>OZ025256.1:12655283-12991474 GCA_964019135.1 Arenicola marina | reverse complement strand
CCGTGTGCGAATATTTTACTTTAAAAAACTAATTTAACAGCACTTGGCTCGCCTCCCCCCCGCCCCCCCCCCCTTGGACCCGCCACTAAAGGGAGCAATAATTGCGCACAGTTGAAATGTCAAATGCACTCCACATGCGGAAGGTGGCTGAGTTGCCGGTCCACGTGTGATTGTTGACAAATATTCGCTCTGGCTCTGCGCGCGACGCGAGCAGTTTCCGCCAAGACGAGCGGCGAGTGAGCGGGCGATTCGAAATTTGTTGTAACATAACATCTATGGAGTTAAAAAATACTAGATTTGGCGGTGAGTGTTGCTTAGTTTGTTTCACAGAGATGCGGTTAGACGGCAACCCAAGGCGTTCCGCGGTCACAGGCTTGCTTGGCTCTGTGGCTGTAGACGGGCCCTGTCAGATTTTTGCCCGTCCTACAGCCACAGAACTGGGGCTAGGCGGTCGATATCACGAGCGCCCCCGCCGTGTGCGGACGGACACGTTATGATCATGATCAACTGCGGTGAGCGCTCGTGGTAGATATACCTCTGGAGCATTCATTCACATACTAGTGTTACCAGTGTGCCGCGCTCTCCGCTTGTCATCTTGCCCACTTGCCGGTATAGGGATATACAGTTCTCGCGATCGGGCTGCGAGACTTCAGTTTTGGGGACAAACAAACACACGTGCTCCATGTTGAAGTATAGGCAGCTATAAGTCAATTTCTTTCCAGGTTTATTCTAAAGACTATGAGTACCATTTCACTAAACATGGCTATGGGAGATATACGTTAAAATATTTGGAGGCGATGAAGCGCAGAACTTTGGGAATATACAAGGAAAAATCCGTCTTCAAAACACCCGAAAGCTAAAAATAACGTTCTAAATTTAGCCCTGCACCCGGGCTTTCGCAAGTTCACCAAACAGCGAGTGACGTCACAGGGTTTCGCGTGCCTCCACGGGAACAAAAATGGCGAGAGCAAGTGATCGACTTAACCATTCGGCTGTCAAAATGTGCAGTACATGGAGTAACAGCACACGGGCGCGTCATTAACCACATGGTAAAGATAAAATAAGACCATTTGGATGTTTTCGTATCACTTTTGGATCACGAAAAGACCAAGTTTCTTCATTTTTGTAAGTTTTCTGTTTGAAGCGTTGCGCCAACGTTGTCACCGGGGAGAATCCGTGTGACGTCATAATGCCTCGTTTTCGTAGGAAATGCAAAACAACGTTAGTTTCTCAGTCGTATTGTCCCGTCGTAACAAATATTCGTCATTGTGATGGCGAAAACGAATAAAAAATATGTCATCTATCCGTTTTGTGAAGCTATATTTCTTAAATATGTTTAATCATAGCGCTAGGCCTTCCGCAATGGACCCACCCCTCGGTGCCTAGCTTTTGCGCAGGTAGTCTGGTTCCCAGTCTCTCTCTTTGCGTAACATACACGTCACCCCTACGTCACAGATAGTCAGGATACCAGTCTGCGCAGAGATTCTAAACTCGTTCCGAACACGTGCTTCGTTTGTTTGTCCCCAAAATGAGTAAACCGGAAGTCTAAGCGAAAGAGACTTTATATCCCTATAGCATGATAACCTGTCCGCCGTGATAAAGTGTCCGGCTGACGTGCGCGCATGCGCAGCGAATGGGATTGTTATGTAAATAGCGCATTTTGGTTAGGTTTATAGGGTTAGGTTAGGATTAGGTCAGGGTCAGGGTTAGGGTTAAGGTTAGGATTAGGGTTCTGGTTAGGGTTAGTGACATGAAAGAAGCGTGGCCAGTCTGGTTATCACGGCCGGACAGGTTATTATGTTACATCGGGCACCTTTGGACGCAACAATCTTGGAAGTTACCAGGCCTGTCTCTAACGCATCACGGGGTGCCGTTAGAGACAGGCCTGGTAATATTGGAAGGTGCTTGCACCGTGGTCACTCCTGCACTCATTGCACGAGATAATTTTTTCACTTGTGTGAAGGCTCACCTCATTAAAGCAATATACTATGTACTAATATGCGTCATCTTCGATTTTTCACATTTTAGAATCATGACTAAAATTATCTCAAAATTATGGTGCGTATATGTTTTATATCTCTGAGAGTCTGTAAAACAGCCATTTCAACATAAAATTGCGCGGTTTATTTGTATCGTGCGCGGACGTGATAGCGAGCCGCGGTCGACATCACACACAAAATAGCGAACAGCGAGCAGGCGCGCAGCGATATGGGTAAACCACGAAACGGACTCCGTTTCGTGAAAAGGAGCAAGAATAGGCGAAACGGAGTGGTTGGTGGCCGTTTGGCGGTATTGGTCGTGCGATGTTGTAAACTACGTAGTATTAGGCCTAAATATCTTATCCAATAAGGCGCTGATTTGGTTCCTTGCCTGCGAGGGGGACCGTGAGGACGGTGAGCTGACCATCCTTTGATCGGACCGCACTCCCTGGTGCCGCAGAAAGAGTCTTGTAAAATCGTTTATAAAGCTCCCTAGAATCGCTGAAGTCAGGCAGTATCGCAGCTATGTTTGGTGCGAGAAAAACAAACACACGATGATAGGTTGAAATAGGGGTTTATTCAAAACCCATAAAAGGGGGTATCGGGTTACGCAACGGCGTGGCCTATGGCCCGACACCAGGCCTTACTGATATTACGTTGGCCACGCCGCCGTTGACAAAGGAGAGCGCGGTCACATCGAATGTACAGCAGTCTACGATATGAGATGTAGTATAAGCCGCGCAACGATAGCCCGATGCCCGGAATTGGCGTCACTGCGGGAGATACCCCCGTCAGTGGCGTATCGTTAGATCGATACGGAATATAATAATACCCGCGGATTGCGCTTATTACGCAACCGTTAATTAACAAACAATATCCGCGAATTGCGCTTATTACGCAACCGTTAATTAACAAACAATATCCGCGAATTGCGCTTATTACGCAACCGTTAATTAACAAACAATATCCGCGAATTGCGCTTATTACATAACCGGTATATGACAAAAGAATTCCCGCAAACTGCGAGGAGTAAATGACTAGTTACGTAACCTTTACAGACTAATACAATTCCCGCAAAATGCGGTGACAAGATGACTGAGTACGTAACAGTTACGAATACCGATAGATGTCGCAAAATGCAGTAAGGTTCTAATGAACCGTATATGTATTTATACCCGTTGACTTAGAACAAGAGAGGTCGTGCTAATCTAAGCAGGCCTCGATAACATGACGTAACGATTATGCTAGAACATTACAATATTATGCGGTGACCGCACCAAAGGTGGGGCTGGAAAAACCACCTGTGGGAGGGAGGGAGGGATTTCGTAGAACCGCAAAATAGTTTTTACCTTGCAAAGATGGCCGACCGGAAAGAAATAGTAAGGTGCGTGCGCACTGCAAGTAAGGCCGGAGTAAACATCACGTGAGCGTTGACCCCACACACAAACATAACGCGCCCCTGCAAGGAGTGCTGGTCTGCCCGCCAGGTCCTACGCGGTCATAGCGACCCGTGTAAGACGGACTAGAAGAGCATTCCCGGGGCTGTATAAAACAGATTTACTGCGTGAAATCTGACATTTATAAAGCTCCCTAGAATCGCTGAGGTCAGGCAGTATCGCAGCTATGTTTGGTGCGAGAAAAACAAACACACGATGATAGGTTGAAATAGGGGTTTATTCAAAACCCATAAAAGGGGGTATCGGGTTACGCAACGGCGTGGCCTATGGCCCGACACCAGGCCTTACTGATATTACGTTGGCCACGCCGCCGTTGACAAAGGAGAGCGCGGTCACATCGAATGTACAGCAGTCTACGATATGAGATGTAGTATAAGCCGCGCAACGATAGCCCGATACCCGGAATTGGCGTCACTGCGGGAGATACCCCCGTCAGTGGCGTATCGTTAGATCGATACGGAATATAATAATACCCGCGGATTGCGCTTATTACGCAACCGTTAATTAACAAACAATATCCGCGAATTGCGCTTATTACGCAACCGTTAATTAACAAACAATATCCGCGAATTGCGCTTATTACATAACCGGTATATGACAAAAGAATTCCCGCAAACTGCGAGGAGTAAATGACTAGTTACGTAACCTTTACAGACTAATACAATTCCCGCAAAATGCGGTGACAAGATGACTGAGTACGTAACAGTTACGAATACCGATAGATGTCGCAAAATGCAGTAAGGTTCTAATGAACCGTATATGTATTTATACCCGTTGACTTAGAACAAGAGAGGTCGTGCTAATCTAAGCAGGCCTCGATAACATGACGTAACGATTATGCTAGAACATTACAATATTATGCGGTGACCGCACCAAAGGTGGGGCTGGAAAAACCACCCCATATGACCCACCCAAGATACTGCCTGTTAGAGGGGAGCATAACTAAAAGGAACTGAACTATTCATGAGTCTGAATGTAGCGTAAGCTCCCGGTAGCAGGAGAAGAATACTAGACCCTAATCGAGCGGGCATCGGCTACTCAGCTCAAGCCGTAAGTAGCGGGGTGACCTAGGCCACTCAGCCTAAGCTGAAAGCGGCGGGGTGCAAGATGTGAGTCACGACGGGTTTTGAGCCACTCAGCCTAAGCTGAAAGCGGCGGGGGGGTTTAAGGCCACTCAGCCTATACTGAAAGCGGCGGGGGGGTTCAGGGCCACTCAGCCTAAGCTGAAAGCGGCGGGGGGTTTAGGGCCACTCAGCCTAAGCTGAAAGCGGCGGGTGTAATATGTGAGGCACGACGTTTTTAGAGCCACTCAGCCTAAGCTGAAAGCGGCGGCATGGGGAGACGTATGATTAGGTTAAAACCCTGGAAAGAACTACAAGGTAAGGGATGGGATCCGAATGTAGCGACGGTAGGCGTCGGATTTCCATCGACCCATCCGTCGAATCGTATCGTCGGGTACTCCCTTGGCGGCGGCCGTGGTCGCTGCCCCGATGCAAAAACTATGTCCCTTGTAGACAGCGGCGGATACGCCCGACCAAGAAAGTGACTGCTGCAGGACGCGTGTAAAGTACTGCCGGGACACGGGAAAACCCCCAGGGAAGATAAATAACGGACCCGGAGAGCTGCCGCGTTGTGTAAGGTAGGCGTCTAAGGCCAGCACTGGGCACAGCGTAGGTTGCGACGTTAGTCGTGACAGTGAGAGGGTAACGGGGGATCCTTTATGGTGCTTAAAGGAGGTGAACGTCAAGAGCAATTTTGCATCTGATCTAGCAACATTAGCGAACTGTAGGGTGTGATTCGGGGCGGACGTTGCAAATTTCTCCTATTCTAAGGAAGGCGTGGAAGGCTAGCAGATACATGGCTCTGAAAAGAGTTTTGAGAAGAGCAGAGTCCGCAACAACGTCCAGTGACGAAACCAATTTTTTGAGGAGAGTGGGGGTGATGGGAGCGCGGGTGTCACGTGATGGCCGTATTCGGTGCGCCCCTTGCAACATCTTGCGTATAAAGAAGGACGCTGTGGGGTCAGGAAGATGTCGAATTTTATGATAATAAGCTATTGCAGATAGGCAGGAGGCGATGGAAGCCGGTGCGAGGCCGCAGGAGAACAGGTAGGATACAAAGGCGGCGATCGATGTTGTGGACGCGGGAAACGGATGGCCCACGTTGAGCGTATGCACCGCGAAATTCGAGAAACGCTGCAGGTTCCTGGTGTACTGCAACCGTGAGTTGTTAGAGAGTGCGCTACGCAACAAGAGAGAAGTCACGTTGCCCAAGGGAGCAGGGACTCGGGGACGGAGGTTGGCTCGGGATGCAGTTGCGGTGCTTGGGCGAATGCCAGAGAGTTCTGAAAACGGGAGAGGGAATCGGCAATAACATTGAGTGTACCGGGGACATGTTTAGCGCGGAACACAATGTTAAATTTCATAGAGGCTACTACGAGTGTGCGGACGAGGCACATGATGTTTGAGTCCCGCGATGTTTGTGAATTTATGATGTACACAACAGCCATGTTATCGCATAGGAAAAGGATGCGATGGTTCTGGAGTAACTGCCCCCATACCCTAATGGCGAGGACGATTGGAAGCAGTTCCTTGATGGTGATGTGGTGATCGTGCCAAGAGGGGGGCCAGCGACCTTGCAGCCAATGTGAGCCGAGTATAGCTGCGAACCCCAACCCAGAAGCATCGCTTTCGAGACGAAGCTCCAGGGAGGAGCACCACTTATTGGGGAGTAGGAAAGGTCGGCCGTTAAAGCTCTCCAAAAACAGTAACCATGCTGCCATATCTTTCCGGGCTTCCGAGGTGAGGGTGATGTGATGATGGGGCTTGGTGACCTTGGCTGTTAGGTCGATAAGACGACGTAGGAAGGCCCGACCCGGAATGACCGCGCGACATGCGAAGTTAAGGTGTCCCACGAGCGACTGTAACTCTTTCAGTGAGATAGTTTTGGATTTGCGATATTTCGCCAGGCGGCTGATGCATGCAACGACCTTATCCCGTGGCAAATAGGCCGACATCGTTGTTGTATCGATGTCGATGCCATGTAAGGTTGCTTTAGTGGTGGGAAGGACCGTTTTGGAATGCTTGATGGGAAAGTTAACTCGTGTAGCGAGTTTGGTGAATGTTTCGATATAAGCAGAACCTAGAGTGGTTTGAGTGGGCGCAAGGAAGATGAAATCATCGAGGATATGGGAGAGCACTTCGACGTGAAATTTTTGGTGCAGAATCCAATGGAGAGAGGTACTAAAAGCTTCGAAAACGGCGCAGCTAATGCTGCAGCCCATTGGTAACATACGGTCGTAGTAGTAGCGACCGTTCCATGTAAACCCAAGGAGGTGATAATCGAGGGGAGACACCGGTAGAATACGAAAAGCGTGTGCGATGTCCACTTTAGCTATCAGACAGTTGCGACCCAGGGTATTGATGAGGGACACCACATGGTCCAGGTCTTCGTAAGACACTCCGCACAGGAAAAAAAAGATTGTGAATGAGACGGAACTGTCCGGCCTCCTTCTTGGGCACGAGACCCAGGGGTGAAATAAACATATGAGGTAACGGGGGTTGAGAGAAAGGCCCAGCAATACGATTGTGTTTGAGCTCTTCCGCAAGGAGCTGAGAGACAATCTCTGGGTTTTGGGTGGCGGAAGGATGGTTAGACGGTTCGGCATTAGATATAGCACCGACAAAACCTAGAGAGAAGCCGTGGGTGATGCCGGATATTAGGTAGTCGCGGGCGACTGGGTCGTAACCACGGAGGAGAACCTTAAGTTCTAGTGGGTTTAGGGGGGAAGGGAGTTGATTGGGAATGGGTCGGAGTGGCCTTAGGGGTTCTGAGGCCACACTTTGTGGCAGGGTGCTTGCCTCCACATTTCTGACAAACGTGCCGGTATCTGCACGTGGGCACCCCACACTTCCCTTGGGAGGAGTAGCGGAAGCACACTCCGACTCCATCCGGTTTGGCCCGGGCATGGCCGGGGCCTTGCCGAAAGGGCTGACGGGGAGATTGCCAAGCAGAATTGGCGGCGATGGCATCAAGGAAGAGATCCTGATGTTTTACATCCCAGGGGTGCTGGGTCAAAGCCCGCAGTTTACGAAATTGCTCGTCATAGACTCTCCAGGCGTGACCCCCATGGGACCTTGCAAGGGTACGCACAGTGTCCATGTACTTTAGCATGGCACACGCTTGTGAGGGGTTAGGCTGCAAAGCAATGGACGTATACAGCAAGAACGCGTCCGTCCACTGCTCGATGGAAGAGATGTGGCGATTAGCCTTTTCAGCCATATTCAGAGAGGGAGACTGGCCGAGTTTGTCGAGAGTGACCATGACGGTTTGAGAGGATGGGCCGAGAAGCAATGCCAATTCAATGTACTGGCCTGCCCAGATTTTGGATTTGATTCGGCCATCAATCAGTGCTCCCAGCGGTACGCCGGGGAGGGCCTAGGCCTGTCTAGGTAGGTGGTCATTACCTTGCAGGCAAGGTTGCAGGAAATCGTCTGCAGGAGAGGATGGGTCAGGGTCGGCTGGGCTGACGGAGGGGAGAGGGGAGCTGGGAGAGCTTGTCTGCGTGGCTTCGCCGCTTGCAGGGGTCTGTTTGGCCAGGTCTTTAACAATCCCAGCCAGGGAGGCTATTTGGTCCTGCATAGCCTCGATGCGGGTAGATATGTCTTGTTGAGGTGGAGGGGCCTCAGGTGATGGTCGCGGGCGCTTGGGTGGCGCTGCCTCGTCCAATCTTGTAGGGGGTCGCCTTGACCGAGGTGGGCGCTGGGAGGGTGGTGGACGATCATCTCTCGCTGGTACTGGTACTGGCCTCTTGCCTCTCGCAGGGACAGGAGCTTTGCCGGCATGAGTGCTAGCGGAATTGGTACGACGAGGCATAGCTGAAAGTAAGACTGACAGCGAAAGATCAATGTGATAGGATTATAATTTATCATGCGTAGGCATTCCCTTTACAGCCATGCAACAATGTTATAGCTCAAGGGTATTGATGGCTAATAGTGATGTAGCAACTGACATGTGAGCCCCCAACAGTTGCAGGAAAAAGGCAACTCCAGCGTAGGACAGAGTAAAGGTAGAATAGCTAAAAATGCCAAGGAGTATTGCTACTCAGCATGGGCATAAAGTGCTAAAAGAGTATTGTTATTCCAGTATGGGCACAAAGTGCCAAAAGAGTATTGCTACTCCAGTATGGGCACAAAGTGCCAAATGAGTATTGCTACTCAAGCATGGGCACAAAGTGCCAAAAGTGTATTGCTACTCAAGCATGGGCACAGAGTGCCAAAAGAGTATTGCTACTCCAGCGTGGGCTCAAAGTGCCAAAAGAGTATTGCTACTCCAGCATGGGCACAAAGTGCCAAAAGAGTATTGCTACTCAGCATAGGCACGGAGTGCCAAAGAGTATAAATAAACCTGCATGGGCACAGAGTGCCAAAGAGTGTAGCTACTACAGTGTAGGCCTAAAGTGCCAAGAGTATGGCTACTACAGTGCCACAGTGCTGGCGCTAATTGATAACCTAGTCTAAGCATAGTCAGGTACAGTGTAGTGCTATTGGATGACCGGTCTTGATACATATTACTTTCTGAACTCAGGGAGGGTATTAGTTGCAGCAATAATGGCACCCCGTACACTGGCATAATACTTAGTAAGGGCTTGTTTGGTAAGGTGGGTTCCATCGCACAGGCAAGCCCTCCAATTTGCCCAAATACCTCTGTGGCGCCAGAAAGTAATTGACATATTGTTGGTGCATAACCGTAGCATTGCAGTATTATAGGTAATGACTTTGGCATTGAAGTTCTTTGTAGCCTGGGGAGACATGGCTCGAAAGAAAACTTGGGAGATAATCACCCGAGAGACTGAGTATACCGTAACCAGGTGTTCCCCGAATTGGAGCACCTGCCTGGCTAAATCCTCAGTAAGCGATCTTTACACGGATAGCCCACAGGGATTCAGGATTTAAATTCAAGACAGAATATACTTATATGACATGGGAAAGAGGTTGACAATACAAAAAATTACAGAATATATTGCTTTAAAACCGTGGGATCATGAAGTGTAACCCAGACAAAAAGGTAACCAGAAATCGGGATTTGTCCAGGTCGTGTAGACAGTCACCTGGACTTATTCGACAACCACACAATGGACAGAATCGATAACGTCAGACATATGTGTGAATACTAACATTTATTATATATATTTACAAGTTCTTCAGTTCTTCGATCACGATTGTTCTTCTTACTTCTCGTTGTGTTTCTTACATTACATTATAACACCATCTATAAAATACATTACTTGACCAGTGTAGTCTCCGAGGGTAGTGGCGGAACGAACCAGTTCTTGACACTTGATCGTTGACCGCTCTCCATAGCCGCTGTCGTGACTCTAACCGCTGGCTGTTCACTGGATGTCTGTCTTGTTGGTCATCTCCGGTTCTGTGGTCTCGCTCTGCGGGTAGGTCTCGGCTGGTCTCTCGCTCTGCGGGTAGGTCTCGGCTGGTCTCTCGCTCTGCGGGTAGGTCTCGGCTGGTCTCTCGCTCTGCGGGTAGGTATCGGCTGGTCTCGGTTCCTCGTCCCCCGTCTCTCGTCTCTTTCCTCCTTGTCTCGTCTCCTTAGTACCTCTGAACCTCTGGTATTTATACCCCATTGGTCCTTACACTATCTCGCTTAACTCTTACTTCCATTGGTTAATATGAACACGTGATTGTACGTGGAAGCTGCTGATTGGTTCTTAACCAAGGCACCTCAGTCGTCACGTGATCGTACGATACATGGAATCATGTAGAATTAAGTCTTTCTCACGCTGCTATGCCCTGGTCATTTAAGACATCTGTCAGATGTTAATCAAACGAGGTCCGGGTCTGAAGTTGAAGTGACCGCGTTTGACTGAACATAAAGTACTCTATGTCGGGTAAGCCGACACCAAATCCCGGACCTTATAATCTAATTAAAGTCCTCTCTTTCACAAGCCATTCGGGTAGGCATGACCTATCCATGGACCCGAGCATTAAAGTTGCATGTGGAGTTGTTTCGCTGTTTTTGAATGCCAAATTTGCGTATAAGAACACAAACCTAAGGCCTTAAGGTTCATAACAGACAATAAACACCTACCATATCGCTCACCAATTATCTGCCAATGAGCAAAACATTTCAAATTCATGAATTGTCCGCCACAAAAATGAAAACTTGTGCTGATTTGAAACGTCATAAACGTGTGTACACAAGTCGTTTACCGGTGCCACCGACAGGGGGCCCAAGCGCTAAATTATATGAGACAATAGAAGCATCCGGAGCGCCACTTTTTCTTTGGCGGTGGCCGTTGACACTGCTTGTGGTCAAAGGTAACATTTCCGGTTTATGTTTATTTTGGTACAGCCGTTGCAACGGCCAGCTCCACATGTAGCTTTAATATCCCTCCGTTACCTTGGATTGAGGGGTTCGTTTACGCCTTACTTCTCCTAATTAAAGAACGAGCTGGAGTGCATTCGCCAAAATAAAGCATCACAAGGAGTTCTTTAACGTACTTATAAATTGTTATAACAAAACACGACATGTGCGCATGACTATTGTGTCAATTGCACTGCCCGACGAATACATTAGGCACATTGTGGAAACAACGGTTCGTCATTGTGAAGCCCCAGGGGTGAGGGTATAATTATAGGGGTGGGAAGGCGTGGATGAAGTAGACATTTTGGAAGTCATTGCTTTTTAGGGCGTGATCGATTCGCCTCTTCCAAAGTCTACCTCTTCCGGAAGAGTGCATGCAGTACGATCGTTTTGCCTCTTCTATTCCAAGAAGACCTCTTCTGCTCTTCCGCCCAGGTCGGTGGAAGAGAGAAGAGGTAGAGGCTATTCCAAGATGGGGGAAGCTAACTATGCAATATTCGCGCAGTGTCATCAAATAGGTTTAAGGTGGAAACACATGAATGAAACAAATAAAATTATGTGAAACCTAAGTAAGACCTTATCTTGTTATTTGAAACGCATGTGCGTGATATATGAGGGCCCACATATGTAGTTAACCATATGTATCTGACTGTTAATATTGGGCGATAATATATGGAAGTGGGCGATAAGTTGTGAGCAATTAGTGAGTTTCCGTTGGCCATATTGAAACTACTCTTCGAACTCGTCAGAAGCGATCGATTCATCGCTCATATTCTCTCTTCTTGGATGAACTCTTCTCTTTCTAGAAGAGTTGAATCGATTAGACTCTTAGTTTCGTGAAAACATCGCCCCCTGAAAAGCGATATGACGGATATAATGAGAAATGTATGCAATCAATAACTGTGGAATTTCCATATATTTGGAGATTTCTGATCTAACCCCCGCCCCTTTGGTGTTTAACATTGACTTATGCATTCCATTGTTTGTCTTGAAATTGGCAAGTTCTGTCAACACCAGCCAACTCGCGGCCGCGGCTCCGCTCAGCTCAGCTCGACTGATTATACCGTGACATTTGACGAGTCAATATTAACAACTGTTCTTTATCTAGAGAATGCACAGTTTTTCCGTTCATTATTAAAATAAAGCACTGCATATAATATACAACACGGCTAGGTCTGTCTTTCGATCCATTTTTCAAGATAATGAACACAAAGACAAAGGCGTGACGTCACACATTGTTTTAAATAATAGGAGCATAATCGATTCAACTCTTCCAGGAAGAGAAAAGCTCATCCAAGAATAGAGAATATGAGCGATGAATCGATCGCGTCTGACGAGTTGGAAGAGTAGTTTCAATATGGCGAATAGAAACTCACTTATAGCTCACAATTTATCGCCCACGTCCATATATTATCGCCCAACTTCAACAGATAGATACATGGTTAACTGCAAATATGGGCCCTCATATACCTGACACATATCTTTCAAATAACAAAATAAAAGGTCTTACATGTGTTTCACAGAATTTTATTCATTTTTTCATTCATATGTATTTCCCCTAAAACCTATTGTGTCAAACTGAGCGAATATTGCATAGTAGGGGAACATGGGGCAAAATGACCCAATCGGGGTCAAATGGCCCACCACAATATCGCGCACTTGCGGTGCTGCCACCTGTATTGAAGCGTTTTATATTTGTTCCTGTTTGTTACGTGATACCTTAACAAATCTACATGGGCGCTGAAGCAGACAGCTGACCTTCGTTACCGAAGTAAAAGATTCTGGGCTGTTGCCATCTATGGTAAACACTGGAAGCAAGTAGAGCTCAGTGGATACTAGCTTGGGGGGGAATTTTGATAAATTAACACGATCAAAGATAAGTCCAAGTCAAGCTCCAAACGTAATTCAGATGCGAAATATGCTGCGCCGTATTTTTCATACAGCGGTCAAATATTAAGGTTACTAACAGGGGCAAAATGACCCACTGGGCCGTTTTACCCACATCCAATTTACTATGTATACTCTAACAGAAACGATTATCTTTAGCAAACTGGATGATATGTCGACTGAATCGGAACATCTTTGATGATCACGAATATGCTTAAAGAAGAAAACGATGTGCGTCACAGGGAGCTTGAAGAAGAGAGAGTTGTGCGCCCCAGGGAGCCGGAAGCGTTGATTGAGGCAGAGCCAGGCGGCACGTGACATGGTGTCTCCATTCGATACATGCGCACTCCCAAAAGCTACTAGACTTCGAGTTAGAAAGACAAAGCCAAGCAACAGGCAAAGTCCCGCTACGGTCACAGAGTGTGGCAAGGCAAGGCTGATTTCGATAAGTCAGAAACCTCGGAAAAACTAAGGGTCATTCCTTCCTGCAGCGTGTCAAGATAAGACGCAGATAGGGGGGGGGACTATTATACAAATCTGGTGGGGGGGTTCCGTGGGCGCCTTGATGCCTGAGAGAGCGGATATTTGTGATGAAAAATATACCCCTATAGAGCGGACATTTATGATGAAAAAGGTACCCCTATAGAGCGAATATTTTAAAACTTGCGATCGTCGGGGGGGGGGCTTTGAAAATGTGCGTTCATAGAGCGGATTTTGACGGTGAAAAAGGGGGGCTTTACCCCGGAACCCCCCAAACCCAGCAATGTATTATTTACCCCTCCCCCCCGCCCTAAAAAGGGGGGCCGGGGCCGGGGCCGGGTCGGCCCCCCTTGGATCCGCCCCTGCCCCGGGTCTGTTCAACAGTAGGACTTTGCATGAAAGCTGAGTTCCGCGCCTCAGATGGCCTAAATTTTGCACTGAAAAATGGCAAAGAGTGGGAGAGTCCACCCCAAACCCGATCCGCCTCTGCTGACGCAACCGTCATTTGCAATTTCTGTGTGTGATCCTTCTGGGTCAAACTGTTCCAGAGAGTTAGGAGTTTGCCTTCTTAGGCTGTTCAGTTCACTCATTAACATGCTGAAATAATGTGCTGACCATTTTTCCCCTTTAGGGCCCCTTTAGGGCCCCTTTAGCGGGGCAAAATGACCCACTGTGACATAAAACATGTTTTTTGTGCTAGTAAAAAAATTTTCGTGTCACTCGCATGTATCCAAGCTATGTTATTCACAATACTACTGTTGTCAGTTTACCAAAATTCGGCTCTTTTTATAGCACTGCTTGTCCCCCAAAAAATACAAATAAAGTTAAGGTGGCCATTTTACCCCATGTTCCCCTAGCTTCCCCCATATTGAAATAGAATCTACCTCTTCTCTTCCACCTACCTGGGCGGAAGAGCAGAAGAAGTCTTCTTGGAATAGAAGAGGCAAAACGATCGTATTGCATACACTCTTCCGGAAGAGGTAGACTTTGGAAGAGGCGAATCGAATCGATCACGCCCCAAGTGTGGACGGTGGCGAATGGGCGAACTTCACAGGCTGTAAATGGCAGATTATAAATGGCAGACCCCGGCTCGCGCAACACTGAACTCCATATAAGCCATATTTGGAGTGCATATTTGTATGATTACAGATACAGTTTGTTGAAGAGTATCAACCGCATGCACTACTTACGCGTCATTTATCGACTGAAGTAGGTCCAGGTTCGTTTTAGACTCACGTTTACGTTTTGTTTACCTGCTGATGCTTGCCTCAACTTGGCCCGAAGCGCAGCCAATCAGGTGGACGATAATAGAAGAACTAAAGAATGAAGCCTAGCCCTGCCGCATGCTAGTACAAAACACAGGCACAGTAAACACAGAGGGGGGGGGGGGGGGGGGGGTCCGCACCGCCTAGTATTAAATTTGTTTATTAGTTTAGTTAAGTTCAGTTTACTTCACAGACTTCACAGAAGTGAAGTCTGTGAAGTAAATCGACTTGACACAGAGGGGGGGGGGGGTCTGCACCGCCTACTTATTAGTAGGCGGTGCCCTCCCCCCCCTCTGTGTCAGTCGTTTTACTGTGCCCTTGGTACAAAATGTGATCACGACACCACATATATGTCACATATTCATGTCTGTATATATTTATATTTATATCTAGATCTATATATATTTCTGAAGAGTTAGGCGCAAAGATTGAAGGCCTTAAATAGCTAAAGTGCTACTTTCGAATTCATGAACCCACAAAACATCCATCAAAACAAACCTTTTAATTGGCTAAGCCCTGTAGCTGTCTACCCTATATTCATAAAAACAGGCTGCTGGTACGGCTTATAATGTGTATAGTTTTCCAGAAATGGTTCTGGATGCATGCCAACGCGATTTTCAGTTCGAAGTCGGGCGCAGCTTGTAATATGTGTGCAGCTATATACATGGCAGTTTACTGTTTATCATCATAATGTGCACATTACAGCTGTTTTTTTAACATGTGATGACATATCTATTGTTTATTGTGTTAACATTTACACAGTCAATGTGTTCAGAACATTTTTCCAAAAAATATTTTGAATATCATCATGTAGGTGAAAAATGGCTTAGTGTAAAAGACGAAATGAAACGAAACGAAACGAAAAGACTGCGGTGCGTGCGTGCGTGGCATTGACTGACGGTTCAGGGTGGGGGAACAATGATCGTACACGCAGCCTGGTGAGAACGTATGTATCCTCCTGGATTTATATGTCTCGTGACGCCGAACTTCTATCCTTAAGCCGTGGGCTCTATCCATAGGTCCTAACCCTCATCCCAATCCCTCAACCCTAATCCCTTACTCCTAATCCTAAATCCCAGATCGCTAATCTCTAATCGCTGACCCCAAATCCCTGATCCCTACGTCTGTGAGGGACTTATTATTGTTAATGTCAGAGATTAAGGGTCAGGGGTCAGCGATTGTGGTTCAGGGATTTGATCAAAGGTCAGGAATTGAGGATTAGGGCTCAGATATTAGGGTTAATTTAGGGCTCAGTGATTAGGAGTCAGGGATTGGGAATTAGGGGTCGGGGATTAGGGCTCAGGGATTAGGAGTGGGTGATTGGGAATAAGGGGTCAGGGATTCAGATGAGTTAGGACCTATGGATATCCCCTGGAGGTTCGGTTTAAGGCCCACAGCGTGGCCCAATGTAGGGGGGGGGGGGATGGCGGCGAGGGAGACATAAAACCCGGAGGACACACAAGGCCCCCACAAACATATGCTCAGCTTTGGCGCCCAAAACTTCGGAATCCTCTGGATGCACGGCCAAGATATATCAGTCAAGCACATTTGCATAGTGCCCACAGGGGGAATCCAACATGCACGCCTTCAGTTCAGGGCAAGAGCGAGAAAGTATGGCCCTACTCCCGTTGACAGGTATAGTAAATCAGTGCGGGTTGGAGGGACATGCAAGCGGGAATCCCAGGCCATCCTTCGCGAGGTGCCGACAGGTTCTAGTGAGGGGTCAAGATTAGAGACTCTTACCATATATCTTTCGTTTTGTTTCGTCTTTTACACTAAGCCATGAAAAATTGCTGTATGAGCAGCTTTAATCAAATTGCAACCTTTGCTTGTATTTCAGAGGAGAGCGATGAGGAGCATCTATAAATCTTATAAACTATGATCACAGCATAAGTAGACTGGATAGGAACTACACAAAGAGAGGCCAATGACGCTGAGATTGAGAACTCGCAGGCTGTACTCCTTACTTGCTTTTATTGCCTTGATCAGTGCAGTATTTCTATGCTTCCAGCTGTTTTCTTTTAAGTTACTTAACTTACACGTTGATGGCAAGGTTAAGGCATATGATGCTTGGGGTGCTGGGGTGAAGAAGGGAGAGGAGGAGGTGGTAGGGCGGGAGAGGGGTAGCCATGCAGGGGACCTCCATGTCCAGCGGAGGGACGATGATGACGAATGTAGTCATGGTGACTGTCTGAAAAAGCCTGATATGGAAGAAGATTATCACCAACATGATGACCTTGACGTTGCACGCCTTGATCTTGGAGCGAGGCAGTCCACCAAACTCCCTGCATCCCGTGAAGACAAGAACATACTTGATGGCGCAAGAATGGCTGTTTCAGCCCAGCCGAATAAAGGTGGACTGGTCATTGCTAAGGGTGATAATATGGATGAACAGCATGAAGACGTGTTGCTCGGGGTGCTCCACTCAGACAGCCACCTATACAAACCTGACGCTGATGGTCTGTTTACTTGTGTCAGCACTATGGTAGGTAGCTATGTTTGGTGTTTTCTGTATAGCATACAATTAATTTTGAAATATGGAATGATCGGGTGTGTTTAACACTTAAATGGTTTCACTGCAACGCACTGTGTTGTCAGGGAGTAAATCTGGCTCTATATCACAAACCGCAGCAATTCAAATAAGGAATTATGCCAACTTCATTTCCTGAAAATTATGACTGTTAAGATATATATCTGCTACCAGGGTATTAGCCAGAATTATTTTTTTGCCAGCCCAAATTTTGGCTGGTAAAAAAAATGTGTTCATGTAAAATTGTGAGCGCTATGATTTTCTTCTAAACTCCTGACCAGAAGGCCCTTTTTGGGCGGGCAAACCGCACCTGAGTACCCGCCAAACTGAATATCTGCCCGCCCAGTCGGTGGGCAGGCGGGTCTCTGGCTAATACCCTGTCTGCTACTTATAACTTATCGTCGACAGTCTGTGTTACAGGTCAAGATACCATTCAGTCGTGTAAATGACGACTACTGTGATTGCGCGGACTCCTCCGACGAGCCGGGGACAGACGCTTGTCCAGATGGCAGGTAACAACTCGTACTGCGCTAAGTTAGAACTGCAGATGCCGTATAATGACACTGAGGGCGCTTGGTTAGACGTACAAGGTGTCGGAAAGCAACAAGGAGAAAGCTTGGTTAGACGTACAGGGCGTCAGAAAGCAACAAGGGGAAAACTTGGTTAGACTAGGTTTACAGACGCTAGGTTAGACATACATGGTGTTGTAAAACCTAATGGAGAACGCTAAGTGAGACATACAGTGCATCGTAAAACAGGAACGAGGACGCTAAGTTAGACTAGGCTTACAGACGCAAGGTGAGACATACAGAGTGTCGTAAAACAAGAAGAAGGTCGCTAGGTTAGACCAGGCCTACAGATGCTAGGTTAGACATACAAAGTGTCTTTAAAACAAGAAGAAGGTCGCTAGGTTAGACCAGGCCTACAGACGCTAGGTTAGACATACAAAGTGTCTTTAAAACAAGAAGAAGGTCGCTAGGTTAGACCAGGCCTATAGACGCTAGGTTAGACATAGAGAGTGTCGTAAAACAAGAACGGGGACGCTAAGTTAGACTAGGCCAACAGACGCTAGGTTAGACATACAGATTGTCTTAAAACAAGAAGAAGGTCGCTAGGTTAGACCAGGCCTACAGACGCTAGGTTAGACATAGAGAGTGTCGTAAAACAAGAACGAGGACGCTAGGTTAGATTAGGCAAACAGACGCTAGGTTAGATCAGGCCTACAGACGCAAGGTCAGACATACAGTGTGTCGTAAAACATAACCAGACAGGTTAGACATACAGGGGTTGTAAAGCAAGAATGCTAGGTTAGATATACATAGGGTTGTGAGACAGGAACGTTTGACATACAGGGTGCCGTGAACAAGAATGAGAACGATAGGTTTGACTTTGGGACGCTCGTATCCACATGGGGGGTAACACTATATTAGACGCACAGTATACCACTAAACTCGTTATAGGCAGCTACGGACGATTGTACTGGACAGATCAGGGCCAGTGAAGCGAATATGTCAGCTACAGGATTCCGCGATACGGACTCGTAAGCTTGTCCGGTTGGAAGGTAACATCGCATGCGATGTAGCGTCAAGGGTGTAAGTAAAGTGGAATAAACCTGGTACGGGCTGTTGTATAACTCTCATGGTCGGATCTCTGATCAATGTTTTATTTCACATCGCTTTCCATACCATCGGGAATGTTTTAATATTGTGCGTCTTCGTCCAGGTTTTTCTGCACATTCCAACTGTGGCATGGCCCGCCGAAGGTTGTGGCCTCCAGTCGGGTCAATGACGGGGTGTGCGACTGCTGTGACGGCAGCGACGAGTGGAGGGGGCGGGCACCGGCCGCGGACGTCAGGTTGCCAGGTATACAGCGCGCACGCCTGGCCCAGAGCCATGGCCCCAGTCTGACCCAGACTCAACACGTTTGCTTCACACAAAAAAAAGGAAAATCACCAGACTTATTCCAGCTTTCATGTTCTTAATTCGCTACAACCATATAATATTGAGGTGAACATTCATGTGTACGTGCACGCATTGTAAACCTCTTTAAAGAAATAAAGCTTAAATAAAAAAAAAAGGAAAAATATCTCATATATCTATCAGCTGTTGTCTTTATCATTACTATAGAATCGACTGATTGATTTTAACTTAGTACCATGAACCTCTATAACGTGACTGAGGAGCACTGTGTTGGTGTCCGGGTCTTCAGGCGATGGGCTGCATTACGGTGTGCGCCAGGCGCCCTGCGGCGACCACTGCCAGCTGCTGAGGACCCAGGACAAAGCCCGCCTCGAGCTACGTCAGAAAGGCGCCGTGCTCAAGCGGGAGTACCTGAAGGCCGCTCAGGGCCGCGGCGACCACAACAAGGTATATATATACATATTTTTAATCAAGAAACGCTCTGGCACATGAGATTGAACCAATTGGGTTTTGGAATAGTGAAATTCGAGGTTAATTTTGATGAAAGAAAATGTGAAAAATCATGATGTCGCCACCGGGAATCGAACCCAGGTCTAACTACTGAGCTACAGCGACGCCCGGTGAACTAACCAGGACCTTCACACCTTCGATCTGGGGCCGAACACCTGTAAACCGCCGTCGTGTAATGCGTAGCGGTTTGCAGCAGGCCCCGAGAGGCTGGCCACCCGAGTGCCATAGACCCGTCAGTGCGTGCTAAAGCGTTTCTATAAATAGCCAAGCGGCAGGATTTTGAGTCCTGCACATGCACAGCGCATGACCACGCAACGTCGGTTCTACAGTAGTCCGATGGGCGGCCTAGCGGGGCCTGCGACTGCACACCGCATGATCACGCAACGACGGTACTACGGTATTCGAGGTCTAGCGGTTTAAAGGATATCCAGTATTCTAGGTCTAGCGGTTTAAAGGATTTCCATAAATTACAGGTCTAGCGGTACAAAGGATTTCCAATATTCTAGGTCTAGCGGTTTAAAGGATATCCAGTATTCTAGGTCTAGCGGTTCAAAGGATATCCAGTATTCTAGGTCTAACGGTTTAAAGGATATCCAGTATTCTAGGTCTAGCGGTTTACAGGATTTCCATGAATTATGTCTAACGGTTTAAAAGATATCCAGTATTCTAGGTCTAGCGGTTTAAGGATATCCAATATCCTAGGTCTAGCGGTTTAAAGGATATCCAGTATTCTAGGTCTAGCGGTTCAAAAGATATCCAGTATTCTAGGTCTAATGGTTTAAAGGATATCCAGTATGCTAGGTCTAGCGGTTTACAGGATTTCAATGAATTATGTCCAGCGGTCTAAAGGATTTCCCTGAATTATGTCTAGCGGTTTAAAGGATATCCAGTATTCTAGGTCTAGCGGTTTAAAGGATATCCAATATTCTAGGTCAAGTGGTTTAAAGGATATCCAGTATTCTATGTCTAACGGTTTAAAGGATATCCAGTATTCTAGGTCTAGCGGTTTAAAGGATATCTAGTATTCTAGGTCTAGCGGTTTAAAGGATATCCAGTATTCTAGGTCTAGCGGTTTACAGGATTTCCATGAATTATATGTCTAACAGTTTAAAGGATATCCAGTATTCTAGGTCTAGCGATCTAAGGGGTATCTAGTATTATAGGTCTAGCGGTTTAAAGGATATCTAGTATTCTAGGTTTAGCAGTTTTTAAGGATATCTAGTATTCTAGGTCTAGCGGTTTGAAGGATATCTAGTATTCTAGGTCTAGCGGTTTGAGGGATATCTAGTATTCTAGGTCTAGCAGTTTTTAAAGATATCTAGTACTCTAGGTCTAGCGGTTTAAAGGATATCAAGTATTCTAGGTCTAGCGGTTTAAAGGATATCCAGTACTCTAGGTCTAGCGGTTTAAAGGATATCCAGTATTCTAGGTCTAGCGGTTCAAAGGATATCCAGTATTCTAGGTCTAACGGTTTAAAGGATATCCAGTATTCTACGTCTAGCGGTTTAAAGGATATCCGTATGCTAGGTCTAGCGGTTTACAGGATTTCCGTGAATTTTGAATTATGTCTAGCGGTCTAAAGGATTTCCATGAATTATGTCTAGCGGTTTAAAGGATATTCAGTATTCTTGGTCTAGCGGTTTAAAGGATATCCAGTACTCTAGGTCTAGCGGTTTAAAGGATATCCAGTACTCTAGGTCTAGCGGTTTAAAGGATATCCAGTATTTCTGGCTGCCGTGAGTCAGACCAGTGGGATGGGCCCAGTGGTATGTGTTTTAACAGCCCTAGGCGTTATCCGTGAAGTACTCGCTCAGTGCAAACATGTCTTATATTCTGTGATCTGCCTACGCACCGCCCTCTCTGTTGCCCCTCGCAGTACGGCCCGGGCGGGGTGTTCTACAGACTCAGCCAGACGTGCATAGAGAGGAAGGCTGACAAGTACGAGTACACCTTGTGCCCCTTCAGAGAGATCAAACAGCAGGCCTTCCCGCAACCCGCCAAGGTCATCGGGCGCCAGGGGTCATGGCTGGACAAAGACCAGGATGGACACTTCCGGTTGCTCATGAATCAGGGCGACTCTCAGCAGTGTCCTGACCAGAAGAAACGTCTCTCCGTGGTAAGTATGTGTTCTACCATGTGTAATGGGCGATACGACACTACCAGTTATCTCGCCGTGGTCAGTGTTATCTAACATGCCAATTGGGCGATAATACCAGTGTAGCATACGCTATCTTGTATAGACGATGCAAAAGAAATGGCCGTGACATTTCGCTTGACTAAATATCGGTATTTTTTCAGATCGTCTTTGAGTGCGGTTTGTCGGATAGCATCCTCCAGGTCCGGGAGACCGAGGTGTGTGAGTACACCGTGCGAGTGTCCACGCCTGCTGCCTGCTGATGGAGGGACGGGGAGACTGACAGTCAGACCGGCGCGGCACGGAGCACCGGGGCACCTAGACCGAGGTGTGTGAACACACTGTGAGAGTGTCCACGCCTGCTGCCTGCTGATGGAGGGACGGGGAGACTGACAGTCAAACCGGCGCGGCACGGGGCACCGGGGCACCTAGACCGAGGTGTGTGAATACACTGTGAGAGTGTCCACGCCTGCTGCCTGCTGATGGAGGGACGGGGAGACTGACAGTCAGACCCGCGCTGCACGCGGCACCGGGGCACCTAGACCGAGGTGTGTGAATACACTGTGAGAGTGTCCACGCCTGCTGCCTGCTGATGGAGGGACGGGGAGACTGACAGTCAGACCGGCGCGGCACGGGGCACCGGGGCACCTAGACCGAAGTGTGTGAATACACTGTGAGAGTGTCCACGCCTGCTGCCTGCTGATGGAGGGACGGGGAGACTGACAGTCAGACCGGCGCGGCACGGGGCACCGGCGGCGCGTGGTGGTGCCGCTGGTGTCATGTGCATATATGGTATACAGTGATACAACAGTACACAAATTGTGATATCCTGTACCAAAATATCATTGCACACATTGCACTGTGATATCTTATTCCCCGATATCACAGTTCACATTGCACTGGGATATCCTATACCCCAATATCACAGTACACATTGCACTGTGATATCCTATTCCCCGATATCACAGCCCACATTGTGTTGTGATATCCTATACCCCAATATCACAGTACACATTGCACTGTCATATCCTATACCCCTATATCACAGTACATATTGCACTGTGATACCCTATGCCCCAATAGCACAGTACACTTACGAAATCAAGTGCCACCTAGCGAATGCCTAATGAACCGAAGTGGTCATAACGCGGTCATGTAATACACAACCCAAACTCGTCAACCACAACACTATCCTATACCCCAATATCACAGTACACATTGAACTGGAATATCCAATACCTTATTATCACAGTTCACATTGCACTGTGATATCCTATACCCCAATATCAAAGTACACATTGAACTGTGCTATCCAAGCCCCAAAAACACAGGATACATAGCACTGTGATATCCTGTGCCCCAATATCACAGTACAAATTGCACTCTGATATCCTATACCCCAATATCAAAGTACACATCGAACTGTGCTATTCTATGCCCCAATATCACAGTACACATTGAACTGTGATATCCAAGCCCCAAAAACACAGTATACATAGCACTGTGATATCCTGTGCCCCAATATCACGGTACACATTGAACTGTGCTATCCAAGCCCCAAAAACACAGTATACATAGCACTGTGATATCCTATACCCCAATATCACGGTACACATTGAACTGTGCTATCCAAGCCCCAAAAACACACTATACATAGCACTGTGATATCCTGTGCCCCAATATCACGGTACACATTGAACTGTGCTATCCAAGCCCCAAAAACACACTATACATAGCACTGTGATATCCTGTGCCCCAATATCACGGTACACATTCAACTGTGCTATTCTATGCCCCAACATCACAGTACACATTGCACTGTGATATCCTATGCCCCAACATCACGGTACACATTGAACTGTGCTATTCTATGCCCCAATATCACAGTGCACATTGCACTGTGATATCCTATGCCCCAACATCACAGTACACATTGCACTGTGATATCCTATGCCCCAACATCACGGTACACATTGAACTGTGATATCCTATGCTCCAGTATAACAGTAAACATTGCACTGTGATATCCTATGCCCCAATATCACAGTACACGTTGCACTGTGATATCCTATGCCCCAACATCACAGTACACATTGCACTGTGATATCCTATGCCCCAATATCACAGTAAACATTGCACTGTGATATCCTATGCCCCAACATCACAGTACACATTGCACTGTGATATCCTATGCCCCAACATCACGGTACACATTGAACTGTGATATCCTATGCCCCAGTATAACAGTAAACAGTGCACTGTGATATCCTATGCCCCAACATCACAGTACACATTGCACTGTGATATCCTATGCCCCAATATCACAGTACACATTGCACTGTGATATCATTGCCCCAATATCACAGTACACATTGCACTGTGATATCCTATGCCCCAACATCACGGTACACATTGAACTGTGATATCCTATGCCCCAATATCACGGTACACATTAAAATGTGATATCCAACCCCCAAAAACACAGTATGCATAGCACTGTGATATCCTGTGCCTCAATATCACAGTACACATTGCACTGTGATATCCTATGCTCCAATATCACGGTACACATTGAACTGTGCTATTCTATGCCCCAATATCACAGTACACATTGCACTGTGATATCCTATGCCCCAATATCACGGTACACATTTGAACTGTGCTATTCTATGCCCCAATATCACAGTGCACATTGCACTGTGATATCCTATGCCCCAACATCACAGTACACATTGCACTGTGATATCCTATGCCCCAACATCACAGTACACATTGCACTGTGATATCCTATGCCCCAACATCACGGTACACATTGAACTGTGATATCCTATGCCCCAACATCACAGTACACATTGCACTGTGATATCCTGTGCCCCAATATCACATTACACATTGCACTGTGATATCCTATGCCCCAATATCACAGTACACATTGCTCTGGGCTATCCTATGCCCCAATATCACGGTACACATTGAACTGTGATATCCTATGCCCCAACATCACAGTACACATTGCACTGTGATATCCTGTGCCCCAATATCACAGTACACATTGCACTGTGATATCCTATGCCCCAATATCACGGTACACATTGAACTGTGATATCCTGTGCCCCAACATCACAGTACACATTGCACTGTGATATCCTATGCCCCAACGTCACAGTACACATTGCACTGTGATATCCTGTGCCCCAATATCACAGTACACATTGCACTGTGATCTCCTGTGCCCCAATATCACAGTACACATTGAACTGTGCTATCATTGCCCCAATATCACAGTATACATAGCACTGTGATATCTTGTGCCCCAATATCACAGTACACATTGCACTGTGATATCCTATGCCCCAATATCACGGTACACATTGAACTGTGCTATTCTATGCCCCAATATCACAGTACACATTGCACTGTGATATCCTATGTCCCAACATCACAGTACACATTGCACTGTGATATCCTATGCCCCAACATCACGGTACACATTGAACTGTGATATCCTATGCCCCAATATCACAGTGCACATTGCACTGTGATATCCTATGCCCCAACATCACAGTACACATTGCACTGATATCCTGTGCCCCAATATCACAGTACACATTGCACTGTGATATCTTATGCCCCAATATCACAGTGCACATTGCTCTGGGCTATCCTATGCCCCAATATCACGGTACACATTGAACTGTGATATCCTATGCCCCAACATCACAGTACACATTGCACTGTGATATCCTATGCCCCAACGTCACAGTACACATTGCACTGTGATATCCTGTGCCCCAATATCACAGTATACATTGCACTGTGATATCCTGTGCCCCAACATCACAGTACACATTGCACTGTGATATCCTATGCCCCAACGTCACAGTACACATTGCACTGTGATATCCTGTGCCCCAATATCACAGTACACATTGCACTGTGATATCCTGTGCCCCAATGTCACAGTACACATTGAACTGTGCTATCATTGCCCCAATATCACAGTACACATTGCACTGTGATATCCTATGCTCCGATATCACAGTACACATTGCTCTGGGCTATCCTATGCCCCAATATCACACTACACATTGCTCTGGACTATCCTATGCCATAATGAGACAATAAGGTGACATTTGAGACTTATCAGTCTTGCTTCGTGCTGTGGTGTAGATTTGTATATTATGATGGGACCATATAATAAACAGTGTCTGTATGAATTCACTGTGTGTTCTGGAACAGCATGGCACGCGTTCAATGTACTCTGCGTGCAATCAAACAGCTGATTATATAATATGGGAAATGCGAAGAAATGCTTTGAATGTGTGCGTGTGTGCGATTTATTGTGAATGTGCTGTGAAATGGAGATATTTATAGAACTGAAAGTAAGTTAAAGCTGCTACTCTAAATACTTAATTTTCCATGTTATAGAATAGAAGAGTTCACCGGGGAAAAAATGTATGAGTAGCTGACAGTGACATAAGATAGTGTTGTGACAGTGTGTCAACCATGGATTAGTCGTAATCAGCTGCAAAAACGTTGTATTTGTACTTCTTTACATTGTATGTATTGACGGCAGACTGTGACTTTGATATAACTGCTGTGACAATGTGTTGTAGTTTAATGTATTGACAGGCTCGTTCAGTTGAAAAAAAGGTTCTTGCTGAGTGAAGATTTGGCTAGTCCTAGGGGCGTATTAATAAGTTAGATCATTAACGTAGCTTACGCATGCCATTTAGTAGCCCTATTATACAGTTAATGGAGTCGTGACGATTGTATATATGCGTATGCATTGCTGCTTATATCATGTCTAATTGGAATGGCACGTCCAAAACCTCCCAAGTCCGTGCGTCAGTAGCTGTGAAATGGCTTGGAAATATCAAGCGAAAGCTACATGTGGCTTATGGATACCGCCTCAAAACGTTATCCTGTAAATTGTACGGTATATTATTCCGCTGGCGCCGCACTATGCGCCTTGACGCCATGGAAGTGTAGTTAGACGCCAATCACACCCTGATGTATTTGGGCTTCCCCTCTGTGCACACAGTGCCTTAACATTGCCTTCACGTGTCGATCATGTGACGAGTCTCGGCAGGAAGGGGGTCAATCACACCGTGGCCTTGTGGAGGGGGTCAATCACACCGTGGCCTTGTGAAGGGGGTCAATCACCCCGTGGCCTTGTGAAGGGGGTCAATCACACCGTGGCCTTGTGAAGGGGGTCAATCACCCCGTGGCCTTGTGAAGGGGTCAATCACACCGTGGCCTTGTGGAGGGGGTCAATCACACCGTGGCCTTGTGGAGGGGGTCAATCACACCGTGGCCTTGTGAAGGGGGTCAATCACACCGTGGCCTTGTGGAGGGGGTCAATCACCCCGTGGCCGAGTGGAGGGGGTCAATCACACCGTGGCCTTGTGGAGGGGGTCAATCCCCCTGTGGCCTTGTGAAGGGGGTCAATCACCCCGTGGCCTTGTGAAGGGGGTCAATCACCCCGTGGCCTTGTGAAGGGGGTCAATCACCCCGTGGCCTTGTGAAGTGGGTCAATCACCCCGTGGTCTTGTGAAGGGGGTCAATCACCCCGTGGCCTTGTGAAGGGGGTCAATCACCCCGTGGCCTTGTGAAGTGGGTCAATCACCCCGTGGTCTTGTGAAGGGGGTCAATCACCCCGTGGCCTTGTGAATGTGTGTGCTCGGCTGTTGTCGAGTGTGCTCTCATGGGCCAGCCCAAGCGGCCGGTGCGAGGTTCGATCCCCACCTGGGCAAATTTCTGTGTTTGTTCAGGATACAGATTCCATTTCACTCCCAATGCTATTGCAGGACCCGTGCGTTCGATACGTACGTGCGTTCGACACGTCCGTACGTTCGGTTCGGGCCGAATATGTCTCGCCTAGCTCCTCTATGCTAATGTCCTGCTTTTGGGCCAATTGTTCAGCCCCCATCGGGTCGAACATACCGTCCCTGGAATCTGTGAAGGGGATCCCTATCATGTACATGAGATATCTGCCTCTGCTCATCTGTATAGACAAGTCGTTCTGCAGTCTTTCAAAGTCTTTTTAATTCCAAATGAAGTATTCACCGTGCTCTCGCGTTGTTCACTCGTCATTCCATTCCAAGTAAACTGATCGACCACTATCCAGGGATCCAGAAGGTCCGGTCATGGTGGGTTGTTATTACCAGTCCATGTGTTACAGGAATGCCTGAAACGTGCTCAGTTTGGAAGGGACCATTTCGAATGACACGCTTGAGTAATATATTTATACGTACCATATATTGCGTTTGCCCTGGTCACATAGGTACTTGATGAAAGTAAATAAAAAGTATTTTCAATTCTGTCGTACGAAAATGTTTTTTCCTTTGATTTTATGGATTGGATAGTTATTATGATTATACATTGGCAGCACGTGAAGGTTTGTCCTTTCTAGAGTGAATTAATATCACAGGAGGGTCAACGGCCCGAATCATCTGGTGGGGGGGAGGGGGGCGCACACATCGACGGCGTAAGGGCGGATCCAGGAAATTGACGAGGGGAGGGGATGGTGGCTAACACTTGACGAGAAGGTTCTCATTATTGACGGCCGAGGAGAGCGATCGTATTTTGGAATATCTCTACCATAGACCACTTCGCTAATCGTAGTTCCAATTTTGCCACCGTGAGACGCCAATAAATGTGCAATGCATTCTGGGTATTATTTTGGTCTTTGCGAGATGTTAAGATGGCGTCATCGCCTGACAACGTATTTTGTAGACATTTAAACATGAAATAGTGTCATCTATGTAACGGAAAAGTTACGTAATCTGAATGTAAGTTAGATATGCTCATTAATTTTATACATGCCTTGCCAATAACGTGGAAATATGGTATTTATCTCCATAGAAAAGGTCAAGATAACACTAAAATATTTCCCATAACTCTTTGCGCCAGTCTCGATTTTTCCAAGATGGCGTATAATTGCGAAGTCGTGTATCTCGACCTGCAGGAATAACACATGGACCGGTAAAATTAACATCTCGGCCTGCAGGAATAACACATGAACCGGTAAAATTAACATCGGCCTGCAGGAATAACACATGGACCGGTAAAATTAACATTTCGACCTGCAGGAATAACACATAGACCGGTAAAATTAACATTTCGGCCTGCAGGAATAACACATGGACCGGTAAAATTAACATCTCGGCCTGCAGGAATAACACATGGACCGGTAAAATTAACATCGGCCTGCAGGAATAACACATGGACCGGTAAAATTAACATTTCGACCTGCAGGAATAACACATGGACCGGTAAAATTAACATCTCGGCCTGCAGGAATAACACATGGACCGGTAAAATTAACATATCGGCCTGCAGGCATGGACCGGTAAAATTAACATCTCGGCCTGCAGGAATAATACATGGACCGGTAAAATTAACATCTCTGCCTGCACAGAAAATATTCCTGCCATTAGAAGGATATATTCGTACCCGTAGAAAAAACATCTCCACCTGTACAGAAGACATCATTTATATGCCTGTTGAAAAAACATCACGACCTGTAAGAAGAACTTCTCTACATACTTAACAGTCTACTTGCTTATCGTCACAGTGAACAGTCTACTTGCTCATCGTCATAGCGAACAGTCTACTTGCTTATAGTCATAGCGAACCCTCTACGGTCGTCACGGTTGGCTGATTAGCAGGTGGGCGTGGTTTCTACCTGTGCTGGCTGACCCCAGTGCCGCGTGGGTTTTACAACCTTAGACCTGCCGCATGCACGCACGAATGCATGATTGAACAAGCAAACTTACCGTCTATGGCAAGCCCTTTGTATCGTAATTCGAGAAACTTAGTTTTTCGACAAGAAACCTAGTTTCCTGCTCGAGAAACCCGGTTTCTTCGCCGAAAATCCCGGTTTCTCGACAAGAAACTAGGATTCTTGGCGGGAAACTAAGTTGTTAGCGCTAAAATGGGGGTTATAGCTAGAATCCCGGTTTCCAGAGATATAACCCTAGTTTTAGCGACAACGCCAGTTTTTACAGCGCCGATTGTATCTTAATGTCTATGCCTTCATTAATGGTCAGGAAAGTGGTTTTCTTGCCTTCAAATCCTACTTTCTCGCCAAGAAACCAGGATTCCGGATTAAAACCACAGTTTTAACCTCCATAACCGCAGTTTCAGCGAGAAACCTAGTTTCCTGTCGAGAAACCAGGTTTCCTGTCGAGAAACCAGGTTTCCTGTCGAGAATCCAGGTTTCTTCGTTGCTAAGGTCCGTATCTAGGATTCCTGAACGTCACACTTCGCACCGCACATTCAGCCAATGAGAGCGCATGTGAGTGAGGGAATTCCCGGGCAATCCCTTACTGGGCTGGGTCCTCCACAGACCCTGCGCTCTTATTGGCTGAATGTGCGGTGCGAAGTGTGACGTTCAGGAATCCTAGATACGGACCTTAGCAACGAAGAAACCTAGTTTCTCGGCAGGAAACCTGGTTTCTCGACAGGAAACTAGGTTTCTCCCTGAAACTGCGGTTATGGAGGTTAAAACTGTGGTTTTAACCTGGAATCATGGTTTCTTGGCGAGAAAGTGGGATTTGAAGGCAAGAAAGCCAGTTTCCTGACCAATAATGGAGGTATAAACATTAAGATACAATCGGCGCTGTAAAAACTGGGGTTGTCGCTAAAACTAGGGTTATATCTCTGGAAACAGGGATTCTGGCTATAACCCCCATTTTAGCGCTAAAAACTTAGTTTCCCGCCAAGAATCCTAGTTTCTTGTCGAGAAACCGGGATTTTCGGCGAAGAAACCGGGTTTCTCGAGCAAGAAACTAGGTTTCTTGACGAGAAACTAAGTTTCTCGAATTACGATACAAAGGGCTTGCCATAACCGTCAGCAGCACACCACAGCACACACACACACATATATATATATATATACACGTAACCGCTTGGTGTTTACTACACGAGGCGACAGTCGTCTATCTCTCCACACACGTACAAAGTTCAGGGAGAGTGTCGTTACCACTGTAACTATACTGTGGTGGTGCTGCACGGCGTACGGCTCTGAATATTAGAGCCCATATCTTTATTCAATAACGCCGAACTGCGTGTTCTCGAATGGCGAAGTGGACCTCCTGATCCAGGCCGCTGGGTTCCAGGCTTGTGTACCTTGTCACGGTGTCAGCTGAACACGACGGCTTCTGTCGTTGCTGTTTGAATTGGATACGAGCCGTCGTCAATGTAAACCCAGCCACCAGGCTCATGTACCTAAAGTCTATGTAACGATTGGATATGATTTATGTGGGGTTTAAGTTGTGAAACTGCGCTATGGTGTGACGTCGCGTGCCAGGGTCCGTCTACCGCCAATTTATATATACCCTGTGAAATGTATTAATTATACAGTGAATCCACGTACGAGCAGACAGCACTTAGGTCAACCTCGATCTATCGGCCAATATATATATATATATATATCATTGTGCGGCAATCACCAGTCGGCTATATACAGTGTCATACATGGGCTATTCAGCATGAGGGTATGGCACTGGGCGAAGTTCCAGCGTTACCCCATCATCGTGGGTGTGTTCGTCACGGGTCTCCTCACACTGGCCCTGCTGCAGCTCTATGGTGGCCGCCGCACCACCGGCACGGGTGAACCGAGGAGCCGGAGTGGAATCACTGGACTCAGTCAGAATGCACCGCCACAAAGCCCGCTAGACAGGGAACCAGCCAGGAATGACGTACCTGTGAAGGCACCACCGCCACCTGACCTTGAACTTTGTCCAGAAGTGACATCTGGAGGTAAGTCTTTACGGCAGATATATTGTCGTACGTGATTGACTGACGGCAAATTTGACAGTTGTGATTGCGGTATTTGAAAAGGGATTGATTGCCGGGTCGTATAGACGTCTTCGCAGATCAGATTATTGGACTGTGAGGCGCCACTGCATGTGTAATGCATTCTGGGTATTATTTTGGTCTTTGCGAGATATCAACACGGCGTCATCGCATGAAATATAGTATTTATCTCCGTAGAAAAACTCAAGATTACACCAAAATATTTCCCAAAACTCTTTGCGCCAGTCAGGTATTTTCCAAGATGGCGTATAATTGCGAAGTCGTGTATTGGGCGGGCTGCGATTGGTTGACACTGGGATTTGGGCCGCCCGGATTGGCTGACGGAAATTTTTAGACAGCTGCGATTGGTTGTCTAGCACGCAGCCCTCTGCGTATATGACGCTGGATTAAAGTTGCATGTGGAGTTGTTTCGCTGTTTTTGAATGCCAAATTTGCGTATAAGAACACAAACCTAAGGCCTTAAGGTTCATAACAGACAATAAACACCTACCATATCGCTCACCAATTATCTGCCAATGAGCAAAACATTTCAAATTCATGAATTGTCCGCCACAAAAATGAAAACTTGTGCTGATTTGAAACGTCATAAACGTGTGTACACAAGTCGTTTACCGGTGCCACCGACAGGGGGCCCAAGCGCTAAATTATATGAGACAATAGAAGCATCCGGAGCGCCACTTTTTCTTTAGCGGTGGCCGTTGACACTGCTTGTGGTCAAAGGTAACATTTCCTGTTTATGTTTATTTTGGTACAGCCGTTGCAACGGTCAGCTCCACATGTAGCTTTAATGTATTGCCGAAGCTGCTATTTTGATATATTTTGTAAACAAAAACCCAGTTTACGACGTATGTATGCTCAGGTTTGACGTATTGCCATTGGTTCAAGTCGGACGCATGGAGATAGGTAACACAAAACAACTTGTTGACTTGTGAGTGACTTTAAGATAATTATGGGGGCTACCATGGATTCCGTTATTTGATCATGAGAGCGGGTGTCCAACCTAATCTAATCGCGATCTACACCGCAAGTTTACATCTTAAAATTCGTTTCGACAGACTGGTAGTGTTACCCTTCATGTGGCGCCGCCTTACGTTAGAGCTGGAAGTTATCTCGCGGAGGGAACTCTTCACAGTGGAGGTACCTTTCGGGGGAGACACGTGAAACGAGAGATCAGGGCCGCGCTGAATTGCGGCAATTCCAAGCCGCGCAGTAGACTATGATCGCAGTGTTTTATGGAAAAATAGTATCCAAACACATTGATATATCTCTTGCAACGATTGTCTCCGTTTTGCTCACACAGTAGGCGCCATTTCCTGTTTGAGTATAAGTAGAGTACCGCCTCCTGATTGGTCAATCGCGGACACACCTCCAAAAAAGGCTGGCGCCTGGTTAAGCGGCGAAATCATGGATGGTGTTCAATTCTAAATTTTATTGTGAGCTACCGACATGACGAAAAATTCTGTAATTTGGAGGGTAGACACTTGGGTATATTATATGAATTGGTAAAGCATCGTTAGAGGCTAGACTGGCGCTTTCCTTTAACGATGTTATATGACCCATATATTTTATTAGCGATTTATCTATTAGCGTGCAGTGCGTCGGTGTTCCTATATCATGTTATTTAGCTGAAAAATGAAGTTCTTTGTGAAACAAGTATTTCCTTTCTTCACTTGAAGGTCCGATAGAGCCCAAAGGAACTGTTCCCACATGGGAGGACTTGGAAGCACGCTTCACGAATCTTATGGCGGGCGGCAGGTGGCGCCCTACGCAATGTAGGGGTCGCCACCGTGTGGCCATTATTGTACCCTACCGCGACCGAGACCAGAGTCTCCGACTGTTTCTGCAACACATTCATCCCTTTCTGCAGGATCAGAATCTAGACTACGGCATTTATGTCACCGAGCAGGTAAGTTTTCCGACGTTCGGCTACAGATTTCTCCACTTGGATAAAGCATCTTCCGCCTGGGAAAACTGCGTCATCAAACCTTGGATATTGACGCCGTGTTTTGCCCTTTAGTATGTATAGTATAGTAGTTTTAGTAGTATAGATGATAGATAGAACGCACGCACCTTTAACTTGATGTTACATTCATTAACCTGTGTTCAGCAAATACGGGTTCAAGCATAAACTTCGGATGTTGATCTGAGCTCCTCAAATCCGCCCCTATATCTATACCATTTTGTTAAATGTTTATCTTTATAATTCTCACCCATTTCAATCTCATTCATTTGATATTACCTACATGCATAATCAATGTGTGATTCTTTAATCCTGTCTTTTCAAAAAATAATATGGCTACTTCCTTTCCGTCAGACCGGTGATGAGGAGTTCAACAGAGGCCTCGCCAGAAATGTGGGTTTCCTGGAGTCCCAGAGGCTGGACGGTTCGGACTGCATCAACTTCCACGACGTGGACCTACTGCCGCTGGACAGTCGCAACTACTACGGCTGTCCCAGCACGCCTCGCCACCTGTGTGTGGCCGTCGACTACTACGAACACTTCAAGTAAGGAGCGCCTTCATATATATTTATTATCCATAAATACATAAATTATATTGACTCAAATATTGTATTTAGAAGAGCGCCGGGATTTGCTGTGCGAGGAACTCCTGAAAAACGATATTACGCCTGTGACGTTTAATACCAAAGATCGGTTTTGTGTGTTTCGCTTTCGCGACGTATATTGGCATTATCATTATTTTTTTTTTCGTAATGAACACTGCAGCAGTCTTTACCACATAAATAAAACAACGTTAACATGATACACCGGGGAGTAAGGTAGATAGGTACATGTTTATGCGTTTTATATGTATGTAGGAATATTTATAAGTATTTAAGTATTTTTTTTATTTAAGTATGTTCTCGTTTCATTGTATTGGTTCTTATTTAGTCATTTGTACTTAAAAGGCAAAAAGGGCATTAATACGTCATATCCACGCACCGCAATGGGCGCATTTCTTCGGTAGCCCGGGTGTATCCCCAAAGTGGACCGATTACACGCATTACGCATCGGGTTACCCGCATCGGTATGCCGATGTGCCCCGTTCAAATTTAAACAGCACGGAACATTCGGGGCAAGATGGCGGCTGATTGAAAAGTGACTGTTTAGGCTGGTTCCATTGCCCCTAAATGAACCGGACGTGACCAGTGTGAGCATTTCATTGACATTGGGTGTAGCCCGACCGGCAGGTCCGTAAAAGCTTGTGTATACCGGGCGGCCCACCGGGCGGCCCACCGGGCGGCCCACCGGTCGTGGCCCAAAGAAATGCGCCCAATATGTCGGAAAGATAGTTGTATAATATGTGACGTCATCATCTGTTCCACAGACCGCTGTACGTAGATGACTACGCGGTCTTCGGTGGCGTCGTTGCCATGCGCAACCACCACTTCGAGGCGGCCAATGGCTACTCTAACTTGTACTTCGGCTGGGGTGCCGAAGACGATGACCTTCGCCAAAGGTAAGGTCACTGGGCGCTGAGCTAAGGTAGCGGCTCCTTGTCACAGAGACTGGGAGCAAATGTGTAGATGAAATGGCCGAAAAGTATGAGACAAAGGTGAAACAGAAGTTTGCTCATCAGGACGCGTGAAGTCGAGGCAACAGACAATTTCGATCCAGCATCTAGATGCTAATATCGCTAATATCGCATATCGCTATAAAAGCGCATATAGCTAATATCGCTAATATCGCATATCGCTATAAAAGCGCATATAGCTAATATCGCTTATAATACAGGAATGATTTCTGTTGCCTTTATGCGCGATTTGTGCAATATATTTCCAGTTAGCGCATTCATAGCTTAAGTAGAGCTTCGAAATCCAGTGGAACATATCGAGGTTTTTATATGAACCACCTGACAAGAAAGAAATATGTAGAAGTTTTATTGTCGTGCGATCACAACTGATGGGCTAAGCGAAAACATAAATCCATATAACAGGGGTTAAATTGCAAAGCGCGTTACGCCTTTGAGCTCCTTCGAACTCAGAAACATGGCAGAATGTCTTCTAATTCGTCATAAAAAAACGAACGAATTCGTACGGTACGGTAGCTACTAGTAGCAAAGTAAACGCTAAAAGTGGTGTATTTCATGCCAAACTTGATATGAAAATATATTTGACTATATCCTTCTTTCATTTTTGCGTATGGACTATCCATCCTTCTGAGGGTTTAATGTTGACGTGGGGCAGAGGGACGACATATAGCGTAAGCGGAACGCCCTCTGCCGGGAGATCGCTCTCTACGTATGAAGCCAATCTCCCGACAGACGCAATCTCCCGACAGACGAAAGACGCAAACAAATGCCAGTCTGGTTTGGTCTACTCAATTCAGCGTTCAGCAATCCCGACAATGTGCAACAATCTACAAAAAGCAATATCTTGTGAATAATCCCCACTAACGTCATGTGTAGGTCCTGTTACCGGCAGGTGATGTGTACGTTATTGTGCCGATTGAATTTCTTAGAGAAAATGCATCATGCTTTATTATAGTAATTTGACCCTGCGATTGTGGTCGCTAACCTTGTAGTCACACATTATTTGCTTCGGACTATTTATGCAAATCTACCATGGAACTCATCCAGACATCAATGTACATTGCTTCCGTCTCCCAGGATAGGAACCCTGGGATTTTCCCCACTGCGCTATGCGGACGAGATCGGTCGCTACTATGGCATACCTCACAAGTCGCATGAATTCAAGTCTTCTGGATTCACCAAGATTGACAAGTAAGTATAGTTTAATTTCCCATATCAGTTAGTAAAAGCAAAATGTTATGGAAGTGATCAGGCATTTGAAAAGTGATATGATATTATTTAACGTGAACCACAGCATCAGATCAAATCCGGATATACATTGATCTGAACATCCATGGGCTTCCAACTGAACCTTGGTTGGCTTTAAATCTTAAATAGTATCGACTTGCGAGCATGTTGAGATTGACATGCATGAACATGTATAGTGACGTAGAAAACAGGGTTCGGACAAGTTACTTTCTCTTTCGATTACCTGTGTACGTCAACTTGTACCAATTTGTAACGTTATATATTGAATGCTGGCAGGCATCATCGTGATCTCTGACGTCATCATAATATCTGACGTCATATTAATCTCTGACGTCATCTTGATCTCTGGCGTTTTCTTGATCTTTGACGTCTGCTGGGTCTCTGAAGCCATCTTGGTCTCTGACGTCATCTTGATCTCTGACGTCATCTTGATATCTGACGTCACCATGTTCTCTGACGTCATTTTGATGGCTGACATCATCTTGATGGCTGACGGCGGCCTGACATCTGACGTCATCTTGATTGCTGACGTCAGCGTGGTCTCTGACGTCACCATGATCTCTGACGTCATCTTGATGGCTGACGGCAGCCTGACATCTGACGTCATTGAAGGCTGACGTCACCGTGATCTCTGGCGTCAACTTGATGGCTGACATCATCTTGATGGCTGACGTCATCTTGATGGCTGACGTCATTTTGATGGCTGACGGCAGCCTGATCTCACCTCATCGTCTTTATGTTGTTGGCAGGTTTAAGATATTCCGAGTGAGCACAGAGCGTCAGTGGTGGGACGGACTCAACACAACCAGATACTCAGTCCTCAAAGTTGAGAGGAACAAGCTGTTCACCAAGATACTATTTGAAGTCAAGGAAAAGCCAACGGTGACTAAAATATCGCATATAATCCGGGGATTCATTTCTATTGCCTTTTTGCGCGATTCGTGCATTATTTTTCCTGTTAACGCATTCATAGTTATAGTAAAGTGCGGAAATCGCGCATCCCCCCCCCCCCCTGGATAATATCTAAGAATGTATGGAAACCATCAGCAGTGCATTATTTTCATTACCAAGAAAGTCCATCATTCTATGCCATAATGAGCCAGCTTAGCTCATTATTTTTTCTCTTAGCTTAATCCCTGTAGTGTTGCAAGTTTATTACCATGCGACCTTGAAACATGATCATATACCTTGTTTGAGATACATGAAAGTACCATATAATAATAGTAGTTCCGATTGACGCTCCAATAGTTCGGTTAACACATGTTTAGAGTTATAGTATGTGAGATGGACAATAAAATGGTCAAGACAACGAAGGGAATGTTTTTTTTATTGCGTTGATCTTAAAATAATGTTCTCATTATGATTTCAGTACGACAAAGAAACGAACCAGGCATTGGACGTGTACCGCCGTCTCTATGGCAGCTTGACCCCGTACTGGCGGAAACTTCCGTTTACTCCTCGTCCGCGATGGTGGGAAGGGGAACCCAAAGTGCCGGACAAGTTCATGAAGTTCCGCCCAAAAAACTAGAAGACAAGACAAGATGTCTCGATCATGGGCGACTGGAACTTTTCTCGCTATATATCTAGGCTATGTAAATAATAGGTTGATACAACATAACATGCGCAAGACAGGCGACGTTCAGATCCGATGGACAAATATGCTCAACTCGATCGTCGACGATATACCTGAGACAGAGAGGAATCCGTGAGGCATTGCTCGGCGCTGGTGTAAGATAATGGAATATATGAAATGGAGATAATGTCCGAACAGTTGTAGTTGTGATAGCGTATGGCTTTTGGATGCCTGGTTATGGGACAGTACGAAGGCGTTGAAATAAAACGATGGCTCGATTCACTTCTGTATGTACGTTTATTTTGCAATGGGGTAAATTGACACCTCTTTGCCTGAAACATAAATTGTTCTTGTGCGGAAAATAGATCCTGACGAGTGATCAAACCATTATTCCATAAATGGAATTAACTCGAAGCCATTAATTGAAGCCGTTATCACGGCTGCTATTAGTCCCGTTGTTCACACCATATATGGCTTGATGGATCATTGGAAATATGGATGCAATTACGACTATACCACAAACTGTGGGGCCGGCGCGATAGCTCAGAGTGCTAGAGCGCTCGCATTGAGTCCTCTGGCCGCCTGAGAGCCTAACAGCAAGTCGCTCGGTGGTTCGAACCCTACTGTGGCCATGTATGTGTGGTCGCAGGATAAAGATCCCATGTCTTTCTTCGTAAAGAGTAGGGGGCTACCCCCGGGGACATGGCTCCACTCTCCCTTTTTTCTCCCATTGACGCGATCTGACCAAAAGTGGTTAAAGCGTCCTGAATAACCAACCAACCAACCAATCGACCAACTGAGTCATTTGAAGAAGCTTTCGCCAATTTCATTCTTCCAAAGAATATATACATGTGACATTGACGTAAAAACAGCTGTCACCACCGACATTAACCCACGTCATCTCGGCTTTAACACATTTTATGTAAAAAGAAACCGTTCCGTGTGAATATCGCACCTTTCGTTCGTTCACATGCGGCATCACAACTACCTTACAGTTGTGGAGTATTCAGCGAAGCATGAACGTCGTCTTCATAAGCGGATATTACCATAACAATAATATTGACGATTAATATCTCATGCAAAAGTTTACATTTTATGGGACTGAGACAAAACATGGGCGCATAAAAGTGGAGTAGATGGTGGGGGGGGATGCTTAACCCGATAAGCTCCTCAATGAGGCAGGTGTCAAGTTTATGGAGTTCAAATCCCCCCCCCCTCGCGCAATCGCATGTCAAAGACTGCTAAAGTCAAATAGCTTACCGCGATCCCCACCATACAGTTTGCGATGCTGCTCAAAGTGACCCCCTCCCAAACCTACCCTTTTCACAAACCCGGATCCATCCCGGATTGCCCAACACTTACCTTAAAGAAGCGACATAAAGAAATTATAAACTTGTCGCGAAGATGAGAAAGCAAGTTAAATTTAAAATACAACGCAATGCGGGTCCTGTCCTTTGTCATCGTCTTGTAGAATCGCGATTCTTGTGGAATATGGATTTGAATCCCAGTTCTCCGAAACCCCACAGCCTGATGCTATAGTTGTACCTATGACTTGTGTGCTCCCCGAGAGCTTAAGTGTCAGTCAGATACCACCTGACGTCGCTGTTCCCCCACTCGCCGCTAGGGGCGCCCCTGACGCCGTTCGTCATGTCCAGGGCGTCCGTCAAGGCGCATTCCGGACCGTCCGGGGTGATTCTGAACGCAAAGACCAAGCAGGCGTCTTCACTGAGACAGCGGGTCGCGCAATCCATGCGATCCGTTACCTTGATGACGTCATTGATGGGCGGCATTCGCTTGGTGACCACCGAAATATCAAAGGCAGAAATCGATGTTGTCCTTGTTGATCCTGGAATGAAATGACCGGAGTATGCATGGGTTATTCGTGTTCTACGCCGCTTTTAGTGCATATAATGGCTGAAGTGGGCCACGGTGTCCGGCCTCATGCAGGCTCGTGTTGGAACCCATGACGGCTATTGATCTGCGGTCACGTGGGCTCACCACTACACGAGGGAGGCCTCAAATGATAAGTACACGGTCTTCTGCTGACTCGGAATAATAAAAATAGGGCGATATACATGACAAAATGCTCGCATAACTACACTAGAAGCGCCCGTGTCTATTCTATTATTACGGCTCAAACGGTATGGAAATCGAACACCTTGCTACTATATATTTGACCAGGCTTCTGCAATAATGACCACTTGATCGGCTGACGCGGGTTGCAACTATAGTCCTACTTAAGCCAGACGCATGTGAGCCACAGGTTCAAGTATGCTGATATAACAGGCTAAACAAAATTGCCTTTACTGGTGGTTTGATTTTGTCCGTGGCAACCCGTTAAGGGTGGGGACATTATGTCTGCACCTAAAAGCGCCCGTGTCTTCAGGATCGACATGTAAATATTACTTATTGTTTTGACATGGGGTTCGTAACCTGTGTTGATGTCACGACAATGTACACAACTTCCGTGAATTCCAGGTATTTTGTTTATTACATATTCGTATAGCGGCGCTTCTTTTCATGCTGTAACTGAACATTCCGAAATAGTTCCGAAATGTGTTGTTCTTTATTTCTCTTGTTTGCACTGGTCACTAGATTACTAGCTTACACTTGTAACCCGCAGTGTGGTACTGTATTTTCCCGCATTGAACCTTGTATTTATTTAATGTATGTTTTCTTAGTGAAAGAAAGAGAGTTATCATGGGTGGCATTATTCTGTGCCAGATCACTTGCTTTGAGATCAGTAGATTAATACCAACCATCGCAAACCAGATCGTTCATGGTGACGTCATTGAACGCCGTCGCGGACAAGGCCGGGGGAGCGGCGCAGGTCAGGGTCGCCGTTTTAACGCCTGTACGACCCGCGGCTACTTTTATCCAGCGAAGATGACAATCGCAGACAACCGGATTGCCACCGAATTTCATATTCCCTTCAATATCCAGGTTCATCAAATTGGGAATCGTGCTAATGTTGTTGGACCGGAAGGAAATGCTCCAGTTGCCGTGTTCTACATGGGCCATGACATTTCGATCTAACCGCGACAACGCGTTGTCCCCCAGTAGGATCTCAACCGCGGGCTTTGTCGCTATGCCTCTCAGATCTGGAAGGCGAATCATGCTCGTATTCTTCGCTGCGAGCAGCTCCAGAGCCGGGAACATGGCCATCTGCTCCGGTGTCGGGCTGTCCAGGCTCTGGTGACCCACGTACAGCAACCTCAGCGTGCTCCCGATTACCGGAAGTCTGGGAAATTCCGTCAGATTGTTCGACGTGAGATGCAGGACTTCAAGTCGGGATCCCCTGACCGGATTCATATCCGGAAACGGCGATATTATCTGATTGCCGGATAGATCCAGCTCAATGAGATTGATCAGGATCTGCAGACGGTCGGCGTGCACCAGGCTAATGTGATTGTAACGAAGGGATAGTTCCGTCAAGGAGTGGCTAACGTTGGTTAAATCGAGAAAGAGCGTCAGCTCGTTGTTTGCCATATCCAAATGGTACAAAGTCGCCATGTACGGAAAAAACTGCACGTCCGAGATGACGTTGTGGGAGACGTCAATTGAGATCACGTCATTGGCGTTGATCCTACTGAAGGGAATCTCGGACAAGACGCCACTATTGTCGACAAAGGTCACCGCCGACACTATGTTACAGCGGACCAGCAGCGTCGCCAGTAACCCAAGGGCAAACATGTGACCTTCAAAACCCAACATTGTCTAACAATCAAGAACGCAGATTGAAGGGAAATGGTTAAGTATAACTCCAGGTGTACTGGCTGCGATTAAGCGCGCAATTGGAGCTATGAATCTGTCGCTGTAACTAATGCCTAAAGCAACTAAAGCAGTGCTATGGCAGCGGAAGATCCGCAAGAGCCGCCGCATTTATGCAGCCATGAACCGCCTGCGCAAACAGTTCAATGAGTGTGGTGTAAAACACCAGCTTAATCCCCTAGTCCTTTTCCCTTTGAGTTTCCATAGGTGTATCAATACTCTCTCGTTCGATGGTCCGTTTCTCCCTTTGTCCTTATACAGACGTGGTCACCACACAGCCCACGTCCCTCCAGCAATACAATGTGTGTTTTTTGTCCAAGAATTCCAATAGCGACAATCCTATTGATGCCTTCACGTCCGAGACAATATCTCCAGTAGTTTATTCCGTGTTCTTTCACTCGTATACCCCTCAATGACGTCACAGACGAACCGGGGTTGTGTTTCCATGTGAAGACCCCGCGTCGTAGTGAGTAACGATTATCGATACCACTCGTCTCATTTACATCCGCAGCCAGACCTTATCAATATCACCGTGCAGCGCTGGGACTGCATGGTGCCTCGATCGGACGTGCACAATCAAGACCAAAGGCCACATTGTGGCCAATGCATTTAAGTGGCCGCCATCAATATTACTGTAAGCACCCACCCACCATCACGCACGCTCTAATGGCAAACGTGCCCACGGCTTGAATATTAAGGTACGTAGGCGTGTTTATAACAGCCACATACTGCAGTCGCGAGATTTCATCAATTATGGAGCAAGATGGGGGCGAACACATACATTTAGGTCGGGAAACGTCATTTGGAACCCACGTATTTATATGCATCCCCTCTCATTCATCTAGGAGCTTAAAGCATTTCTATAAAACACGCCAAGCAAAAGGCAACCTTTCATCAAGCTGTAGCAGCCCTTCATGAAGCTGTAGCAACCTTTCATCAAGCTATAGCAGCCCTTCATCAAGCTGTAGCAGCCCTTCATCAAGCTGTAGCAGCCTTTCATCAAGCTGTAGCAGCCATTCATCAAGCTGTAGCAGCCCTTCATCAAGCTGTAACAGCCCTTCGTCAAGCTGTAGCAGCTGTTCATCAAGCTGTAGCAGCCCTTCATCAAGCTGTAGCAGCCCTTCATCAAGCTGTAACAGCCCTTCATCAAGCTGTAACAGCCCTTCATCAAGCTGTAACAGCCCTTCATCAAGCTGCAGCAGCCCGTCATCAAGCTATAACAGCTCTTCATGAAGCTGTAGCAGCCCTTCATCAAGCTGTAGCAACCTTTCATCAAGCTGTAGCAGCCTTGCATCAAGCTGTAGCAGCCCTTCATGAAGCTGTAGCAACCTTTCATCAAGCTGTAGCAGCCTTTCATCAAGCTGTAGCAGCCCTTCATCAAGCTGTAGCAGCCTTTCATGAAGCTGTAGCAGCCCTTCATCAAGCTGTAACAACCCTTCATCAAGCTGTAACAGCCCTTCATCAAGCTGTAGCAGCCCTTCATGAAGCTGTAGCAGCCCTTCATGAAGCTGTAGCAGCCCTTCATGAAGCTGTAACAGCCCTTCATGAAGCTGTAGCAGCCCTTCTTCAAGCTGTAGCAGTCCTTCATCAAGCTGTAGCAGCCCTTCATGAAGCTGTAGCAGCCCTTCATGAAGCTGTAGCAGCCCTTCATGTAGCTGTAGCAGCCCTTCATTAAGCTGTAGCAGCCCTTCATTTCACGGCCTCGGGCGGATAATAAAAAATGGCGGGCTGCTACAGCTTCCTGTCAGGCCAATAAAATTACCTAACGCCCCCCTCACTCACGCTATTGTAAATTTGGGGAAGAGGGGGGATACATTTTCCGATCTCCGCGATTGGCAATTTGTGGTGGTCGTTATTCGTACAATGCATGGTTCAACGCGGAGACCCTTTCCCTATTTACCGCGAACCGTTATTATAGCAGCCCGCGAATTCCTCGATATTCGCGATATCACCATTAAGGTGTTTTTTTTCGCGATCAGCTGTCAAAGTTCGTATCTCGGATATTCAATACTGCTCTCCCTAATTCTTGGGGATTCGCGATTCAAAGGGGGTATCCCCCCACCCTAATGTTGGCACACACCCCTCTCTATTCCTTCACCTCATACACTTACACCAGGCATGTGATGATTCTCCCGGCGTATACAAGCGCACAACTTGACATTATTTAAAGCCATTTAATCAGATAAATGCCTCCAAAAACAAAAAAATAGGATATTGAAATGTAAGGTCGGCATTCACATTTAATACTGTTACAGTAACGTTTGCTTAAAATTGTCCTGCTAAACCTGCCAGAAAACATGTTTTTTTGTATGGCAGCTTACCATAAGTTGGTACCGACGTGTACTACGTCACAGATTTGTGTGTATCTCCCCGGCTTATCGCACCATGTTAGTGATGTTCACAAGTCTCCAGGCGATGAATTTCAGAGATAATTAAATGATAATAATAGTTAATATGGCATGCTTTTGGCGGGAAGCAACTATTTGAATAGCTTTAATATATATAAACTTGATATATCCGTATCCCATGTATTACAGAATAAACTTTCATTCAGCCAGATATCCTTCATGTAAGCTGCATACATAATATCATTATCAACAAGCATCATCCAAGTTTGACATTTCATTACTTGAAATTTACATATTAACCTTTAATATTTAAGTACAAAAATATATATATATATATTAACCTTGGAGGCATTTTTTTAAAGTATTTCACCTATATGACAAGTCATCTTTATCATGAACATAAATAAATCAGATTATTTATATTCTTTCTCCTTGATTTTCTTTCTTTTCCACGTCAATTAAATAGATTATAATAGAACTTACCTTCACACGAAAGTTCCCGGAAGTGGAGGTTGCTGAATAGCCTCTGGCTGACTTCCGGTGGAGAGTTACAGATAATGCTGGACACGTTCACCCCGCTTGGGGTGACCTTGAGCCACTTGGAGTGGCAGTCACAGGCAAACGGATTTCCGGTCAAGTCAACGGCGGCCGCTATTGGGCGAGCCATCATGTTCGGCAGAGCGGAGATCTGGTTGTGGTTTAGAACCACTTCCCAGCGGAGGTCATCCATGTAAGACAGACTTACACTGCTCAGGCGGGTCAAGGCGTTATTCTTCAGATCCAGTTTGAAAGCCGCGTGGGTCTTGGGGAAGGCCCTCACGTCTGGCAGCTCCTCCATGCCGCAGTTGGCACACAGCCAGAATGTCAGGCTCGGAAAGACCTTCAGTTCCGGCCGACTCGGGGTACCGAAGTTGTTGGCGGTCGAAATCAAAGTCTCTAGTTTCCGCCCGATGACAGGGAGATGCGGCCATTTTGAAAAATTGTTTTCCCCAATCGCCAGCGACAGCAGACTGGACCCCGTTTTTGGCGACATATCCGGAAATGACGTCAGGTAATTGTTCCGCACATCCAGTTCCTCTAAATTAACAAGTGCTCTCAGTCGCTCTGGTTTGATGAAAGTCAGGAGATTTCGTTTCAAGATGAGAGACACGAGACTATCACTAACGTTGACGAGATTAGGAAATTCTGTGATGCGGTTTTCTCCAAGCAACATCCTGTTCAGGAACGGCAGTGGAGGACAGAACTCAACGTGATGAATCAGGTTCCATCTTACGTTGATTATTACTGAATTGGTTGGCACCTGCCCGAAAGGGATTTCTAACAATCCTGCATTTTCAGATGCAAATTTTACAGCTATTGTTAACCTTGGATGCAGCGCGAGTGTCACGAGCAGGGCCGCAATGAAGGACATCCTCGTCCCTGTCGTAGCCAGGAAGGACCGCATTCCCAGTCGTCACTTCTGTTACTGACACTCAGGCACGCGTTGCGTTGCTAAATACGGGTCCATCAATTGGTTCATGCTTTATGTCCCTAATGCAACGCAAAATGACGTCAACAAAATGTTTTGCAGCCGGATAAATGGATTGTCAATCCCGAAACAAAATGCCGTGCCAGGTATTTTATTGCCACAATAACCCTGAGTGTCAGGCAATGCAGTTTAATATCTGGATTGTTTTTATCTGGTCACGGATCCGACCATCCCGTCCTCACCACTCACCCATCGAACCCTATAACTCCTGTCGTTTAAAGACACAATGAGACGTCGTCAAGTGGTCATCAATCGTGCTTCCCCCCGTAACACGACACGAAGTCCCAATCACATATTGATCAGACTATAAAGAGCCCACGACTCGGGAGTGGGTTCTCAATCTCGTCTGGAGTCTACAGGAGGGTGGGGGGGGGGGGGGGGTGAGGGCCGCCCCCAGAACGGATCAAAGACGCTATCTGCGTCGTTGGACATGTGAGTGCAATACTGCCAACGCCGCATCCTTCCCTCCCCGATATAGATTTCGCTATCAATACAGTCGATCAATTAATACCGCGAACCTTTGGACCTGCTTGTTGGGCCAGAAGTTACAAGGCGGGCAAGCCGACATGGGTATAGCGTGGCCAACGATAACCTGCTAGGGGCGGCGCCCTCTTGAAATATCCAACCAAGACTCCACCTCGGCCAGGGACACGTGACCAGTGGCGGATCCAGGGCGCTGGGATTGATGCCCTCGCCACTCCCTTGACATGTTAGATGATGGGCATAATCATTATTTTTGTCACCCGTTCCTCCCCCCCCCCCCACTCCCTACACACACACGCGCGCCCACCCTTGACAAACCTCCCTTCCGCCCCGTGCGCAAGAATTTCAATAAGACACTCCTTCTTTTCAGGAGCCCTTCTTTTCAGGAACCCTTCTTTTCAGGAACCCTTCTTTTCAGGAACCGGCTCAATAGCTCAGTTGGTTAGAGCGCTCGCAATGAGTGCCCTGGCCACCTGAGAGCCTAACGGCACGTGGATCGATGGTTCGCGCCCCCGCTGTGGCCATGTCTGTGTGGTCGCAGGATAAAGATCCCATGTCTTTCTTCGCCCAAAATAGGGGCTTACCGCTGGGGACATGGCTCCACTGTCCCTTCTTTCTCCCATTGACGCGATTTGAAAAGGCGTATATGTTAAAGCGTCTTGAATATTCAACCAACCATCCTCCTTCTTTTCAAAATCCTAATCCTGGAATCCCCCCCCCCCTCCCCCCACTTGACAAAATCCGTGATCCGCGTTTGAGACCGGACTTGTCTTCAAAGTATCCGGTGGCGGCCCGCGACCCGGCACTTCAACATCAGAAAATGAAACGGTTGTCAAAAGAGCAGAAGACCTGAAGGAGGCAGGCTGTAAGTGTTTGCCAAGCCATTGTCTTCGACGGTCTGATGGCGCCAATCTCCGCCCCCTCCTGGTTTATTGTCGTCTTTGGGAATTGTAAATGGCCATAAATATGAACAGCTTGTCTGAACCGGAAGCAATAATAGCAAAAAAAACATGCCCGCCGGTATTGTCGGTTTACCGCGTATTGATTTTATTGACCCGCTAACGTCACGTGACGTCTGATGGCCATAACTGCCTTATCAATCAGGTTAAACTCGTTTCCAGAACCCCCCCCCCCCCTCCCCGCCCCCTCCCCCAACCCCCGGCCGGCATAAACAGTTCTGAGAAAAATGTTTGTAAAAGTTGCATACGACGTCAGATGCTTGTAAGAATAGAGCGCTGCGGCGACTGGTTTTTCTAGCAAGTCCATTAATCAGCAATGCAAAACCGTGTGGCTGCCACCATGGTGAATAAGGATTTAAAGAAGGATTATAATAACAATAAGGAGAATACTGTGGTCTTCGCAATCGTCTTTTCGATTTTTTTTTTCTAATGTAATTCAGGCCGCAAATCAGAAAGAAGTTAGTGTTGGAAAAATACGCGAAATAGCACAAACAAATAGCCGAGAGGAACACTTTTTTCGCTTACTTTCGCACCTGCCAATTTAAATTCTGAAAGCGAGGAAAGTGACGTCAGAGGGGAATACAAACGCATGGGCTTTTAAAATCAGGTTCAGATTCTCTGTGCTTATAGGGGCGGACCCAGTGGTCCCAGGGGTCCAGGGGTCCGGCCCTCCCCCTTTTTTGAGAAGAACACCGTTTTTTGAGGAAGAATACCGTTTTTAAGGAAGGATACAGGGAGGGGGGGGGGTCAATGCAAAATTTAAGCCATCTGAGACGTGGACCCGCACAATTTTTCAGTGGATCCCTCCCTCTTCTAATACACACCCTCGGCAACAGATGCCTCCGCACTGCATCACATGTCAATATGTGACATCATTGAGGAATTTTCAAATAATGCTCAGATGCGAAGCTCAAACCAAGAAACCCGCCGGACCTCAGTGTTGCTACTTTGGCGAACGCGTTTATAGTGATTTCGTGGCTGCAAACTCGTATTGAAACACATTCTTATTTGTTTATCTTCGCTAAACGAAGTTAACTTTGACCAAGGAAATCGTGGCAGCAACTCTTTAACCAGAATTGAACACTCAAGAAATGAATAGCTATATATGCGATTTATTCATAGATTATAAAGTAGGAAAACAATTCTGCATTTATTTAAGTGGAGAAAACCTGTACTGAGTACCGATGCGCAATAATATAACAATAGCGCGAGTTGGCGGAGCGTTAGGCAATTTTATTGGCCCGTCATCAAGCTGTAGCAGCCCGCCAATTTTCATGAAAATGAAGGGCTGCTACAGCTTGATGAAGGGCCAATAAAATGCCTCACGGCATGCAAAACTCTCGTTATTATGTCTAATATTACTTATTACGAGTTGAATTTAAATTTAAGGCTTTGATTTGTCTCTGCTTCTTTGGTTTGTTTTCCGCATGCAACGATCAAAGTAAAGCCTTTTGGGACTGACTGTCCGCAAATCGCAAGCCTTTCCCCCGCCTTTTTTTATACCATATATCGTTGCCAAGAAACATGACACGTGCAACTAGGCAGGTAGCGTGACGTCATGTTTCATTGTTCTATGCAAATGTCGCTATGGCAACGATTGTCGATTGCATGGGCAGCAGGGCGGCATTTAGTGATCATACAAGTTCTTTGATACAGAAGATGGCTGTCAGAGAACACACGTAATTTTCAGCGGAGGCACTCGCGAAGATGAGTAAGGTGTAAATGGTGGGGCAGGAGCAGCAAAAACTAGTAAAATTTATTATCAACAATGGATAGAAGGTAAATACACAAAAATGGAACTGCAGAACGACGGCTTTTGAGAAGAACTGTACAATATTAATATATCGATTGGATTTGCTGAGCGACAAAAGGGGTCCCAGTGGTCACTGTCGTTGACTGTGGTGGACCGTGTCAGGGACCGTCTCAACTGTGACGGGGTGATGGGCAAAAACAAACGCCGGCGCAGCCATAGTTGAGGCGCACCTCCTCAGGCAGAGGAAATGAAACAACGGACTATAACCTCGTGTTTCACGGGGCTTCAGGGATTAGCAGAAGAGACTGTCGTCGAAAGGGAATCAACTGACGTTGAGCTAGCAAAGGAATTGGACATGGAGATAAAACAGGCCTTGGAGGAAATACGGGGGATAGTGTCTTGTCTCCCGGACATTCAAAGGGCCATCGCGGAGCAACGCGCAGGAGTGGACACCATCAAAGAGGCAGCGGTCTTTCACAGCAAAAGAATGGATGAGTTGGAAAAGGAAAACAAGGAGATGAAGGTGAAGATCGTGGAGCTCGAAAAGCGTAATCCTGCCACCCAAGTAAGTGCCATGGAGTCTGATGTGACTAAACTAAAGGAGAGACAGGTAGATCTAGCCTTGGAGTTGGAGTCATACAGCAGGCGGAATAATTTAATCGTATATGGATTACCAGAATCTAGAGAGCAGCTGGGGCCAAGAGGACTGTGGCAAGGAATGGAATGTTGGTGTTTTAGGCCACTTTTGTGCACATACAGGCTAAATTGGGCCAAGGAACCTCCCGAGACGATGAAGGATGAAGGAATGAAACATGCCCCAGATTAGGTGCCCGAGCCCGGATTCGAACCCAGGACCTATTGATCTGCGGTCTAGTACGCTAACCACTACACCAGGGAGGCCCCCTGTGGCAAGGTGATACAAGACATGTTGGAGACAAAAATGGATATTGCCAATGCAAATAGCATTAAGATAGTCATCGTCTCGGCCCACAACGGCCCCTGGGTAAAGGAATGGAATGGAATGTTGGTGTTTTAGGCCACGTTTGTGCACATACAGGCTAAATTGGGCCAAGGAACCCCTGGGTAAAGGAGGTAAAAGCCACGACCGGTTATTGTGCGATTTGCCTTTTTCACTGAACGAGAGACAATCTGGGAGGCCAAACGCAAGCTGATGGCAGCAATATTTCCCTGGACGAAGACTTCCATAAGGAGGTACAAGACGAGAGGAAAGTATTAATACCATATATGAAGGCAGCACGGAAGGCAGGAAAAAAGGCAAGTCTGAGCGGGAACAAGTTAAAAGTGGATGGCCGGATATATGGGACGATTGATATGGAACAACTTCAACAACTGATATATGTGCGGACCTAACGGACCATTGAGATGGTCCCCACACCATTACCCCCACGTTACGAGTTGCACAGAAACGGTTCTCAGTGAAACGAGAAAAAGGAGAACGGCTCACTTTTTGCCGCAGTGTAAGCGGCAGTGAGCGCCGAGCTGGGGTGCGTTGCTTATGGCTGTCAAGCCGGTTTTCACGCCATATGCAACGACAAATAAGGATTTGAACTTGGCGAATTGGTCAAGGACGCGTACAATTTTGAACCGGAAGTGGGGTATGGTTCGCCGCGATCAAGAGCAGCCCCGCATGATAATATTAAACTCTGGACGACGATTCTTCTCAAATAAGTGGGGATAACCCGTAAATATCGATGCTTTATAGTTATTTTTTATTTATCAATATTTACACTATTTAGATTGTGCTGCTATTTCCAAAGTAAGGACATTTATTTAGTAGATATCCCCGCAACAAATGGAAATAGTTCGATGTGACCAATGTCGTTGCATAGCGAGCTCCGAGTGACCAAAAATGTTCGCGGCGATCGGGCGTGCTCCGCAACTCAACCCAGGTCATGCTGTTCATAGGGTCTGTAGATCTAAGTGACATCACAGACAGCGCGCGCTCACCTCCAGCGAATCCATATACAAAGCATAGGGAGCTCTTTGTAATGGCGTGAAACGCACAGAAAACCAGCGTCTTGCGATTGAAAACTAGTACGAGTATGAAGGTATATCCCCAAGCATTTATTCCATATGGTTTTCAAATCTAACATTGCATTCATATCTGAAACATCAGTGAGTCTATTTTGAAGCCCATAGTAAAGTATAGGGACCCGCTGACGCGTTGTACCCAGAACGGTTGTTTCTAGAGGTGAGCGCGCGCTGTCTGTGACGTCACTTACAGACCCTATTGGAGCGATCGCCGTTCACCAGCGTTTCCTCCCCTCGCCACCACCCCCTCCCCCACGCCAGAAAATCAACATCATCATCTCGGAAAGCATAATTGAGCGTCGAGCAGGCGGTCTACAGGAGCGGACATTCTACGAGGGCCGTTCACCAGCGCTTCCTGCCCTCACCCCCCGCCCCTCCTCAATGAGCGTCGAGCAGATTACGCGGTTTACGGCTGAGTGATTGGCGATCAGCGCGACACTTGCATCACCCCCCAACCGCCATCGCCCAGCACCCTTTATCCCGAATGCGGCCCTGCCCCCCCCCCCCCCCTCCCCTCGACCCTGCATGCATCCCCACTGTCCCCCTGTACCCCGCACGCGTGCGCCTTCTCCATCGCCGTCAGCTGCGTACAGGCAACATCACCGGGTGAGCGTCAGCGAGTGTCGAGCAAGGCATGCGGTCCACGGTTGAATGGACTTCTTGGGAGTCCAAGTACCCCCAAGTCTCTCACCCAGCCGCCCGGCCGTAAGTCCGTGACACAGACTACAGTACCCCCCCACCCCCCTATATGCAACCGTCAACGGCGATCAGCTGGTGGGACGACAACACGTGGCGAACTGATCTACCGGCGCCAGTGGTCAACGGGCGATGACCCAGCAGCCATGAGCAGCAGTCAAACTGGACCACAAGGAGCAGGCGACAAAGACACCATCGTTAGGAGTCGTGTAACCCAGGAAGAGTGCCACTCTGACAGTATCTTGGTCTATATATACATAATTATATATTTCTTAAGCTAGTTTATATATATTTATACTTTCCAGCTACCTTGCGTACAGTATTTACTTTATAATGTCTTTAATATCGTTCACTAGACATGTGCATATTAACATTGCGGAGTTTGTTACACTGTTTTGGGAAATATTTATGACTACAGTAGCTACAAACCATGACCAACCTAATCTCAATATGTAGTTTGAATGTGCGCGGGATTGGATCGGTTTTAAAGAGGTTGGATGTCATAGATTGGCTGAAGAGCAAACAATTTACGATTCTATGCTTACAAGATGTACACTTAGATCCTAAATTGGAGGGTTCAATGAAAGATGAGTGGGGAGCGGACTGCTATGCTAACTCAATATCAACTCAATCCCGGGGAGTGGCAATCGTTATATCAAAAACCCTGGAGTATGAAATCCATAACATTGGTAAGGATGATAAAGGTAACCTATTGATCTTAGACCTGACCATTAAAGATAATCGGTTTACGTTGGTCAATATATATGGACCAAATAAGGATTCCCCAGAATTTTATTACGAAGTGCAGAAAAAGGTTCAAGATTTCAATAACCCAAGTATCATTATGTGCGGAGATTGGAATCTTGTCTTAAACCACTCTCTCGATACGACCGGCTATATCAGAGAAAACAATTGCAAAGCTAAGCGTAGAGTCATTAATATGATGGACAGTTTAGAATTATTTGATATTTGGAGGGTGAATCACGAGAAAACGAGAAGGTACACGTGGACTAACCAACAGAAGAAATCACAGAGAGCAAGTCGATTTAGATTGGATTTCTTTTTGGTCTCGTCAGATTTTCAGGCCCTTATACAGAAAACAGTTAGCTCTAGTGGTTAACGTATGGATCATTCTCTCGTATACCTTCTCGTTGACTTAAATCTCCAAGAACGAGGGAAAGGTTTCTGGAAACTCAATACATCATTGCTACGGGATATGTTGATCTGGTAAAACAATGTATCCAAGATACTCTCCTTATGCACGATCAATCAGTTTTTCACTCCAGTAAAGGTGAGAATGGGACTAACAGTCAAATGCTTTTTGAAATGTTAAAGCTTAACATAAGAGAAGCATCAATAAGTTGTAGCAGCTATAAGAAAAGGAAGAATATAGAAGTGGAAAGGGAATTAGAAGAACGTATAGAACTCTTGGAACAAACAGATTTTACGGAAAAACAGGGTGTTGATGAGTTATCGGAGGCTAAGGGGAGGCTGGAGGAACTTCGACTTCACAAAGCTAAAGCTGTATTTTTAAGATCACGTGCTCAATACTATGAAGAGGGAGAAAAACCTACGATTTTTTTGCGGACTCGAAAAAAGAAACTACGTTAATAAGGTGATAAATATAGTAGAAGTAGATAATTGTACTATTAAGGATCGACACTAATTTTGAAGGCCGAAATGAATTTCTATCAAAGCTTATACGCTGGCATTGACCCTCAGGGTTCAACGGATGAGTTCCTAAATGAAAACAATGTTCAGATTTTAACCCAGGGGCAGATCGATTCATGTGAAGGGTTGATAACACAGAAAGAGATTAAGGAGGTACTTAAGAATATGAAAAACGATAAAACACCTGGAAGCGATGGATTCCCCGCCGAATTCTATAAAGTATTTTGGAAAGATATTGGGCAATATCTATTGAACAGTTTGAATTATGCGTATGCGACGGACAGTCTTTCAATTACTCAAAAACAAGGTGTGATAATTTGCCTACCAAAGGGGGATAAACCGAGGATCTACTTAAAAAACTGGAGGCCCATCACGCTACTTAATGTAGATTATAAGATTTTATCTGGAATTATGTCTCATCGATTAAGATTTGTCTTGCAGGAAGTAATTGGGTCACAACAAAAGGGATTCCTTCAGGGTAGATTCATAGATGAAAACACTAGATTCTTGTATGATGCAATGCATTATTTAAAAGAAGGTGATTTAGACCGTCTGTTATTATTACTTGATTTTGAGAAGGCATTCGATACTGTAAGCTGGCAATATCTGTTTAAGGTTTTAAGGACATACGGGTTTGGAGAATCCTTTGTAAAATGGTGTGATATTTTGTGCAGAGGTTCTTCCAGTTGTGTGTTAAATAACGGTCACTTTTCTCAGTTCTTCTCGTTAGCTAGAGGGTGTAGGCAGGGGGACCCGCTTTCCCCTTATTTATTTATCCTTGTTGTGGAACCTCTTGCAATGGCATTACAAAAACATAAAGGTATACGTGGGGTTAATCTCGGGAACACAGAACACAAGCTGGGCCAATATGCAGACGACGCATTTCTATTATTAGACGGGAGTACTGAATCGCTAAAAACTACAATGGAATTGCTCGATAAATTTGGCAAATGTTCGGGATTAAAGATAAATGTTGATAAAACGATTGGGGTGTGGCTTGGACGAAAAAGTAATTCGAAGGAAGTTATTTGCCCAAGCATTCCAATCAAATGGGCCAGTAAGTTCACGTCGCTTGGTATAAAATTTGACGTAAACCTCTCCAAAATGCCAAGTTTAAACTACGACAGTAAAATCGTTGAGATAGAAAGCTTTCTAGCATTGTACAAAAAAAGGCATTTATCGATGACAGGCAGGGTTACCGTCATAAAGACATTGGCATTACCGAAACTTGTACATGTTCTGTCTGTGTTACCATCACCAGACAAAAAAAACCTTTGTAAACTCAACCAGGCGATTCGCAATTTTATATGGAAAAAACAAGCCAGGATAGGGATCAACCGCCTGGCTCAAACCTGTAAATATGGCTGAGCCGCTCTTACTCATGTGGAAACCTTTGCCCATGCCATCAAGATATCCTGGATTCGCAGGTTAATTTCTAGCGAAGGTGCATGGCAAGACTTATTTCGTACATTTATCTGTAAGGAAAAGGTTGTATGCTGGGAATTAGATTTAAGGTCACTGCAGAAGTTTTACAATGTGTCAAATAACTTTTGGTCAGATGTATTCAGAGCTTGGGTAAAATTGCGACATATACAGCCCAACGCAGACGTGAGATGCATGCCGATATGGAATACCTACTTTTTGTGCAATAGTAATTTAGCCAAGCGGAAGCAGAAGTTCATTGATAAAGGTATTATATACTTAAACGATTTAATAAATGAAAAAGGTACAATGTATAATAGGGGGGAATTTACAGTACGATATGGATTGCAAATTAAGTTCGCAGATTACTACAGCCTCATGCATTGTATCCCCCGAGATTGGAACAGAGAACTTGGGGAAGAAACGGATAGATTAGAAACAGTTACAAACCAGAGTATCCAATTTATTACGCGAAACGAACGAGTTGTAAATGCGAGTTATAATATATTGATAAGGGGTTTAAAGTTTAGCAAATGCAATGAAGTTAAGTGGGCTCAACATCTTAATGAAACTATCTCGGAAGCAGATTGGGAAAGGTATTATATGGTGCCATATATATATCGACAAAGGACGAACGAACAAGAAGCTTCCAGTATAGGTTATTACACCGCTGTATTCCAACAAGTAAGTATCTATTCATGTGTAAGATGTCTAAAACCGAGCAATGCAGCTTTTGCAAAAGTGAAGTTGAGTCTTTAGAGCACCTGTTTTGGAGATGCCCTGTAATACAAGCCTTTTGGCGAGATATGGATAAGTGGTTACGTTCGGCTTTGGGTACAGATAATAGAGATAGTAACATTACCTTGGACTGCCAAATTATAATGCTTGGTGTGATTAAAACCGTAGAAAACGTGAAATTGATTAACCATATATTTATTATTGTGAAACGCTTCATATATTCATGTAAGTGGAGAAATTTGGTTCCAAACGTAAAAGGTGCCCTACGGCAGATTAAGCATAATTGTTTTCTGGAAAACAACATGAGAAAGATTTCAGATAAATGACAGCCAATAATCCATTTGTTTATATAAGATACAGACCCATATGTTTATGTAAAATTATATATTTTCCATGTTTTCATTTGTTAATGTGCATTAATGTTTAGTGGTCAATAAAAAAAGTTCTTTGATACCCTTTAGTTATCAAAGTTTTACATTATTTAGATTGCCCTACTATTCCAAAATATGGTTAATTATTTAGTGGATATGCCCGCAATAGAAATGAAAATAGAGATCGAGCTCGATGTGACCAATGTTGTTCCATAGCGAGTTCATTGGATGGTTCATTGTGACCTACATTTTGAAACGGCTATCGACCGCGATTCGGAACTGAGCACAGGAAACCAGCGTCCGCTGCATACGAGGGCGCCACCTGTTAAGAGATTATAGAAGTGGTCATGTGATCGATTATCCCTAAAAAAGTCACATGGTCTTATTTGTCAGCTTCAATGTAAAATTTAGTGGAGTGAAGTTGTAGACCATAATAAACAAGTGCAGTAAGCTGGTTTGAAGCCCAAACGAAAACAGAGGTTCGATTTATGTCTCTGTTTGTGTTGTTCCAGTAACTTTTCGACAAGTAAATCATTTAGGTTGATGCTATTGTCAGATAATGATTTTCCAACCGGCATGGCTGTCGCCGTCGTCACTGACAAGTGACACTACTGACACTAGTGACAGTGTCACTTGTCAGTGACGACGGCGGGAACCTGACTCCCTGGGAACCTGACTCCCCCTTGCGCCCCCCCCCCCCCTCTCCCTCCCCAATCTCGATGACGATCCAGCACGAGGTATATATTAAAATACTCCATGACCTAGCTGTCATGCTTTTTTAAATCAGTTAGTTGCATGTGGAGTTGTTTCGCTGTTTTTGAATGCCAAATTTGCGTATAAAAACACAAACCTAAGGCCTTAAGGTTCATAACAGACAATAAACACCTACCATATTGCTCACCAATTATCTGCCAATGAGCAAAACATTTCAAATTCATGAATTGTCCGCCAAAAAAATGAAAACTTGTACTGATTTGAAATGTCATAAACGTGTGTACACAAGTCGTTTACCGGTTCCACCGACAGGGGGCCCAAGCGCTAAATTATATGAGACAATAGAAGCGTCCGGAGCGCCACTTTTTCTTTGGCGGTGGCCATTGACACTGCTTGGGGTCAAAGGTAACATTTCCTATTTATATTTATTTTGGTACAGCCGTTGCAACGGTCAGCTCCACATGTAACTTTAAATGCTGGTTTGGTTTCATCATGTTAATATAAAACTTTTACCTAGGTTATAACCTATCTTGGTCCTAATTGGTGAAATATGATGAAAAGAGACTGATTGTAAGCTCACAGGACCTAGTATCTCCAAAGCTAGGTCTGTGAAGCATTGGAAGAAAACTTGAAATATGATTTATTTTTTGCTTTAGATGAGTTCTGGGACAGGTGGAGGTCATGGAGGAGGCAGTTCTTTTGCGCCACGAGAAGATCTTGCCGTTCTCCTCACTGGCATGGGATTATCCCGCAATGCTGCAGTCCGGGTAAATCAACTGTAGTTGGTTCTATATTTGGCTATTTATCATGTGAACTTCCTGCTTTATCTATAGATTCGTTACAAAACACTTATCTACCTATATATAGTCTGAAAAAAAGGTGTTGAAATCAAATCATACAAATTGTGACACAATAAAATTAGCTTTAAATTAAGTAGTATTGGCACATTGTCACATCTTCCATGTTCTTTAGAATACATGTGCCAATATTAAAGTGGTGTACTTTCTTGATCATCTCCAGCCCATTGCATGCTTTGTCTTTGTCTTTGGCAGGGTTTGTACTATACTGGCAACAGCAATGCTGACCTAGCTGCTGCCTGGATATTTGAAAATCAAGATCGTGACCTAGATGCTCCTCTAGAGGTAACATAAAATTTCAAACATTGATTCTGAATAAATAATATGCGATATATTATAGTGATGAACCGGCTATTCCATCAAATGGCCTTCTCGTCTGTCAAGCTTCGTCAACCAAATTCCCCTCCAATATCTTCACAGAGGGTGTGCTAAATCACTTTCCGGGCAAATACTGAAAATTACCCAGCACTTCTCTCCAATATACCAGGTACCTAAAATTTCTTTTGCTTTTTCCCCAGAATGGTCCAATAGATTCTTGTATATTCAAGAAAAAAAAATGTTTTTACAGGATCTAAAATGGCACCATGGTCATCTGATTTCCGATAATGTCATCGCCTGCTCATAGATCATGATTGAAAAGTGTGCTAAATTGAAGCGGGCTGCCCGGTGTACATCCCTAAAGGCTGTGCTATCTCCAACTCATTAGATGGGGAGGGGGGGGGGGGCGGTAGGCGGCGGCAGTACGTGCGTTGCAGCTGTCGGCGAGGTGTGAGCTGAGGTCTACATGGCATTACGCCTGACATCCAAATAGAGTGAGTGAAGCTACGGCCCATTGTTCAGATCAGTTATTACACCCGGATAGACACACATGCTTGCCTTCTACAGTTTGACGACAGCAGCAGCGAGGATGACGTGGAGGAGATCGAGGGTATCGAGGGTGTGGCCGCCATGGGCGAGTTCCTGGACGAGAGTGACTTCTACAAGATGGTGTTCGTCGTGAACTCGTCGCTGGTCATGGGGGTTGGCAAGGTGGCGGCGCAGGTCGGTCACGCTGCCATCGGTCTCTTCAAGGTCCTGGTCGACCAGCAGCAGAAGTACGGCGAGATGCTCCTCAGCTGGGAGCAGTTCGGGTGAGTGCTTGGAAGTATAATGGGACCCAAACAGGGTGATTTCAGGGCGAAACAATTGTCCCATCCAGAGCCATTTTTATTTTTAATAAATGACCCAAAGTCGGCCCTGTTTGGCCCTGAAACAAGACCTGCTTTTTAAAGTTCCCTGCATCAGGGCGAAATCGGGGTCATTGACGGGTCCAAGGCCGTTTTTATCGCCCTGGCGTTTTTATACTTATGGATCTCAGCTGGGAGCTTACGCCTTGCCATCATCCCTCAGTCAGTCTCTATAAAGTGATATGATATCGCGAACTCCCCGTGCATCATGCGTATTGAGTCAGGCCTGGTTTCTTGTGTTCATGTCGAAAGAATCCACACCATAACCGCTGGCATTCCTATTATCAGAATCTTCACTTCTTATGGATTATTGCCCTTCATCCTAACGTGAACAATGATCGAGCGCTCGAGTCAATATCATCGTTTCGTTTCGTGCTGTATCGACAGGGAGACGAAGATCGTGCTGAAGGGGAACACAGCCAGTCACCTGGCGGAGTTGGCTGCCAAGGCCTCCGCCATTGGTCTGCCCCACTACGTCGTGGAGGATGCCGGGAAAACACAGGTAACCGGAGTCCTGGCACCCCGCGGGCTTCAGCTGACGCGAGGGCCGCGCCGATAGCTCAGTGGGCTAGAGCGCTGGCGTTGAGCGCTCTGGCCACCTGCGAGCCTAACGGCACGTGAATCGGTGGTTCGAGCCCCGCTGTGACCATGTCTTTGTGGTCGCAGGATAAAGATCCCATGTCCTTTCTCGCAAAGAGTAGGGGGTTCTTCCATTGACGCGATATGATCAGAATTGGTTAAAGCGTCCTGAACATACTACCGGTATCGCCTTAAGCGTACCACATAAGTCCCCGCTTACCCTTGTGCATGTTAAAAGTAGTTTTTGTATAACCTGTATTTATTTCTCGATATCACCGATATGGAATACTCATATCAACGGCCACATCGCATGTTCAAGTTGAATCAACTGTTGATATACTAGTTTCTTGTTTTGAGTTTATTGGCAAGTCGGAGACATCGCTGGCAAGAATGAACGCTCGATTTGTATTCTTTCTTTTTTCAGATTCCCGCAGGGTCGATCACAGTGCTGGGAATTATGGGTAAAGCCGAGCTCGTCAACCAAGTGACAGGAAGCCTGAGTTTGTTATGAGTTCTGAGCCGTAGTTAAAGGTTGTGTGTAAGGAAGCTTCGTGGGTGGAATGTCGACACTATCATCATAGTACCAGGGATACAGTTCTCTTTTGTCACCAGCAAGGGTTTCCAGTCGCTGCGATGAAAATCACACACGAACGGTGAGCGGAGTAGTATCGGGTGCGGTCGTGAACATTTGAACCCCTTTTGTGTCATTGCCAGTGAAGGTTTGGGGCGTGGAGACAGCTGTCCCATGTTTCCCGTGTCTGGATAATTGAACGTCACTCTTAATATATGAATTGTAAACAAAACATAAGAAAATGAAGAGCGCTGACAACAGAGGGCAAGCGTAGTATCAGCGGTTGGGTGAAACGCCTTAGCTCGTAAGTCACGTGCAAGACCAGCGGGATCTGATGACTCTGGCTACTAGAGGAGCCAACTCCGCGCAAATGTCAAAAATCTTTGCCATTTTACTTATTGTGTAAGTTCTGTCATCAATTTCTCCCGAGTATTTCTCATTGAATGTTACCATTCGCGTTGGGGTGTTAGCAAAATAGAGGTGTCCGCCGAATATAAAATGCTCGAGTCTGTTATAGATATCAACATTTGCAATTATATGCACATATTTTTAAGGTGCGGTTGGTAGGTTCTCAACTTTCATCGAACGTGGCATGACGTGGTCTTACGTAACTTACGTCAAATATGTTAAAAACACAATTGAGGACTTTTGACACGCGTGAATATATTAAGTGAGGTTCTGAAACCTTCTGCTATTGTAAAACGTTCGGTGAAGTGGAGAACCCGTTTTAGTGAGAGGTTTGATCTTATTTTGTGAACCCAGCTGGGTCGGCTGTATTTGGGTTTATAGTTTGCCAGTAATTCCCATTCGCCGATTTAACTTCGTACTGTATTGATATTTATTGTTCTGTGACGATGACGAAATATGTAGTTACTGGCGATGGACGTGGCAATGACATGATGTCCGCACGAGTGTGGATAACATAAGGCATTTATTATTTGATTTACGTCTCCGTTTTGTGACGTATATACTTATATTTATTCGTTTTTATTGTATTTGGAGTTTCTCCCGAGAAATCGGTGTGGATGTATGTGCATTATGAGGCTTGCTTGTGTTAGATATTTGTTTTAAATATTTAATTCGGGACTACTCTTTTAAAACTGAAAAATACGTTACAACTGCATGTAAATCAATACTGTATATATGGATTCCCTGAGATAAATACCTTGACTCTTAACGGTATATTCTGAGCGGATGTGAAAGAGGTGCGGCTGAATGAATACGTGTGAGCTTTTATGTTACAGCATTATCAGTGCTAACTATTTTTGCACAAGTATTTCAAGCTTTGTTAAATGATATTGTTCAAAGCACTATACGAAATGTCGACATAATACTATGAGAAAGGCTTTATTTGGAGGTTAAATGATCAACTGCAGTAATAGAATAGGGGGGCCATTTATTCAGGTCTTGTGAACACAATGCTTGGGATTTAATGGAGACAACGCCTGTTCAGCTTGTCAGCGTGTGACATTTTGCTAGATGCAAAGCTGCTAAAGATACTACGTCATTGTATGCATTATCAAAGTCCGCACGTAAACAGGACTTTCCAGCAAGCCTCCTCCTCGGTTATCTTTCCGTGTAGTGCCTGAGCCAATGCTATAAGCAATGGGCATTCATGATAGCGTGATTGACTACCAACAACAGACATATATGATACACTCGGGGGGACATTTTAAGGTATAGTCAGTTCGTGATTGTTGCTTACTCGTCAGGCTATGACTTTTACCAGATTGGAGTCCTGGCGTTACTTGCATTTTACTTTTGTATTTATGCGTAGTCTTTGCCATTGTTGGTGGTTGGGGGGGGGGGGGATACACCTTTGTTTTTCATGTTGGATCTACGAAGTCCTTGGCCCCGTGATTGTATCCTGGAGATTATCGATTTACTTGAAATTGACAGGTTTCTGGTGCGAACGAAATCGCTGGACAAAGAGTCTCGAGCAAACCAGTCTCGAGCAAACCAATACTGTATGCAAGCAGGAGTAGCGGGATGGGTTTTTTGCACTTGCTTTATGTCAATGCTGCTACTGCTACCCATGTTAATCTTCGCGAAATGTAATTTTGGCAAACGCTGGTCGAGAGAAGTGCGTGAGCTATGTTTAAAACGAAAGTTGGTGCTGTCTCGGTCAAGTACACAACGTGTGAGGCAAGATCATGCTTGAGAATAGCCGCCAAACGAAAGATTTCCAGGAGATCCAGGGTCACTGGGGGACAGCGACCCAGGGTCATTAAGTGCTAGTGACCCTGGGTCACTGGGTGCACAGGCCGCAGACTGTTACGTCAACCGGTTTTTAACCCCATAACGGACTCTCGTTCCTATTAGACTTAGATGTTACCACTATGTCCCCCAGCAAGTAATGTAACACGTGTTTTGTACGGTGTCTGCAGACTCAGCGGGTGGAATAAAAGTTGAATGACATTTTTCCCAGGTTTCTTTTTCACTTGTTTTTTCTTTGAAGAAGAGTTACTAGTCGTGCGATTTTGGAGCTCCAAACACTTACCTGATGTTTATTATCTAAATATAATGGTAATTGGAAAGCACTAACAGACGACGGCTTCATATTAGCTTTACGTGTGTTCACAAACACTAAAAACAAACGTCTTCACACTTAATTTGTTTATTATTAGGCGAAGGGAATTTGTATATACATAATGTTACATTCTAGAACACTGGATACCCACCCTTCCTTTCACTATTGCATAAAACCAAGAGCGCACCCCTGCCTCGTAGATCGAAGATTCACACTTTCTATAATTGATTTATCGTCCTTTTCGCCAAATGCCTGGCCCTGCGTCATTCACCCGTCGAATATTCTCCTACCTGAAAAACCCACGCTGATCTAGTCACACCTTAGTTACTGGACCCACCCTATGTCACCTCAAATTACACTTTGGTTGCTGGACCCACCCTGACTCTGATCAAAATACACTTTGGTTGTTGGACCGATCCTCACTTTTTGCCCCCCCTCCTGGCCCGCTTGCCCCTCATCGACTCCCGGTGCTTCATGAACTCTTGCTGCTTGTGTTTCTTCTGTCGCTGCTTCACAATCTGCTCCTTGCGCAGGAGTTCCCGCTTCGGGCCGCCCTGGAAGCGCTTCTCCATGGCCGGGGGCTGGCTAGGGGACTGGGCACCCTGCCCGCCCCGCCCGCCCCGCCCGCCGGGCCCGCCCGGCCCGCCACGCCCGCCACGCCCGCCCGGCCCGCCCCGCCCACCCCGCGCCGACCCGTGACCTGCAAACAGAGACGGGACACGATAAATCAATCAAATACATCATAACGTTGTCGCATATCAAGCGCCTTTCATTTCACTTAAAAAATTGTGTGACGTCACGCCTTTGTCTTAAGTGTTCATTATCTTGAACAATGGATCGAAAAACAGACCTAGCCGTGTTGTATTAACGTAAGTGTGCGTTATTCAAATAAAGAACGGTAAAACAGTGCTTTATTTTAATAATGAACGGGAAAACTGCATTATCTAAATAAAGAACCGTTGTTAATATTGACTCGTCAAGTGTCACGGTATAATCAGTCGAGCTGAGCTGAGCGGAGCCCAGTTGGCTGGTGTTGACAGAACTTGCCAATTTCAAGACAAAAAAGGGAATGCCTAAGTCAATGTTAAGCATCAAAGGGGCGGGGGTTAGATCAAAAATCTCAAAATGTATGAAAATTCCACAGTTATCGATTGCATATATTTCTCATTATATCCGTCAAATCGCTTTTTAGGGGGCGATGTTTTCACGAAACTAAGAAGCAATGACTTCAAAAAAGTCTACTTCATCCACGCCTTCCCACCCCTACCCTTTGGATACGAAATTGGAAACTATCGCCCCATATCACTTCTTCCGGCAATCTCTAAAGTCTTTGAAAAAATTATATACTACCAAATCCATAACCACTTTAAAAGAAATATGTTACTGACAAATGGTCAATATGGATTCCGCGAAAAACACTCAGCAGAGCAGGCCATTCTTGAGTTAATAGACCGTACCACTGCTAGCTTAGATCAAGGTAATACCCCCATAAGCATTTTCCTTGATTTATCAAAAGCATTTGATACTCTGGATCATAAAATACTTTTATACAAACTGAATTATTATGGAATTACTGGAACGGCCCTAACCCTGTTAGAAAGCTACTTGAGTCACAGGGTTCAGTATGTTCAATTTGAAGACGAGAAATCGAATCTATTAAATATCACTACTGGTGTGCCCCAAGGGTCAATACTTGGTCCCCTCTTATTCATAATATATATAAATCACATTTCTAAAGCTTCTGATCTGTTTAAAGCCATCATATATGCTGACGATACCACCCTGTCGAGCACCCTCAACACCTTAAATATGTCAACCGATAATAACAAAATAAATTACGAATTAGAAAAGGTCAATATCTGGCTGAAAGTGAATAAATTATCACTAAACATCACAAAATCAAAGTACATGATCTTTCATATGCCACAGAAAAAAATTCTGATACCTCAGATCATGATGGATAATGTGGAAATAGTAGGTGTAGAGAACTTTAATTTACTTGGGGCAATTATTGATAGTCGTCTAGGGTGGCATTGTCATACTGATCAACTCTCCCGTAAATTGTCTAAACGAGTCGGAATGCTCAACCGGCTCAAATATACCCTACCCCAGAGAATTCTGTTAATGCTATATAACTCACTGATTGTCTCCTGTTTAAATTATGGTATTTTGCTATGGGGTTACAGAGCAAACAAGGTCTTAAACATGCAAAAGAAAGCAATTCGAATAATTACTCTTAGCCCATACAATGCCCACACTGAACCACTATTCAAGCAGTTGAAGTTATTAAGAATAGACGCTATCCATCAACTGCACCAAATGAAATTCTTCTACAACCTATCCCATGATACAGTACCATCATATTTTTCCAATATGTCACTTAGACAAAGTTCAGATATTCATTGGCATAACACAAGAAACAAACATAAGTATATTGTAAGCTCTACAAGGCATGAGTATGCTAAGCGATGCCTAAGAATTAGCCTCCCTATTACCATGAATACACTTCCATCTATAGTTAAGGACAAAGTCTTCACACATAGCCTGATTGGGTTCACCCTATATTTAAAAAATTATTTGTTAGGACTATACAGTAATGTATGTTCTATTGCTCATTGTTATATTTGCCATCGTGTACAGTAATCCTCTACATTTTGTGGTCCATATCACTGTATATTTCATTTTGATCGCCTATAGTTTGCAGTAATAGAAAGTAATATCTCATGATATTATTCAGACTAAATGACATTTGCAAAGATTTTTTAACCATTATTATGAAGAATCTAATTATTATTTAGCTCCGCTACTTAATGTATTGAATATAGCTCTCAATTTCTTTCGCCTATAAAACGCTTGTAATTAGCAGCAGTCCCAACCTACCTGGTCAGCTGTTTATATTTACCGGTATATATATATATTAATGTATTAAGGTGGCTCCCGTGATAGCGACCTACCTGTGTCTTAATGGGAGTCTCCTGGCCAATCCGTATATCTATGTTTTGTATGATATTTACTACATTTCTTAGTCAAATAAACGAATTCTGACTCTGACACTACCCTCCCCCCTGGGGCTTCACAATGACGAACCGTTGTTTCCACCATGTGCCTCATGTATTCGTCGGGCAGTGCGATTGACACAATAGTCAATTCCTGTGTCCAAACGTGAGCACATGTCATGCCTTGTTATAACAATTTAATAAGTACGTTAAAGAACTCGCTGTCGTGCATTCCCCAAATAAAAATAAATACTAAAATTCCCCAAATAATAGTAAAGCTTTATTTTGGCGAATGCACTCCAGCTCGTTCTTTAACTAGTACATGAACTCGAATCCATTCCCTCCGTAGAGAAGATGTGACCCCAGCTTGAGTCAGAAACTCCACCCGTCCGTATGAAACCCGGCTAGCTCTGTCCGACTACATTTACTGAAGGCAGCAACCCCTGTTTAGACTTCAAATTCTCTTCCCCATCATAGTAGTCACTTTCAAATAAAAAAAAATTATCGCTTGATCAGTTCGCTTGTTAAATTTAACATTACACAAGTATATACTTGGTATACACCAACAACTTTGACGCACGTCTGTGAGAACCCAAAACGTCCGACTGCCCAAAACGGGCTTTTGTCCAAGCACAACACAATCATCAAAGAATAAGTATGTCCTCAGATTTGTTTCATATCCTCCTAATATCGCAATAAATATTGTTTTAATGGGTAAATCTATGTCTGGAGGGTGTGACAAGTCCCATAACGAGCAAAAAGGCTAAGGCTGTCAAGAACTGCTAACGCTTCTCCGTGCCTTGTTATGCACCGTTCCGCTGAAGCTCACACGTTCGCCCCACCCCCCCAGCCCCTCCCCAGCTTCTCATGAAGCCTCAAAATTATTTGTATATCGCAAACTAAGACATACAAAACGAGCATATCGGCAGATTGTGTAGGATCGCAACATCAAATTTAACTGTTAGTTTGTTCTTAGTCATGTAGGGCGTTTTGGGCAGTCGGACGTTTTGGGCCCCAACACACGTCTACATACTGTTTGTACTCTTCATACACTTAGTAATACACACAATGGAAACCATGGCGTCGTTCCTACCTCTATTACGTGTGCCTTCTCCGAAGACAGTCATGCCGCCCGCCCGGCTACCTCCGCGACCTCCTCGACCACCGCGACCTCCTCGACCTCCTCGACCTCCTCGTCCGCCTCGGCCGGAGGTCCGCCCCCCCTCGTCGTCACTGCCGCTGTCCGCCCCCTCCTCCCCCCGCGCCCCCGCCTTACTCCGATCCAGCCAGTCGTTGTAGCTGCGCGGTCGTCAAGGATTGTTGGTTGTATATTCAGGACGCTTTAACCACTTTTGGCCATATCGCGTCAATGGAAGAAGGAAGGGAGAGTGAAGCCACGTCTCCGGGGGTAACCCCCCTACTCTTTGCGAAGAAGGACATGGGATCTTGATCCTGCGACCACACAGACATGGCCACAGCGGGGCTCGTGTTACTTAAACCACAATAAAGAGCTGCAACTCCATCGTCTTTCGTAGACGGACGGATGCCAACCAGCCCGTGAGCAATAGCAGGCGAAATATAAAACAGCGTTACCGCAAGAAAGTGAAAACTGGAAAATCAAGGGCAAGGGTGGGGGAGGGGGGGTGCTCAAGCATGCTTGCCACATTACACCCACACTTAAATGTATCCCCCTTTCCTTGTTGCCTAATTAAACCCACTCAGACAATATATGCTAACTGATCGGTGCCGCATTATTAAGTTTGTCTCCATCCTTTATAGGGCATTGGTACCTGATTTATTCCAACAATCATTTTGGAGCAATTACATTTTTTCGTAAGAATCCAAGTATAGCTGGAAGAGATCTCGCGGCTCCGTGAGGTTGCAGACGGGAGCACGGTACATGCACATGGAATGAGATCCGCAAGGGGGCACAAGGCGAAGGATACACGTTGGACTTGTAGCTGGCTGCGATCCACTTTCCGCTCTCCGTCTTGACCTTCTTACGGGTGGGTTCAAGGCCGCTCTGCTGGATGTACTTCTTTCGCTTCCGGTCCCTGATAATTAATATCATTTTCCTATTTACAGATTTGCGAAAAACTTCATTCATGTTATTAAACTTACACCAAAATGATAAATACTGAACGCCCAGAAGGTTAAACAAAGTAACGACGTTAACAAATAATTCTGGTATACATGTACATGTAAATACATAGTTCACGCCGGCAAAGAAAAACAAAGTCAACCTGAATTGATTTCTCTAATTTTGAACCCAAGTCGCCTGCCCTCGAAACCATGCGTTACTGATGGCGCGGGGAGAGACGCGTACTGACCAGACTTGGACGTTCTTCATGCGTCTGACAGCTGCGGAGTCATCCCCATCCACGTCAAGCATAGCGCCATCCGCCTCCTTGTCGAAACTCGTGCCTATACTCAACCTGCAGGCCCCACACAGCGCCGCGTAAAGCACATCGTAAAATACCAACTGATATCAAGTGAAACGTTGAAAACAAGTAAATGCTTAAATTGATTTGACACTATTAATATTTTTTTCTTTTTTAATTTACACTATTAAGATACATTGCGAGTCATAGAAAGTAGGCTAGGACAAAGTAATAGCTTAGACTATACAGGGCGGAAGATCTTTTGCAGAAAATGCAAACCGTGAACCTGTTGTTTGGTCCAAACTACTTGGTGAACAACGATAAGTAATAAGCTGGCTTGAAATAAAGTATTAAAGTAACGGTCTCATTATAGATTCGTGGTCGCAAAAATCGTTTTTCATTAGGCAAGCAATGTGAAGGAAGCATGTTACCCTTGTTCCGAAGCGAAATCTTTCGGGCGATAGTGCAGGTAATTTTCATGGTCTCGCATACTAGCTTCTCGCTTTTGCTTGCGGTCCTTCTTGCTTTGGTAAAACTTGTCTCCTGCCAAGCTGGGGGCCACAACTCGCGAAAACGTAGTCTGTCGGACAAACAAAAGGAGGACTCATTGCAACCAGCCAACCACAACGGAGATGGAGGGGACGTCATTATTAAAGAATCATAGAGGATCCTGTTACATCGGATTTATCGCATTAGGCCTCAAACAAAAACGACATGCCTCAAGTCCTCTTTTAATTGGGCGAATCCATGGTGGAAGACACAAAGGCAGTATACATTATGATTTGTCATCAAATTAAGAGTATTACAGATCACACGTCTCAGAAAACGTCCCCCATTTTAAAGATCATTACACGGATAGTCGCTCTACGGACCTGTATGTCTGCGTCTGTCGTGTCGTCTGCTTCGGTATCGCGCGCGCGCTCGGTCAGCGTCTCATCTGCACCACGTGATGACCGTGACGTCTGCTCCTTGGAGATCACGTGACCGTGGTGTTGTCGCTTCAGTTTCATCACATTGTAGGCTTGATTCTTGCTTGTGGAGTTTATCTCAAAGATGGTCTGCCAGATATTTATATAACACGCGTGGCGTTAGATACCCGCAAACAAACACACAGTGACCACGCTACGCTAACCTACGAATACGGAAAGATACAACTTTAAATCGGCGGCATTTGCTTTAACTTTACTGAAGGAAATGTCAAGTTTTGCTGTCGCATATCCGTCTCACAAACAAGTTCGCATGATATATATTATGATATGATTTGATATGAGGCATTTATTGAACGACCCATTGGTAAATACATGAATTTAATCTCACATATGTGAGTCAGTTTAGATGGCACAGTGCATAGTGTGATGGCATTGATACCGTACCAACGGCGTAATAACTTTAAGGGCGAATTAATCGTCATTACGGCTTAGTGCTATTTCACGAAATTTTGCTAAATTTTACAACTCATGTGTATACTTTGGCCCTATAGCGGAGTGGAATGTTTTCTTTATTATTCCAGTCTAATAAATTATTCTCATGAAAGCTAACGACCCTTTGCGACGAGGCTTCGCGTAGAGTCTTCGGTCTCAATTTTCGCCGAATATTATAGAAATAAAAATATATATATAAATATATCACTCAAAATGACGACTTACCCCTTTAGTCTTGAAGGTTTTCATGGCGTCCAACAACTGGACTTGTTCAGCCGCTGTGTTTTCTGACAGAACACCTATAATTAAATCCATATACATTTTAAACTAGAGAAAACCGGTAGGATAATCTAACATTGTACTGCAGTAGCTCGTATCAGTAACACAACAGATTGGTTGCATATTCAGGACGCTTTAACCACTTTGGTCCTATCGCGTCAATGGGAGAAGGAAGGGAGAGTGGAGCCATGTCCCGGAGGGTAACCCCTACTCTTTGCGAAGAAGGACACGAGATCTTCATCCTGCGACCACACAACCATAGCCACAGCGGGGCGCGAACCACCGATCCACGTGCCGTTAGGGTCTCAGGTGACCAGAGCTCTCAATGCGAGCGCTCCAACCCACTGAGCTACCGGGCCGGCCCCATTAATACCAAGGAAGAGGATGATACCAGCCATGGTGCGTACCAAACATGGGGTGTGTGCCGAGGTCCGCGGCTTCCATCTGTTTAATGCGCTTCACCGACTCGGGTGACGGGGCCGGCAGGGAGCGGATGTAGTGCTTGTAGGCGTTCTGGGTCACCTTCAGCTGAGACGCCTGGGAAGGAAATCGAAGGGTATAATTGTGAGTTAGAGATATGGGGCGGTATTCATAATCCACTCGTAAGTTACGAACGAAAAGTGCATTTTCGTCTTAGCCTCACCAGCTCGTTGTGGTGGGGTTCGTGCTTAAGAAATACTCTTCAATATAATTTGAGCACTCTCATAATTCAGAAAATCTACTTCTTGGCTGACTACTATGTGTTTTGAACCCGATAATGGCTCGACAAAGCTTCCATTTAGCGCTAAGTCTAGCGGCCTAGCCTAAGTGACGATTATGAATATGCCCCCTGGACACCACTATGGCCACATAACAATAACAAGAGATAACTTAGGTTGATACTGTTGATATTAATTGATAATGCTTGGAATGGAATTGTGGTGTTTTAGGCCACTTTTGTGCACACAGAGGTTAAACTGGGCTAAGGAACCTTTCGGGACCGTGAAGGATAAAGGCATAAAACATGCTCCAGATTAGGTTTACAGGCCCCGGATTCGAACCCAAGACCTATTGATCCGCGGTCTAGTGCGTACACCAGCGAGGCCCGCTGTGTTTGGCAATGCTTGAAGGACTGTCAATCTTTATCGGTTAACACGATCAAGGGTAAAATAAAATAAATACGACGTATACACGCCACGCCGGGAAACACCCACATCACATTGTAAAAACGTCCCTTCGTGACAGGTTTTTAACGCTGGTGGGGACTCACCACATCCGTCATGTCATTCCAGACACGTATCTTGGCCTCCTCGTCGTCGATCACGACCTGGGGGACCATGCCGCACTGATCCTCCTTCTCCCCGCCGCCCCCGCCCCCGCCCCCGCTGGCCCCCGCCACCGGCGTCATCCGCAGTGGCCGACCCAGGAACAAGTGAAGGTCAAGGACAAAGGGCATCTCGTTTGGCGCCACGAGGGAATACGCGACGCCGGAACGCCCCGCGCGCGCCACGCGACCTGCCGACAAACACATCATCAACACTACCGCCATACCCCGTGTGCGCGCCACATAGGACCTTGTATATATGCATCATATAATAAGACCTCATTTCGGCTGTAGTCGCGTATCAACTGAAACAACTCATCGAAGGGGTGTGGCTTATCTTCTGTCAAATTTGAAGGTACTTCCTTACAGCAGTTGTTACAGCAAGAATAAATGTCACAGCAGATTGGACCTCGTTATTTCTCTCGTACTCTGATATCTCACGATTCGAATTAGTTTATTGTCAATAGATATTAGATAATGTTGGTGCAGTGCGATCGCTAAGCCGTCATATCATATCATTATTTCTCGTTATTTCTCTCGTACTCTGATATCTCACGATTCGAATTAGTTTATTGTCAATAGATATTAGATAATGTTGGTGCAGTGCGATCGCTAAGCCGTCATATCATATCATAATACCTTAAATAGTGAAACATGTACATTATAGGTCATGAAAAAACGTGTCACTTGAAACGTTGAAACTCAAGCGTTGAAGGTTGTGTAAACAACCAGCACTCACCGACTCTGTGGACAAACAACTTGGGCTTGGCAGGGAAGTTGTAGTTGATGACGGCGTCCAACAACGGAATATCAATGCCCCTAGCGGCCAGATCTGTCACTATCAGCACCATGGTTTTCTTGTTCCTGAACTTGGCGACGTTGATTTTACGGGCTGTGTGATCCAGAGAGCTGTAGGTGTAGGAACACGTGAGCCCGGCCTCGGACAGGATCTGGAACAAGAACAGGAACTGGTGCATGGGCGGAGTCAGACACATGAAGGGAGTACTCAAATACACAAGCAAAGATTATCATCAGGTTCGGAGGCGTGAGCCGTCGTCTCAGCTAGACTCTGGTATGGTAAATATAATCTCACGAAACCTTAATTTTATAACTCTTTTCGGTATTTAACCAGCCTCGGGCATTAGCCAGCAGCTTTCAAGAAAATAACTGACACAATATTTTCTGAACAACGATAACTGACAAAATATTTTCTAGAACAACGATAACTGACAAAATATTTTCTAGAACAACGAACAGCCACCAATTGCCCGAGAATGTTTGATTTGGAAATTTGCAGTTTTTATTTCCGCCATATTATCATATTCATCCAGGGTCATATTAATAAACCACACGTAGTTTACCCACGAAATGTGCATTTTCGTCTTAGCCTCACGAGCTGGTTGTGGTGGTGCCCATGGTCAAGATACCAATTCATATACAAAATAATTTTAACACTTTCTTAATTCAGAAAATCCACCTGTTGGGAGAATACTTTTCTATTCAGAACCCGATAATCGCTCGACAAATGTTCCACTTAGCGCTTAGTGTATTGGCGTAGCCTAAGTGTGGTTTACACATACTGAGTTTATAACATATGTGAAACTTGTTAGGACAGCTGCTGGAATTCATGAAGTCACCGGTATGCAACAGATAATTCTGACCATGTTTAGATATTCCACGTGGTGCTTAGTGGCCGCGAAGACCACGGTCTGCTCCGATGGCTTAACTACAGTCCTCAACAGGTGCAGCAGTACGGCCGTCTTGTCGTCCGAGCGACAGCGAAGGAACGCCAGCTGAAGAAACAACGTGTGGGGACGTGGCTGCATACTCGCGAAGACGTTACTGTTTAAAGCAATATACTTACATGCGCCATCTTAGATTTTCTACATCTTAGAATCAAGACTAAAACTATCTCAAAATTATGATGCATATGTCTCATATCTCTTTGCCTGTAAAGCAACCAGTTAAACATAAAAGTGCGCGGTTTATTCATATCGCGCGCGTACGATTAACAGATTGGACACAGACTGGGGAAGGTTTATCTGTATTATAGTAGAATTACACAGTCACCTGTTATACACTCAGATATCTCTGCATAGAGGTGATCCTTAGCAACTTGTGAGAAGTATATTACTTTAATATCATTAAGCCATGATAACCACGCACTAGGGACAATGGACACGCGACGGGTTAACCTAGCCATGACGACATCCGATTCATAAATCAAAACAAATCTACGTTTATCTGTAGATTCGCAGCCAGGTATCAGTAGATTTGTAGGTAAGGTCATGTAAGTCAGTCTGAGAACTCGCCAGTACATTCCATTGTCGGAAGAGGCTGTAGTTTGAACTGCAGACTAGACAATCCTCAATTATACGCGACTCGGGTTGTACGAAGCTATCGCCTCCCTTACTGTCTCCATGACAACACCCTCCATAAGGTCCATTGGTTTGAGGCCCTCGATGCATGTTACATAGAACATGTATTAATAACGCTCGGCAACCCTAAACCCCTGGGGTCACATTAATAAACCACACGTAGTTTACGCACGAAAAGTGCGTTTTCGTCTTAGCCTCACCAGCTCGTTGTGGTGGTGCCCATGGTCAAGATACCAATTCATATACATTATAATTTTAAAATTTTCTTAATTCAGAAAATCCACCTGTTGGGAGAATACTTTTCTATTCAGAACCCGATAATCGCTCGATACATGTTCCACTTAGAGCTAAGTGTATTGGCATAGCCTACGTGTGGTTTATACGGAATACGGCCCTAGGCCCACAGCACTGTCCAAGCGTGAATGGGACGGGCGAGTGAGGAGGCCCACCTTGAGGTTCTCGCTAAGCTTGGTGTCCACGTCGAGGCGGATGAGCGTCGGGTCGTGGAGGCCGGCCTTGGCGAACTCCACGAGCAGCTTGGGCAGGGTGGCCGAGAACAGGAGGGTCTGGCGAGCCTCGGGCAGGCGACGGAGCACCTCGTGCAACTGTTCCTGGAACCCCATCTCGAACAACCTGCACACAACAAACACACAATGGAAGCTATTCTCGAACAACCTGCACACAACAAAACACACAAAGGAAACTTATCTCGAACAGCCTGCACACAACAAACACACAATGGAAGCTATTCTCGAACAGCCTGCACACAACAAACACACAATGGAAGCTTATCTCGAAAAGCCTGCACACAACAAAACACACAATGGAAGCTTATCTCGAACAGCCTGCACACAACAAACACACAGTGGAAGCTATTCTCGAACAGCCTGCACACAACAAACACACAACTGAAGCTTATCTCGAACAACCTGCACACAACAAAACACACAGTGGAAGCTTATCTCGAACAGCCTGCACACAACAAACACACAGTGGAAGCTTATCTCGAACAGCTTGCACACAACAAACACACAATGGAAGCTTATCTCGAACAGCCAGCACACAACAAAACACACAGTGGAAGCTTATCTCGAACAGCCTGCACACAACAAACACACAATGGAAGCTATTCTCGAACAACCTGCACACAACAAAACACATAGTGAAAGCTTATCTCATCTCAAAAGACGTGCATATAATAAAAACACAATAGAAGCTTATCTCAAACATTCTGCACGTAACGACCGCATAGTGATAAGCCATTTCCAACGATGTGTGCACCACACAGACACAGTGGAAGCCTAGTGTAGTCAACTTGCGCATACCTCACTGCATCTGGTCTTCCAACAAAGACACTCACCTGTCGGCCTCGTCGAACACGACGTACTCCATGGCAGATAACTTGAGATCCATCTCATGCAACACGTGCGTCAGTCGCCCTGGCGTGGCCACGATTCTGACACAGAAAAGATACTTGTCAAGGCATTGAGATAAAGCCAATCGTCACTGGACATATAGGCCAGCTGCCGAGCATGTCGAGCGAGCGGTATGAAGGGAAAGTGTTTTGTGAATCTGTTATCCGATTACCAGGCCAAAATACTTGGTGTCTCTTTGCAGCTGAAACAGCGAAGTGTCAAGTGTAGCATACATACAGATATTATCTCACGTGGACGATCCCACCAAGCAATGTTATTAGTTCGTGGACAGTGAACAGGATGTCACATGACTCACATGTCTGGATTTTCATGGAGGGCAGCGAATTGCTCTTCCATACTGAAAGAAACGATAAATATATAAATACATAAATACATAATATAAATGTCAATCCACTAATACTAATGCCTGTGCGTATCGTGTTCACACATTCGCGATGAATATAGTATTCTACGTTCACTAAATGATATGCAGTCCAATAATGAATTTATCAAACTTGGCGGATTTCTCCTTGATCAATATTTGTGTTTACTATTTCACATTTGTCTAGCCAAACTTCGGCCATTGCAAATGTAACGAGAATAAGAGATTTTACAAACAAAATGCGTTGGCAGCTAAGCGCTTTGTCAGGTCTAGTAGCCATTAGGAAGTTACGCGTACAACATGGAGAATAACAAAATGAGAGATTTAACGCACCTGTCTCCCCCAAGGATGACAGCCGATCGCAGCCTGGTGAACCGACCCAGCTTAGAAGATATAAAGACATGATAATCACAGTCAGTTTGGCCAATGACGCACAGACCATAAACTTGCACAAAACGACCAGAATCCCTAAAATGGTGCAATAAACCTGTGAAGTACCTACAGACAAATATGTCACGTAGTGTTATGGCCATCTGTAAAGAATATCTTTTCTGGAAAGTTTACCATTACATTGCAATGTTAGTGTTTACTGTTTTCCAACGTGAATGCTAATCTTTCACTTGAGTATGCTATACACATTTCTCAACAATTGGCAGATAATATCACTTTTGATGTCTTCAAATACCTCTTTGATGAATTTGAGAGTCTGAAGGGCGAGTTCCCGGGTGGGAGACATGATGAGGGCCCGGGCACCAGCCGCAGAGTGCGTGTGAAGCTTCTCAAACATGGGGATCAAAAAGGCTGCAGTCTTGCCGCTACCAGTCCTTGCCATAGCAACCACATCCTTGCCGTCAAGAATTATGGGCACAGTCTATGGCATAAACCAATACAACAAGATTGAATTGTATGCATTACTCATAATCATTACTATTTGGTTCAAGTTAATGAATACTGTTAGCGAAGAAATCAAAATTAATTGGCATAAGTTGTCATTGTATTGCACATATGTTTAAACTAATCGTTTATTTGTAATGCCCTTAAGAATAACTATAATAATCAATTGACGATAACCTTTATATATTTCAAGCAGTTCATCACTACATTGCAGACTCCAAACGTATGCCTGAATGTATTAATTTTGGAATTTCTACTTCATTGTGATGTACTCAACTGTTATGTATATATGTAAGTCTGAGCAATTGATCAAAGTTCAGCAAAAAGGAATTCACATAGGCAGTGTGCCTGTTTTCCAACTGCCAATAAAATATGTTTAAACTAACTATAATAAGGTCTCAGTATTTGAGCTTTTTTATTACACACAAACACCAGTTTAGCAGTCTATTTAAACTTACCTTTCTCTGTATAGGTGTAGGAACATTGTAGCCTTTCCTGATAATTCCACTGAATACCGCATGAGACAATCCTAGTGTATATAGAAATATAGACAAATTAATGAAAGCTGCTCATACAGCAATTTGGCACTTATAATATAATTGTCAAGATCTTTTAGAGAAACATCCTGAAGACATTGTCTGACTATGTTAAAATGACCTCTGTACCAGTAGGTGTGTTATCATACATGAAAAGGCAAAACACTGCAGCAATGTCCATATTTCGATGACATAGTATACAAAACAGCCACTTTCCCACACAAGATGCAACATTGTAGCAAAACAAAACATTTTTTAAGATTTCAATTATTACAGATATACTTACCCATGGATTGAAAACCACCAGATTTCTTTTTTTTTCTATTCTGTTGTCTAACCAACTTTCTGGTATCTGTGAGTTCTGAATCTGAAGCATCATCATTTTCTTGCTGTCTTGTTGGAAAGGATTCTTCATGTCCAACCTAAAATAAGATAAAAATAGTCTCATATGATTAACTGGTATATGACATATAGTATATGTTATTGGTTTAAGCATAAGATGTTTTAACCTCTCTGCATCATTCTGCAATACTGCGAAAGGTTAAGGTGGACAGCAGTAATGTCTCTAGGAGAAGCCTTCTGTATAAATGCGAAACATGATATTTTATACTGTACATTACAGTATATACCTGTATAATATGAGGAACACTCTATGTTGTAAGAACTGCCAAATCAGGACAGTCAAATAACTTAGGACTGTGCTGAGTTCTCGCATCTAGTTACAATCAATAAGGGGCCAGGTTTATTACTATATTTATATGGCAATGTCATTTACAGTGCGGCAGTAACCATAGGGAAATCCAACAGTTGAAAATGGAATGAGCCCACTACATGCAGTATTGAACAACTTGACAAAACTTACGGCGACAGATAATGGCTGTGGCTATTTGTATGGGTCCGCATGAATAAGCTGGTTTGCTATTCGTACGGCACCGATCATGTGACCGCTACTCCACTCCCATTATCCACAGCCCCCCCAACACTCTGGCCAATCAGACCCTTGTCACATGATAATTCTTCATATACCAATAAGACAGCAGACTATTCATACAGCACTCGGCTTTATATAATAATTCTTCACATGAACCAATAATATGGCAAACTATTTATTTGGCAGTCCAATTGTTTAGTACGGCTAACACCAAAGCAGTCACCGTCTATGGTCCCTATGACCGCAACTCGGTTCTACCGCAGTTCATCTGGATCACCGGTTGGGGTGGAGTGTGAGGCTATGGGGGTGGGTGGAAGGAGGGGGGGTTCCTGGCAGTGTTAAGCGAAAGTGAAGTGAAATTGTGCAGAAATCGACCATTATCGATGCCTGATGATTATGTCAACTCTAGAAATCAAAGCATTTTGATGTACAATTTTGTGTTTTACATAAATAGTGTTGCGTGACAATGTTATCTTTACCTCTAACTGCATAAATGGGAATTCCCGAATGGGAATGGTAAGAGCCTGTGAACCGAGGTATAGTTTCACATCAGTTTGTATATTTCATGACTATGCAAATTACATTGCAGGCTATTCCAATTATCGCACTCCCGCCTCAAGTACTTGTATCTGCAAACTGGTAGTACACATGTTTGCAGGGGGAAATACAGCAGTAGAATAAGTAACACTGATCCAGCTGTGCCTTTGACATTGTTTCTTCACTGATGTCAATGTGTATTAGGTAGTTAAACGTTTATTTCGTTCACTCACTTCTCTCAAGCAAGTACCATTCTCTCGCCCAGAACAAGACCTATCCAATGATATACATTGCATGATTAGATAGTCATCCAGATCCCAATGACGCCAGGAATGGGACCTCGATAAACATGTCTTAAAACCGGCAGAAAAGTTAGCCTAAAATTATTTTTTAAATCGTCACAAGTTTGTCAATATTCATCGTAGATCGCCCAAATCATTTTCTCTGGACGAGATCGTTCGAATGGTGTATAGTTTGCTTGGCATTTCTAAAAATATAAAAATGGTCTGACCACACTATTGTTAGCATTAATCAACAACAACTGGCAGCATTCGCCCCTCCACACCTCACAACATGAACCCCCCACCTCCTACCACCCCCTTCCAGTTGTTCACGTGGCCCGCGATCGACTCGTCCTGCGGTCGAGGAGGGCGCACACCGCAGTCACTAGGCTAGTCCCATATGAGACAGTTGTTGCTACACACAACAGTCTCATGTCCGCATGTAGAAAATGAAGGTGTAAGATTTGTTTTTGTGGACGACTAAGTGTTGTTAACCGCACGATCCATCAAACCCTTGTCATTTTGTACTCTGATACCTTAACTTCATATTTACCACAAAACCTATATACATATTAACTAACAAAGTATCGCATTACTATCAAGTCGGTTGAAATGAGACTTTCTTGTTATTTACCGCGGCATTTCGTATTTGGTCATTCTTCACCAGCGGCTTTCGCCAGGTGGCGTTTTTCGCTTATTGCGTGTCAATGGCTGCGTGTATGAAGCGCCACCAAGTGAATGGTACAGTTTTAACGACATGCATGCATGCGCAGTTTCTCCACTGGGTGGGCAAGGCGGCGGACAGAACTGAATTGTCCGCTGCTTCGAAAAATCAACAGACGATATCGTCGTAATCACAGAGACTTCAACCAAAATAACAAGATAAGTTGTAAGATGCATACTTTTAGAAACTATTGCCATACCCCAAAAAGTTCTCGCCATCAGCACCGCATCTCGCCGCGCGTGTTTGTAAAATGCCGTAGACCTCTACAGGATTTGATAGACTGGACATGTGGCGTTGTTTCCCAACAACGCCACATGGGGCCTACGCCCCAAACGCCAAAGGCCAAACTCATTGAAACTGCCTGGCTGTGCCAATCTTCGCCAATAACTAACCTCCTCCTTCTCTACCTCTTCAAAGTCTGAGTCATCAGTGTCTTTCTCTGTTTTTCTTTTCGATTTCGACTTTTTGAAGTTAGGTTTCTTTCCCATATTTATTGGTTCACTACTAGATCTGTGCTCTGTAAATATTTATCAACTACTCTCATCAGATCTCATGTGGGGCGTCTGAGCGATATTATGGAAATATTGTGCATAGCATTGAAATAAATACCGAAATTAGATGTAGTCTCACGACCTATTTTACAGGCGCTTGGAGATCGCTCAAACCTGTCATGCGTCACATACCCGACCATGATCGAGCGCTTAACTTCTTCTTTTATTATTTATTCACCACGCGATCATCTGCATTACGCCCCGCATTTTCAGTATTTATATATATATATAACAATGGCTTGGTGCAGGTGACCGGGTGGCGACTATAGTAATGAACGAAAAAGGCGTGCTCCCGGTAACTGGACTTTTCGCCCGCTGGCTTTTTCGCCCTCGGCTTTTTCGCCCCCACCGGAGAACGCTAACAACCAAGCCGTACCCGGCTGTTTCGCCCCCTTCGTAGGGCGAGCCCGCTTAATCTAAAGGGTGGCCCCAGCGGGGTGGGCCTGGCTGCGAGGTCGCGTAGGGCGATGCCGCTGGGTCTTAGGGGTGGCCCCGGCGAGGTGGGCCTGGCTGTGAGGTCGAGTAGTATTTTTCCCTGAGCTAGTCGCCATCTTGCCTTCTTGTCCAAAGCACCTTGAATTCACGTTGCATGCTGGGTGATTTGTTTCGCGCTGTTTTACGAAATTGTGCAGTAATCGGCAGTTATCGATGACTGATGATTATGTCAACTCTAGAAATTAAACTATTTTGACGGACGAGAGTGTGTTTCACATAAATAAAGTAGTGTGCCGATGTTACCTTCACGTCTAACAGCGAACGGGAACGGTAGGAGGTTGCGAACTGAAGTATGGTCACTTCATGGGACTGTATGCAAATTATGTTGCAGGCTGTTCCAATTATTGCACTCCCGCCTCAAATACTTGTTTAGGTTTTTTCAGTTTTTGCAGGGGGAGACATAGTATTGGAATAAGTAACACTGAATCAGCTAGCTGTGCCTTTGGCATTGCTTCTTCACCGATCTCAATATGTATCGGGCGTTGATAGAACTTATTAATGAAACATTTTGTTCCTAATCTTTTATTCTGTTGTCATAGCAAATTTTTTAAGTCGCTTGATGAAAACACCGGGCCGATCAATCTATCGATCTTCACACGGACATGCCTCCACCCGCACATACTTGCCCTGGGGCATGGCCCACCGTCCGAGTTAACACCTATGACAATAAAAACATACATAATTATCAATACCGGTGATTCTTGTGATCAGCGCACGCTGTGAAACGAGTTAACACCTATGACGATGAAAAACATACCTACTTGTCATTAACAGCAACTCTTATGATCAACGCACGCTGTGAAACGAGTTAACACCTATGACGATGAAAAACATACCTACTTGTTATTAACAGTAACTCTTGTGATCAGCGCACGCTGTGAAACGAGTTAACACCTATGACGATGAAAAACATACCTACTTGTCCTTAACAGTAACTCTTGTGATCAGCGCACGCTGTGAAACGAGTTAACACCTAACACCTATGACGATGAAAAACATACCTACTTGTCATTAACAGTAACTCTTGTGATCAGGGCACGCTATGAAACGAGTTAACACCTATGACGATGAAAAACATACCTACTTGTCATTAACATGCAGTAACTCTTGTGATCAGCGCACGCTGTGAAACGAGTTAACACCAATGACGATGAAAAACATACCTAATTGTCATTAACAGTAACTCTTGTGATCAGGGCACGCTATGAAACGAGTTAACACCTATGACGATGAAAAACATACCTACTTGTCCTTAACAGTAACTCTTGTGATCAGGGCACGCTATGAAACGAGTTAACATCTAACACCGATGACGATGAAAAACACACCTACTTGTCATTAACAGTAACTCTTGTGATCAGGGCACGCTATGAAACGAGTTCACACCTAACACCTATGACGATGAAAAACATACCTACTTGTCATTAACAGTAACTCTTGTGATCAGGGCACGCTATGAAACGAGTTAACACCTATGACGATGAAAAACATACCTACTTGTCCTTAACAGTAACTCTTGTGATCAGCGCACGCTGTGAAACGAGTTAACACCTATGACGATGAAAAACATACCTAATTGTCATTAACAATAACTCTTGTGATCAGGGCACGCTATGAAACGAGTTAACACCTATGACGATGAAAAACATACCTACTTGTCCTTAACAGTAACTCTTGTGATCAGCGCACGCTGTGAAACGAGTTAACACCTATGACGATGAAAAACATACCTACTTGTCCTTAACAGTAACTCTTGTGATCAGCGCACGCTGTGAAACAAGTTAACACCCAAAACTGCAAACAACCTACATAGAACGGAGCTCCACGCACCGATTCATCAGGAAGCTCCTAGCGCTACCCTTCCTGCCAGAGGAGCACGTCGGCCCTGCCTTCCAAGAGCTCCAAGACAATGCTCCGGACCAGGAAGAAATCGCCAGCCTGCTCCGGTACTTTGATCAGACTTGGCTGAGCAGTTCGCACTGGACACCGGCGGAGTGGAGCGTCTTCGGCGAGACCGTCCGGACGAACAACGACGTTGAGGGGTGGCACCGGCGCCTCAACGTTCGTGCTCGGCGAGGACGACTTCCCTACTACGTGTTGGTGCCTTTCTTGGACATCGAGGCCCGCACTGTTGCTCTGAACGCGAAGCTGGTTTCTGAGAAAAAGCTTCGCCGGTATCAGAGAAAACAATACCGGACGCTCTAAAGGAAGCTGCATGAGCTGTGGGACTCGTACAGCCAGGTTCAACGTTCCACAAGCTCCCTTCTGCGGGCATGCTCGAAACTGTGCGACCCCAGCCGACCAACTACCCAACCATAAGCTTTTTGTTTCTATCGTCATGTTCTGTACAAAAATGCTCAGTCTTAAAAAATAAATTACTCTCCAGTGTATCAACATCTTTTGTCTGGTTTTCCCCCGCCCCACATTCCTCACGAATTCGTTTCATTTCTCTGGTCGCAAGAGTTGACAATTAGGCCTATGGTATATGTTTGTCTTCGTCGTGCTACACGAGCCACCAGCCGTTACGTGAAGCCCCCACTCCCGCCCCATCTCCTTAATACGCGAGACCCCCGCTGGGCCACCCCTCAGACCCAGCGGCTTCGGCCTCGCCCTACGCGACCTCGCGGCCAAGCACACCCCGCCGGGCTCAGCGGAGTCGCCCTACGAAGGGGGCGAAACAGCCGGCTTGGGTACGGCTAGGTTGTTAGCGTTCCCCGGTGGGGGCGAAAAAGCCGAGGGCGAAAAAGCCTGCGGGCGAAAAGTCTAGAAACCGTGCTCCCGACGGCAACAGTAGCACTTTCCTCAAAATGTTGTTTTCCTCAAAAACTGTTTGTCACACATTATAGTGTCACGGAATCACGATGTCACATTACTATTTATTTTAGCAAGTTTATTTTTAAGAAACAGTAGATTTACGTCCTCTCTCGTACAGAGTTAAGGACACTTTGCCGAAGAACGTCAATGGACAAAATGTGGCCGGCGAGAAATGTGCCTAATTCGACCAAGTGGAATCACTCAGTAGTCGAATGGGATCGCCCAGTGGTCTGATGGGATTGCCCAGTGGTCTTACGTGATCGCCCAGTGGTCCGATATGATCGCCCAGGGGTCTGATGAGATCGCCTATTATTACGAGTTGGTGGTCATGTTAACTAGTACAATTTATAGCATTAAATCTGAAGGCCGCTAAAATGCTGTATTCTGACTAGAACCGCCCTGCTGCCCATGCAATCGACAATCGTTGCCATAGCGACATTGCATAGAACAATGAAACATGACGTCACGCACAAAATTATTGTATATATATTTAGGCATTTCATTGGCCCTTCATCAAGCTGTAGTAGCCCTTCATTTTCATTATTCATTCATAATGAAAATTGGCGGGCTGCTACAGCTTGATGTCGGGCCAATAAAATTGCCTAACGCCCCGCGTACTCGCGCTATTGTTAATGTGGTCTGATGTGATCGCCCAGTGATCTGATAGGATCGCCCAGTCAGTGGTCTGATGGGATCGCCCAGTCAGTGGTCTGATGGGATCGCCCAGTGATCTGATAGGATCGCCCAGTCAGTGGTCTGATGGGATCGCCCAGTCAGTGGTCTGATGGGATCGCCCAGTCAGTGGTCTGATGGGATCGCCCAGTGGTCTGATGGGATCGCTCAGTGGTCTGATGGGATCGCTCAGTGATCTGATGTGATCGCCCAGTCAGTGGTCTGATGGGATCGCCCATTGGTCTGATGGGATCTCCCATTGGTCTGATGTGATCGCCCAGTCAGTGGTCTGATGGGATCGCCCAGTCAGTGGTCTGATGGGATCGCCCATAGGTCTGATGGGATCGCCCAGGGGTCTGATGGGATCGCCCAGTGGTCTGATGGAATCGCCCAGTGGTCTGATGGGATCGCCTAGTGGTCTGATGGGATCGCCCAGTCAGTGGTCTGATGGAATCGCCCTGTGATCTGATGGGATCGCCTTGTCATCTGATGCGATCGCTCAGTGGTCTGATGGGCTCACCCAGTCAGTGGTCTGATGGGCTCACCCAGTCAGTGGTCTGATGGGATCGCCCACAGGTCTGATGGGATCGCCCAGTCAGTGGTCTGATGGGCTCGCCCAGTCAGTGGTCTGATAGGATCGCTCAGTGATCTGATGAGATTGCTCAGTGGTCTGATGGGATCGCCCAGTCAGTGGTCTGATGTGATCGCCCAGTCAGTGGTCTGATGGGATCGCTCAGTCAGTAGTCTGATCGGATCGCCCACTGGTCTGATGGGATCGCTCAGTCAGTGGTCTGATGGGATCGCCCAGTCAGTGGTCTGATGGGATCTCCCAGTCAATGGTCTGATGGGATCGCCCAGTCAGTGGTCTGATGGGATCGCCCAGTCAGTGGTCTGATGGGATCGCCCAGTGGTCTGATGGGATCGCCCAGTCAGTGGTCTGATGGGATCGCCCAGTCAATGGTCTGATTGGATCACCCAGTGTTCTGATGGGATCGCCCAGTCAGTGGTCTGATGGGATCGCCCAGTCAGTGGTCTGATGGGATCGCCCAGTCTAGTGGTCTAGTGGGATCACCCAGTGGTATAATGGGATCGCCCAGTGGTCTGATGTGAACGCATGGTGGTCTGATGAAAACGCATAGTGGTTTGATATGATCGCCCAGTCCGTGGTCTAATGGTATCGCTCTAACCGAGAGAGGTCCTTAATTGTGGCAAGAAATTTACGGACAACTGCATGACAATTCATGAACAGTAACAATTACATGGTAGTCATCTCATTTTTGTTTTGTCCCTTCCGTGCTAATGATGTAATGTAATACAGTCAAATGTACAAAACATGACAAAGATAATTATGGCGCATATTATTCACCAACAATAGTTTCGTGGCCAGGAATTTTATTGTCGGTACATAGAACGTTTTCCAGTGAATAGAAACTTGATCTCAATCTCAACTTTGCGCGGCGCCCCCTGACGACCTGATGTGAAGTTTTGACACCGAAGTCAAAATAATGGCTCTAAATCACAAGGCACTCTTTACCTGGTTTATCTTCTTAGTCTTTTTTGTCCTTCTCGTCGTTCGGTTGGACAAAAAGGTGTCGTGGAATTGGTTCATCATATTCATTCCACTTTGGTTATTTGATGCCATTATCTTGATCTACATTATCTTCTTTATGATAACCCACTGTAAAAATGGCTTTGACCACTCGGACGGAAATTGCACAATGCGTCGAAAAGTGTGGTGCATGTTTGTGGTGCTCTTTAAGTTAGCGTTTCAAGTGTTACTTTGTTTGAAACTGGAATACTTTGACAGCATATCTGTGCCTTTTGTGATGATTCCGTCGTGGCTCTTGCTGGTTGGTGTCTTTGGAGATCTGTCTTGCAGCTTAGTATCAATCTGGCGACGAACTCCAAATTAGATAACTGCACCTATTTATCAAGCAAAATTGCTCAGCTGGAAATGGAAGAGGATTAGCACTGAAGAGGTCGAGTTCATATCTTTCGGTACCAGAAGTATCTCATGTGATATAATAGAATATTTATTTAAGTAAGTATGATAATTAACTTGATATCTTAATATAAGGAAGTTTAAAATATGATAATAAATAAAATATAAATTTGTAATGTGAACTATACAATATTGCATATAATTTAGTACTTAAGTTCATCATAATATATTCCTTCACTTATGATATGTTTATGAGCTTTATTTAATTATATATAATTATTTCAAAATAATCTCTGGTACTCAGATTTGGTTTATCCCACTTTGACCGCAAGACCATTTGCCTGCCAGGAAGAGTAGGGGGCAGGGTTGGCGCAAGTGCCCCCAGGCAAGCCCGCTTCTCTAGGGGCACAACAGTAACAATGTTGAAATCCTTCGACGTTAGTAGGGAATCGACTAGCTTTTATTATAATGTGGGCGCATACAATAATAGTGCTTACGTATTCTATATACCTTGTTTTATCTTCTGAAATCAAGAAAGTGTATCAACACTAGACTGTTACAGTCATATTTTCGCGAACATATGTTGGAGCATGCGACTTTTCCCTACCAACAGCCATGCATATAGAGCGCCACCTGGCAAATCCCGCCACCATTTGAACCATTTGTAGCCTGGGTCCCAAACTTTGTAACAGTCAATTACCTGTGACAGAGGATGCTGCTGTTGTCCTTAAGTTCAAAGTGAGCGACTGACAAGGCCCTTTAGCGGAGAGTCATATGATAATGGAGAGGAGGAACCAAGTCGCAATCACAGGTGTCAGATGATAGAACAAGGTATATAGAATATGTAAACACTATGATTGTTCGAGCACACATTATAATAACCAAGTCGCAATCACAGGTGTCAGATGATAGAACAAGGTATATAGAATATGTAAACACTATGATTGTTCGAGCACACATTGTAATAAAGCTACAGACGATTTCCTACTAACGTTGAAGGATTTTAACATTGTTACAATTGTGCCCCTGGAGAAGCAGGCTTGCCTGGGGGCACTTGCGCCAAGGGGCAGGGGTTTGTGCAGAGTATATGGTGTAGGGTTGGTAGTCAATGCTGCCCAGGTGGTAAGAAATTTAGATGGCTGGTTGTTATTGATTAATCAGCTTACAAATCATTGCATGTAAGTTCATCTTTTGTCTGTTTCGTTCTCTCCCACCCCCTCCCCCTTCTATAGCATTGTAACATGGGCCACCGCCCACAGGGAGGACCAGAGGGCCATGTTACAGAGCTACCCCACACCTGTTGGTCAAGAGGACAGCAGCCAAAATGGGTATACATCCTCAGGTTTTCCTGGGCAAGACGTCCTCCACCAGTCAGTCAGTTAGTAAATCCAAAATTAGTGAAGTTTGTTGCAAGCTTTAATGCAAGAGATATGTAAAAACTAGGTCAAGAACATGCTTAACATGGAGGATCACCAGCACCACCACAACTACATTAGATGGCCTTGGAAACCCCAGTACCAGAGATTGTTTTGCAAAAGCCTTGCCTTCTTTCAGTGAATAAAACCATATTCCTGCCCATAATACATCTATCTGTAAACAAAAATATATATACCATAATAATACATAAAGCATAAATTAATTGGATTTAACTATCATTAATTGTACTTCGTGAAAAGGAAATGCTCTCTTTGAAGTGTTAATTAGGAATTTTACGCTATATTTTCAGGTATTTCCAGATAGTCTGCAATGGTTGAGGATGCAACTTTGCTGTATAACATCACATGGTGCTGCCAGATATCTGGTCAGGATTAAGACTGCTGAATGACTGGAATGTTTCTGTTCATGTGCAATCACCCTCACATAAAAACAATGGATATGTTGGAAGATTGAGTGTGATTGAGTTCTCATCTAATGACATGTTTGTGGACTTCTGATGGTTGAATTGATCCTAAAGGCCAGCAATGGTTGAATTGATCTTAAAGGCCAGCAATGGTTCATAAGTTGGTCACACTACTATGGTGGATGCACAAAAAACTATTGCATGACTCCTTGTTATTGCTGCTATGGACAGGAGAGTTATATCACGTGTAAAAGTTTACATCATCAGTTGAACAGGACTCCATTGTGAATTATTTCAAGCATTTGTATACTGTGTTCTTTTCTTTCAAGCTATTCTAGTCAAAGTAATCAGCCAAAGGTTTTTTCATTAAAATGTTTGAACAGACATTTGTGTTTGTGTGGCTGTCCACAAGTTGACTAGACTTTTTATACATTTCTTGCAACAAATAAGTAATAAACACTACTGCAAATCGCTAGGATTTTGTTCCTAAGTTTTCTATGCCAATTTTAGCAGCCTTGTTTCTTCTTAACAGTTTTGATCGTCTCCAATGCATTTTACAATATGTGGGGGTTAGCTAGCCCCAGTTCTGTGGCTGTAGGACGGGCAAAAATCTGACAGGGCCCGTAGATTTTTGCCCGTCCTACAGCCGCAGAACGGGGGCTAGGGGTTAGCATTTGGTTTACCTTTACTCACTTTATAAAATAAGTCCTACTGTAAAAAAACTAGTTCTCAAATATTATACTGCCTGTTGTGATGCAAAAAACAACCTGCGCCAACGGGATTATCCCTTTGGCGCATCGCGTTTGACGTTTTGCTCCGAACGTCCTGGGAAGCGAGAGGTCGGTGGTTCGAGTCCGAGCCATTGCGGGGACCAACAACTTTCCGGGTCAGTTCGTAACCGTAGGTTTGGATTTACACGCAGGTCGTGGTGGATAGACCGGGAGGTCGCGGACCAATAGGAAAGGGTGGAATGTAGTATCTTGGTACCGGTCCGGTGCGACATAAATAGACCAAAAACAACCTGCAACAAACAGATTATCGCGTTTGACGTTTCGCTCCGAACGTCCTGGAAAGGTCGGTGGTTCGAGCCCGAGCCATGGCGGGAACCAAACATTTTCCGGGTCAGTTCGTGATCCTTGATCCCCGTATACAGGGTTAGGTCCTTGGAGGGGTCCACGGAGGGCCGGGCCGAGAGATATCACACATGGAACTTTATCTATGTTCGGTGATTTGCTGTGATTTTGTTTTTCGAGATTCTCTCCTAGTCCCCACTTGTAGGCCTATTACTTGTGTTATCCGGTTTTCTCTTGCCTGAATTTCATTTATCATGTCCCTGGTTGTCAGTCGGTCGGCCAAAAGTACGTTTTGCCCACACTCTGTCGCACTGTCTTTCACCTACTGGGATCTGCACCGCGACCAGTGCGTGGATTGTCAACTTTTTATCGCCTAAGAGCCAATCGCGATTTTTTCTTTTTGGGTCGGTCGCCTCGTCTGAGAGCCCATCGCAAAATACTAATAAAAATAACCTTTTTCATATCCGGGTCGACACCGTAACTTTTGGTCGGTCGTGACATGAGAAACATAACGAGTAAATAACAACGCCATAAGTTCCTAAATGCGGACGGAAGGCCACACCTCTCTCCTTATATCTGCACCTCAAAATGGGTCTTAATGCATGCCAATAATTGAGAAGTGCTAATCATTCCCTGTGCCGATGGTGGTGTCTTTGCTGCAAAGTCCTGCCTCCTGTGACGATGGCCTCCACCTTTGCCAATATTGTCTGCGCCCGGTAATATTCAAACTGAGAGGTGTCTGATGTAATCAGATGACACGTTTTACATCGCCATGTGAGAGCTTCCTCGGGAATGGGCTTTTCATTTTACCATGAACTGGGAATGAGTAAAATAATTCTTCGTAAGTTAGGAATGACATATTATTACGAGTTGGTGGGCATGTTAACTAGTACAATAGCGTTACATCTGAAGGCCTCTAAAATGCCGTATTCTGACCCAAACCGCCCTGCTGCCCATGCAATCGACAATCGTTGCCATGGCGACGCTGCATAGAACAATGAAACATGACGTCACGCACAAAAGAATTGTAGTTATAGCTTTAAATAGCCCGCTTCCATGACTAGTTGCCTAGTTGCACATGCTATGTTTCTTGGCAACATATATATGGCATAAAAAGGCGACTGGCCAACTATATGTGGAAAGGCTTGCGATTTGCGGACAGTCAGTCCCAAAATGCTTTACTTTTGTCGTTGCATGCGGAAATTAAACCAAAGAAGCAGAGACAAGTCAACGCCTTAAATTTAAATTCAACTCGTAATAATAGTAATAGCGCGAGTTTTGCTTGGCGTTAGGCATTTTATTGGCCCTTCATCAAGCTGTAGCAGCCCTTCATTTTCATTATCCGCCCTCGGCCTTGCGGCCTCGGGCCGATAATGAAAATTGGCGGGCTGCTACAGCTTGATGTCGGGCCAATAAATTGCCTAACGCCCCGCAAACTCGCGCTATTGTCATATTAGCCGACCATCAAAATGGTCGATCAAAACGAGATCTAGGATTTTCATCTATCGTGAACTGAGAATTTGAATATAAACCTCAAACCGTGATTTCAGAAATCGCCAATTTATATCACCTATCCGCCTTTCCATTGTATGCCTGAAGTTTTCCATTCATCGTGATATGCACCCCTCCCCCGCCCCCCCCCACCGTATTTTCCGAATCGGAATGTGGGCAAACAAAAACATATGTATATGTGAGATATAAAAGTATGAACACGTCTTGGCCAGGCGATTTTTTTTTTACATATCATGAACTTTTACTCTATCTTTCGAATTATACGCAGAAATATTTCTAATCATCCCGATTCAGTTTCACCTTATTTTGAACGTGCGTAAGCTTAGATCCAAAATGGTTCACGAATTATTTTACTGTTTATCATAGCGTAACCATGCAATAAACACCCGCCATTATAACAGGTTCTTCAAAATTGCAATGCTTTTCACAATCGCTGCAATGGAAAATCGTTTTGTTGAAAAATTAATAAATCTACTTTGAACACTGCATAAACACAATTTGTTTGTAAATTTATACCATATTTGTGACCATAACCGTATGTGTCTCCAACATAAGATATGGCGTCAGGATGTAAAGTAAGTTTCGTACGATTAAATTATTCTATTTCTAACTGTTGGCATCCACAAAGCAATTCTTTTTAATAACTTATATCATATTTGCTAACCTTGTAGTTTCTGCATGAGATATTTTGAAGAAATTAGGCGTAAATTGCCAAAAGTTGAAGTGCGAAAACGAATAACGAAAAAGCTGCTTATCTTTATGTAATTGTACAGGCACCGCGCAAAATACACTGTTGTCGATTCCGTCTGGTTACTGAAGTGTGTGTTTAATCACAAAAAGAAAATTGTTGGTCTGAAATTAGCCCCAAACTTACGGCGTTGCCAATAACACTTGGGGCAACAACTTGTATTGTGCAAGGCTTCAAGATGGGACTTTAGTATGAAGAGATTAAGTTACTCATACAGCGACAATTTCCTTGAGAAACTGAAAAAATGTTGGGACCAAAAATGATGTAATTAAATTTTAATTAAGCTTCTTAAGTTATTTGCTTGGCATTTATGTGCACACATATCGTATGCTGTGATACCCACACGTTGTTAAACCCCTCTTACTAGCCATATTGGTGCGCTTTGTGTGGGAAAGTTTGGCTTTCTGGTGTATTACTTCATAAAAATGTGCACATTACACTCTTACAGCATGTTTTTATCTCTTAACAAGATAACATACTTTTCATTATAACATTTACACACTCTGACAATGTGTCCATGTAACTTCTCTTCAAAATATTTCAAAAATCTTCATGTAGGCCAAAAATTGCTGTAGATTGCACATAATTAATAACTGGTTACGGTGAGTATTTAATTATACTTCAAGATACTAGGTAGCTATATAATCATTATAAAATCTTTTATACAAGACTATAATTAGGAAATGGTAAGTCGTTATATTCTATAATCGTTTACTGACCCTGTTGACTTAAAAAAATTGTAGCTTTGACAATATAACCTATAAAGTTCTGCTATAGTAGGCTATGTACTAGTGTCTATATTGCAGGGTTTGCTTTGTGTAATGGTTATGTATGGCTAGCTGGACCCTGCATATTAAAGCCAATCAATTTATGTTTTATATTATCAATTAATCTGTCCATACGCTTGTCATAGTTAAACCTCCATGTTTAATATTCAGTATTCAGAGCACAGATGAATTTATTCAAATCAGTTATACTATGTCCACCATAAGAAAACAAATAATAGTGAAATATATAATTAAATAATAAGTAAAATATTACCTTGTTTTTAAATTGTTTTCAGGATTTTGTCACCCCAGTTTAGCAAAATGGTGGCAAGAAGAAAGGTGATAAAAAACAACTGATTCATCATAGTATAGATCAGGCCACTGCAAGTTGTGCAGAGATGGATAATGCGGCTGATCATTCCCACGCCTTGGCTCTGGTGCAGGCCATGCGCAGTCTGTACCAGCAACACCTGCTGTGTGATCTCACAGTCACTGTGGATCAGCCGCCGCTCAAGGAGTTTGCTGTCCACAGGGCTGTCCTGGCAGCCTTCTCCAAACACTTTAGAGACCTGCTGCAGGATGGGCAACTTAATGCTGAAAGAATAGTTGTGAAGGGTAAGATTGTATTAGTGCCTTAATTATTGTTTATATATCATAGATAAAATCACAGGCAGCTGTTTCTGTAAGGGCCATGGTCTAAATTGTTCATTGAAAAAATCGTTGTCCTTAGAAACAGTAAGTACCTGGTACTACCTTAAATCACATCAAACTGTTCTGTTTTATTACTTGTTTTCAAACATTGGGCATGTTGGGTGTCTAATTGTTATATGTGTAACTACAGTATATTCTACTACAATTCCTCTGTATACTCTCTACTTTGTATGATATTAAACCAAATCACACATCATTTTCATTTTCACATTTTTCTCAGTTAACATTCCTATGGACGATCATGACACTTCTAATTCACATACACAGCGGGGTGTGTTTTATCTTGCAGTGGGGAGGGGGGGGGGGGCGCTTGAGTGAGAACCTACAAAGATGTTTAATTTATCATGGCTGGGTCACTTTTTAGAATACAATGGTACATCCTGCATGGTCACCCATTTTTTTTCGACACTTATTTTCAGAGATCGATGGACCCACAATGAGTGAGCTGGTGAGGTTTATGTACACTGGAACGATGTCTCTGAACGAATGCAACGTCCTGGTGGTCAGAATGGCGGCTGAGGCTTTGGGGATGCCCATCGCGGTGGATCAGTGCCAGGCCTTCCTGGCTCGAGGCGTGGTGCAACCAACCGCTGCTATTACACAAAATCAGGTACAGATGCTCGCGTAATATGTCCGATAAAGATCATCAGGGTAAATATATATGACTGCACTTATACATAGTGTCCAATACACTCACGCTCATACAATTAGGTGAACTGATGTTATGATACATATGTATGTATGGGCGTGTAAAGATTTTAATAGCTAAAACTATAATAAACTACCGGTAAGTAATGTTGAATATATATACAAAAGAAGGCCAAAAAACATATATGTATATATGTTAGTATCACTGTGCCTAATTGTTTTCATATTTATTAACTGGCCTTTAGTTAAATGTAAATTAAGTGATTATTTTTGTCATTACATTTGTTTTTTCAAACGATGTATATGTGTTTTCAGGTAGCGTTTACTGATAATCCAGTAAATGACACAAAGTGGTGTGCCACACGTGGGACTCATAACGATGACAGCGTAACGAAAAACAGGAATAAGCTCTCCGTTAATGGAATGGAGATCCACGGAAGGGGGGACGAACGAACAGTGCAGGATACTGACGTCACAGCCGTCAAGAGGAGAAGAGGGCGTCCCTCAAAAGTTCCATGCCCGGGCAATTCTGTGGATGCAAAACCTCCACGCCTGGGCAAGTCTGTGGCTGGTCCTGATCGCGAAAAAGTCTTCGCGAGGAGTCGAGGGCGCCCGGCAACTGTGCCTGACGCCGGAGACGCTGGCGATCTGCCTTGTAACGACACAGTGGTAAAGAGGAGGAGAGGTCGTCCACCCAAACTTCAACGTCCAGTGAAGACTGAGGCTATCAGAGATGGTCACGGAGTGATCTTGAAGAGGACGGGGCGCCCGACAAAGACGTCGGGTGCGGCCAGGGATGGTGGAGGCCTGGCTGACATTGCCACGGCTGTAGAGAAGGAGAGTGGATGCTCAGCAAAAGCACAGACACAAGGCGAACTCGGGGCTTCATGTCTTCCCTACACTTCTGTAAAGAAGAAGAGAGGACGTCCAGCAAAAGCCCAGGATGTACACGCCAGTGCGAAGGAGCTGGCTGTTAGCGAGTTGCCTGTGAACAGACGAAGAGGACGTCCACCCAAAGTGACGTGCATAGTGGAATCTGGACGGTTGCCTAATAGTGACTCGCCTGTAAAGAAAGGGAGAGGACGACCTGGCATGGGACAGCGCGCTGAGAGAACCGAGCAGAAGTCCGTTGAAGGGACTGGTATTGCGACTACAGCTGCTGGCTCAGACAATCCCAGCCTTCTTAAGCATTCAAGGTCGCCTGACATGTCCAGGGTGGCCAACGAAAAATTCGAAATGTGCAAGGACACCGTAAAACGTTGTAACCGCAAAAACGCCACCGAAGTAACAACCTCCGCACTCGACCGACACGAAGGTGTGAAGGGAGAACATACTGGCGAGGTGAAGTCTTCACTAACCGGGGTATCGAACGAAAGCGGAAGGGCAACCGTTGTTGTTACACTGCCGACGGGAAGTGAAGAAGCTCGTGTCGTGAAAAGAGGTATGAAGCGTATTTGCTCACCTACGCCGCGAACTAACGGGAAGGCTGCACGTGCCAAGAAGCAGATGTCAAGTGTGGATTTGCTGGAGTGGACAGGGTTTAACTGTGAAACGTGCGGTGACCATTTTGTGCATTACTCAACACACAGGTTACACCAGAAGTTAACTCACGGGACGAAGGTAAAGCGTTTGAGGACACGTGGGTTTCAATTAATGGAGTCTGCGTTCGTTACGAGGAGTACACGAGAAAGCTGTTATCAGGACGCCACCAGAGCCAACAGTGGACAGGAAGTGTCGCTCACTCAAGGAAATCCCGTATCAGAGTCTGTGTCCGGTACTTCTGTCTCAGGTCACCTGACATCGGGGGAGGTGACATCTACTGTACACCGTGAAGTATCGAGTACCTCTTTATGCCGCAACGAACGCCCGGATGTCTCAGGGTGTTTGAGTGGAAGTAGCGAGAAGCTGGATCTTGCTGACCGGGACACAAGCCTGGCAAAAATGACACGTAGAAAAGATCATGGCCGTGGTATGCGCTACTATTGCTTGATGTGTCCTGTTTCATTTGCGTTATATTCAAAACTTAGGCATCATGCAGTGCAGCGGCACTGGAACCAGAAACAGCGTTTGGGTGGGGGTAAGCCATTGCCAAGAAGCGCGTTGAAGTCTCTCTCAAGTCTGCGTGGAAAAACCCCAGAGGATGGCAGCCGGGAAAAGCGACGGAAACGGTTCTTATGTTATAGTTGTGGTCGATCATATTTGTTCCATAAGAATCTTAAGAAGCACAAGGTACAGAGGCACTGTACGGACGAGAAGTTACGAATGTCGTTGCGATGCAGACATTGCAGGAAGGTGTACAAATACACCCAGGCCTTGAAGGCACACCTGTCGCTTTCTCACGCCCTCACCCCGGATGAAATGGACCTGGAATTCACCGACCCGCAGATGGTGCCACTGAGGCTGGGACGGACCCAATCCTCCTCCGGCGGTAATGAGCATTCTTTCCTCTGTCCCATCTGTCGCAAGGGGTTCACGTCCTCGCACCACACGCGGCTCCACCTGTCCTGCGCCCACCAGCTGCCCGTGACCAATGCGCTGAGGCGCAAGGAGAAACACACGGCGGTCAGAACGTGGCGATGTACAGAGCCCGGATGTGATTTCTCGGGCTTTGACCACGCCGAGCTGCGCGACCACATGACGTCACAACACCCAGATGTCCTGGTCACGTGCAATATATGTCCCTACAAGACATCCGTGCGCAGTATGATGGACAGGTCAGTTAATGGTACTGCATAGTGGACAGGTCAGTTAATGGTACTGCATAGTGGACAGGTCAGTTAATGGTATTGCATAGTGGACAGGTCAGTTAATGGTATTGGCTGATGGACAGGTGAGTTAATGGTACTGCATGGTGGACAGGTGAGTAAATGGTACTGCATGATGGGCAGGTGAGTAAATGGTACTGCATGGTGGACAGGTGAGGTAATGGTGGACATGGACAAGGTCTGATGAACAGGCTTTTGTTGTTGTACGTACTGGCGGGTCAATAGGGGTGAATGTTCCATTGCGTGATTCAAAATTGAGTTACTGGACTGCAGCAATACCGAGTAATGAAGGAGCACAATATTGTGAACGTTAATTTCGTACCTCCATGTTTGTTGACTGAACGTAACCAGACCTAATTTAGTTCAGCCGTACCAAGCGAGAAAAGCCTTTACAGCGGCCATAATTTGGTATCACGATAGTAATGTTACCTTTCGCCAGGCACTTGCGACAGAAACACAAGAATGGCAAGATGTGTGAGCTTTGTGGCAAACAGTACCGCGTGCAAGCCCAGCTACGGGTCCACAAGTACGCGAAGCACGGAATCATGGACCCGAAAGTGAAGGTAACCAACAATATTTTATAAGGAGTAAAGAAGAATTTGAAGTGTGGGCCAGTAAAGCCGGTTGCATTGATTTGTGACACTGCACCTAATGTTCCATCTATGCATCATTCATCGTCCCGAGCGGTTCTCTTGGCCCAGTTTGTGACACTACACCTAATGTGGCTCATGTTTCATCCATGCATCATTCATCGTCTCGAGAGGTTCTCTTGGCTCAGTTTGGCCCTTGTGTGCAAACATGTACCTAAACATTATCCCATTTTGTGAGACTACTATACATTGCCCAGAACATGCGTAATTGTCACGTGGATGATGTTGAAGTGATGATGTTGATGATGAAGTGAACAGGTTAATTCTAGAGAATTTATTTATACAACCAATTCACACATTTATTTCCAGTAACAGAAGTAATTGTTCATCACCTGCACGTCCATGGTTAGGTGTTTTTGCTTTAATTTTCGGTAGGAATTCCTTATTGAATAGCATGGATTGTTGCAGTCATCCTCACCATTTGGGTCACCAGCGCGCGAAGCATTCTTGCCTGATGTTTGCACTCCTAGCACTGACTTAGGAAACCCATTCGTCGATCACATTACATATATACTCAAATTCATTAATGCCTTTCACACTCCTTTTTGCCGATATCTTTGTTAATATTAGAGCAATCACCCAGATATTTTCTGACTGGCTGCACTGAACTAAGATCCAACAGATTTAGACTTGCTTTCCTCTCTTTGCTGATTATTTCTTTCTGTGTTATACAAAGAAATATTCCATATGATGAAGCTCCATTGACCACAAATGTCTACCTCTTAATAAGCTAAAAGGAGGAGCACGTGCTTTATATGACATGTACTGTATCCATTGTCTTAATTGCATCCAATGGCAACAATTGCCAGACAACGCTTCGCGCACGCTCCTTGTTTTAGTTTGTCAAATGGCTGACGTTTGTGGTCAATGGAGCTTCATCATATGGAATATTTCTTTGGATAACACAGAAAGAAATAATTCGCAAAGAGAGGAAAGTAAGTCTAAATCTGTTGGGTCTTAGTTCAGTGCAGCCAGTCAGAAAATATCTGGGTGATTGCTCCAATATTAACGAAGATATCGCCCAAAATAAGTGTGAACGGCATTAATGAATTTGAGTATAAGACGCTGTTAAGTGCGTATCTCTCCTTATTTCAGGTGTTCCGTTGCGAGGAGGTTGAGTGTGATTATTTCACCTTCCAACGAAATACGCTTGAACAACACATGCGGAAACATCAGACCACAAAACCATTTGCGTGCACTATCTGTGGTCGTAAGGTTAAAACGCAAGGGTGAGTCTCTTATGGTCTAGCAGTTTTACTTCGAGCAAGCAAGACGCGCTGAACAGATTAAACCAACAAGTGATCAATTGAAATATGTTGACCTTTAAGTTTTGGAAATGGCGAAACACGTTGAGCACACCTTAATTTGGCATTTGACGTATGCCAGTTTATAGTATTTACCTGGATGTTTTTTATATGAGAATGGAGTCTATCGATGGTGAATATAGTTATTTTGATACATGTATGTAATTAGAATTATCCCTTACTAATACTTAGTGAGAAACTATGCTAACGATCAGCTAAACATTGCCAAATTTTCTGAACGAGGACTAGGGCCGCCTCGATAGCTCAGTGGGTTGGAGCGCACGTATTGAGAGTTATGACCACCTGAGAGCCTGACGGCACGTGAATCGGTGGTTGGAGTCCCGCTGTGGCCATCTCTGTGTAGTCACAGGATAAAGATCCCATGTCCTTCTTCGCAAAGAGTAAGGGCTTACCCCGGGGACATGGTGAATCGGTGGTTGGAGTCCCGCTGTGGCCATCTTTGTGTAGTCACAGGATAAAGATCCCATGTCCTTCGCAAAGAGCAAGGGGTTACCCCGGGGACATGGTGAATCGGTGGTTGGAGTCCCGCTGTGGCCATCTTTGTGTAGTCACAGGATAAAGATCCCATGTCCTTCTTCGCAAAGAGTAAGGGCTTACCCCGGGGACATGGTGAATCGGTGGTTGGAGTCCCGCTGTGGCCATCTTTGTGTAGTCACAGGATAAAGATCCCATGTCCTTCGCAAAGAGCAAGGGGTTACCCCGGGGACATGGCTCCTGTCTTTCCTTCTTTCTCCCATTGACGCGATATAAGCAGTATTGGTTGTACTGAATATGCAACCATCTGAACGAGGACTAATTAAGGTATCTCGCTGAAGGATCACACTTAGACACGTACCGTGCCAACCATTGATCTCCTATTTGCGGATCATCCATTGTGTTTGTTATATCATCACTGATCATGACACTGACTCAATCCGATGCTTTACGTTTCCAGAGCTCTCGAGAAGCACATAAGCAAGGTTCATGTTGGCAAGCGACCGTTTATTTGTGACCAGTGTGGGGCTAGCTACGGGGAGGAGTCTGAGTTGAAGAGTCATATGGCGCGCCACAGCAGCGTGGTGAGGTTTCCGTGTCCGCGATGCGACTACCGCACACAAGATAAGGGAAACCTAAAGAGTAAGTAACACAAAACACAGGTTCCCACTATATTCCGAGAGCGAACACTCGTTAATTACGATGCAAATTAATTTAAATCTGGTGATACAGCAATTTTATCGATGAAATAAATCCCTGTGTTAATATTTTAAACTCGGATATTCCATGTAATAATGAGACATATGTATTAACGTCCACTGCTTAACAGATCCATTTCTTCCGTATAACTCAGATAACAGATAGCTAAAGTGGCCGCGTGGCTTTTAGTCATCGACTATATATCTGAGTTGCTTCGCGGTTTGTGACTCCTCCTTCCATGGTCTAAATGCTAATGTCGTTGGTTCTGCCCGACAGCCCACCTGTGGTCCAGACACCGCGAGCTGCTGAACCGCAACCAGAAGCTATTCCGGTGCGACCAGTGCGAGTACGTGTCCGACCGCAAGACGCGCTTCCGGGAGCACGCGCTGACGCACGGCGGACCGCGCGCGCACCAGTGTGCGCAGTGCGACAAGAGCTTCCTGACGCGCAACGCGCTGCGCTGCCACGTCAAGTGGCGCCACGCCGAGAAGGACATCAAGTGCGACTTCTGCGGCCACCAGACGAGCATGCTGCACCGCATGCGCGAACACGTGCGCATCATGCACACGCACACCAACATCCGGCCCTATGGGTGCGGCTACTGCGACTTCCGCTGCGCCACGCGAGGCAACTGCCGGAAGCACTGCGCCAACATGCACAAGGGACTCGCCGCCAATGTGGTCAAGGTCTGCGAGTACCCGGAGGACGCGCTCCCGGGGATTGTGACCGTCCATCGGCCGGGCGGCCGGGGTCGGCGGGAGGCTGGCAGCGGTGGCGGCGACGACGGCGGCGGCGGGGTTGCGGACCAACCAGGCACGGTGCCACTGACCGTCCTGAAACAGGCGGAGGGGGAGAGCGGCGTGGAAATCCACATTGAAACAATAATAGAAGAGAGCGACGCCATTGAATCCGAACTTAGAGCCGATAGCAGACACTTAACGGTCTCATCGCCACAAGTGGGGACTACAGATGTGCCCTGCGAAGGTGGGACGAGCGTCACCATGGCGATATCAGACCTCCCGGTTGTCACGGAAGTCGTCGTTGCGATGGGGAACAGTCACTCGGTTCCGTTGTCGAGCAATCCTACAAGCACGGAAAGCGCCAGTGGCACCATAGGAGCGTTGAACCCCATGAGCCTGGACACCCTGTACTCCCTACAGCTGCCGGCGGGTGTCACTGACCCCTCAGCCGCCCAGGGGGTGGCCACGGTCTTCCAGGACAACAGCAAGACCTTCCTGCTTCATTCGGGCGTCGCCGTGCAGCCCCTCTACGCCCAGCATGAGGTCACGCTTGCCTCGCGGCCGCTAGATGGCGACACCTCTCAGGATGGTCATGAATCCGTCTATACAGAGATACGGGCCGTGAAGCCGTCGCATTCGGACACCGCGTCCTTGACCTCTGACATCACCGCCGTCTCGCCAGGTGGCACCACATATCAGACGCTCAATTTCGATGGTCTTGCAGTCTTGTCGGAATCAAAGTAACCATCTGCAAGGCGGCCTCACCGGCCAGTTGCTGGCTTGTCCGGGCCCCAACTGGGCACATCGCTGTGTCTTTGCTTTGCAAAAGCAAACTGGAACCGCACTTCCAAAGAAACTACAATGTGGAATCAGGGTTTAAATCATTACTACGTGTAAAGGTCTGTTGCGCTGTGGCTGGCGCCCAGTCCTGGTACAATAAATTATATAATTACCATGCCATAGGATGATCTTCACTTTTCTTTCAGACAACTCCTATAATTAGTATTTAATAACGTTCGAGTAGGTTGACCTGTATTAGAATATTGGGAGCTGTTACATCGCTAATTTATCCACAGCTGTAGTAATTGCGCGCTCCGTATTTATTGGTGTGGCACATTCCAAGTCTGAGTATATGTACGAGTTTTTACTGATACCTGTTCACGCTGAAACTGGTCAACGCACCAGATACGTGATTTAAAGTTACTCATACAGCAATAATTTCCCTTTAAATATTTTAACTTTAAATCTTTTGAAAGGAAATTCTGTATGTGGGTTCTTTGTGTATAAGAACAGACTTACGGTACGGAATAAATAAATAAAAGGTCACGTGGTGTCGGCCAAACTGGTGCACCCCCCTTGGAAAACTACTTAGTTTCGTCTTTCATACATGGTAACAGATCAGTTTCGTACAGAATTAACACTTACTCCGTCCGACAATGTCCCCGCGAAGAATTTTGTCAACAAGATTTGAAAATCATAATGTACGTGAAAAATTGCAGCTTTAGAATTAATGATAAAGAAAACCAAGTTTAGTATCATGGCACTTTATTCAAATAATAATCGTTAATATAAGTTACAATTCGCCGAAATGAGTAAATTAAACCAGCCCTAATTGTGGCCACATTAGGACTTACACACTGGTAATGGTAATCACTATCAAAATCCGTCTATGAGAAATCGTGTAGATAAACAATCATTCAAGACCTGTTAACTTCCAGCACCGGTACATAAAGCTGCCACTTAAAATAGTCTGCAGTGATACTGAGGATAACTATAATCTACCAATAATATACTAAAAAAAAAACACCCACAAAATTGCATTCGTAACGCCATACCTGATCCCCAGCCCACACATAGCCTCTTCAAAAGTGACCGCCTCATCAACAGTCGATATGTAAAAGAATTAACAGTATTTAGTTTAATGTGCCTGAACACAAATATCACAATTTGAAATTCCCGTGTTATTAGCGTTCATTTTTAACTACATTTGGCTCGTTATTAGCTATATCCAGCTCTTTCTTGGCTATTTTTAGCTCGTTGTCACCTTTTTTGGCACTTTTTTAACTATTTCCACCTTGTAATGAGCTATCTCCCGCTCGTTACTGGCTGTCCATGTGACGTGGCGCATGCCACTGGGAGGCCGTCGCGTCTACCATCAGCTGCTGAGGGCCTGAGATGCCAAAATGAAACCCAGTCGCCACCGCTATGTTACCAGCCTGCGCCGTTAGATGGAGCTGTGGTAGATGCGCGTCCAGAGCCTGTGATGGGTACACGTGGTTCGCTGGGTGGCCGAGCGGTGGCGCTGAATGCTGCCCCTGAGGGTCCACCCCGAGAGGAGGTAAATAAGGCGGGGCGACGGCGGCGAGGGTTGGCGCGTGCTGCTCAACCCCGACCTCCGGGACACCGTGGTAACACATATTCTCCTTCCGGGGCCGGCGTCGTGCCGATGTCATGGCATCGCCTGGAGCCGCCTCATCCACCAGAGCCTCGGGACCGTTCAGCTTGAGGTACTCCACCGCCGACCCGCGGTGCTTACTCTTCACGTGTTTACGGCAGTTGCCGCCGGTGGCGCACTGGAAGGTGCAGTACGGGCACTTGTAGGGCTTCCAGTTCCGGTGCGTGTGGACGACGCGCATGTGCTCGCGCAGCTTGGAGACGTCGGCCGTGACGTAGGCGCAGGTCTCGCAGCGCAGCGTCTTGGGCTGGTGAACCTTCTTGGCGTGGCTCGCCATCGCCTTGCGCGTCATGAACAGCTTGCCGCAGAGCGCGCAGGGGATGTCTCGCTGGTTGAGGTGCACTCGCATGTGGTCCGAGTACCGGGATTTCGTGTCAGAAGTGAAGGAGCAGATTCCGCACTCGTAGATCTTCATGTTGTCGTCCAACTTGACCGCGTGGCGACTGTAGAGGTGAGCTACCGAGAGGAAAAACACAGCCAAGTCACTCAGAGCATTTCACAAGTCATATCTTGACATTCTATCTTATTCATGAGGACAGCTCAGTGTAGGGTCAACGTGTGGTCGTCACAGGCAAGGTTATATCAGTCTATATCAGCAGAGCAGTAATATCATCACTGCAATATTTACAACGCCTTCCACATTATAGGGAGGCAATTCATACCCATTAATCACCATTATCTGAAATTTGTGCAGAATTAAAGAAAAGCTCTAAACGGTACCCTGGTGTCCCCGGCTACTTTTCCAGAGACTGTGGTCGCATTTCCGTAGACCGCTGCAGGATACCATTAATACCCAGAGACCGGGCTAGAATGGAGCGGGGGGGGGTGAGGGAAGGGGGGCAGGGGGGAGGGGACAAGCGGGTTAGGCCTGTGGCCTATTTCACGTACATATAGTTTAGCCGGCGCTACGGGGCTTAGTCGGCTAAAATTATTTACATGGTATCTTCAGCTGACTAAGTCCTGTAGTCGTCTAAACTGTGTTCGTGAAATCCACCACTGGGCAAAGTCTATCCGATCGGATGGGCACTAGGCTGTGTTTACGTACTCCTGAAGTTGCCTTTGTCGTGGGTGTTGTATTGACAGTGCTGGCAGTGGAACTGTCGCCGCTCGCTGTGCCTGGCCACGTGTGCCTTCAGCTCGGCCACCTCGCCGTACGCCACGCCGCACTCCTCACACACGTACGGCCTGATGCCCAGGTGGATCTTCCGCGAGTGCTTCTCCAGACTCCTGCAAATGACGTGAAAGGTATTGGGCTGGTGTTTTAGTCCTCTTTGGTGCACACAAGGGCTAAGCTGGGCCAAGGAAGGAGACCCCCGGGACGATGAAGGATGAATGGATGAAAGATGCCCCAGATTGGGTGCCCGGGCCCGGATTCGAACCCAGGACCGATTAATCTGTGGTCTGGTGCGCTAACTACTAAACCAGGGAGGTTCCCCCAGCCTCACGGCGATTGCATAATAACACATTTAGATGGTCGCCTCTTTTTTTCTCGCACTTTCGAACAAAACTTTGTCACCTCCCAGGGTAAAAGTTGACAAAGGTTGGTGTGAGAGAATGCATATGACATGGCTTCTCGTGCGAGATGGGTTTATCTCGGCACAAGTCTCCCATGTCCTATCCGAGCACTTAGACGAGTGTAGGATAGGACATTAACCGAGCCCTGAAACATGCCTCTCTGGGCACGCTCGGTAAACCGGAGAGACAGAGAGGTATATTTCAGGGCTACGATTAACCCATCTCACACTCGAACCCATGTCATATACATGTCCTCTTGCCCCCTTCGAACGATCCCCCCACACGCTCGCTGTGCCCATAAATTCAGCCAAACACCTCTTTGTAACTTTCTATAAACGGTACTCACATTTCTGTTTTGAAGTTCTTGGCGCAGAGTACACAGGGGAAGGGTCGTTCTGACTGATGTCGAATGTGGTGTTTGCGAAGACTGGCTCTGAAGACGGTGGTGTAACCACACCCTTCGAATGTGCACGTGTAGAGCTAAAACAGCGGGCGGAGCAACGTGCAGCGCGGTATATTAAATGAATATGTACAATGTACCAAGTGCAGAAAATATTTTATATTCGGAAATTATCGTGGAATAAGGTTTACATGAGGCTTTAAATATACCCGAAATTGTGCTTGACTCCGGCGTACGGTTCCAACGATATCCTGGAAGTCATACGGCGTACCGACTACTAACAGTGGCCTGCAATCCACTACAAGTGTACAGGCAGGGCATGCGCCACATGTTAACAGCACACTGACCTTGACGGTGGGGTCCGTCGCCTTGTGCTTGCTATAGAGGTGCAGCTTCAGGTGGTAGGACTTGCTGAACTTCTTGCCACACAACTCACAGATCACGGCCCCGGCGTGTAGCTTGCGCAGGTGGCTAGACGAAAAGGCAAATTATTATTTAAATGGGCTTCGTTGGGTTAGGAGCATAGATAAGAAGATCATGGGACTAATGTTGGAATGACCATGGCAGAAGTCGGACGATTCCGTTTTCAGAGTATCCGTTTTACGAACTGCCTGTAGCAAGTACTGATCGCGTTTATGTGAGTACAGTCTGCTTGTACAGAATACTTCAATATGATTTAAACAACATAATATTGACAGAACTAGTAAAACAACAGTAGTTTTCAGCTACGACATTGATTCAGTGGCACTGTCTAGGCCCATGCCACATGTGCTCTATTAGTATAACATACATGCCAGGCAAGGGTTGGGTCTACGGAAGCTAATCCGTACGGAAAATAGATGTCTTTTCAAAGTCTTTTACATTCTAGATATGCTCATATAACACAATCGCAATAATCTCTAACCTTTGAAGAATGACGTGGACTCTGGTCTGGAAGGCACAGTGTGGACAGCAATGTTTGACCTCGGGATGCTGTGATGTCACGTGACGCGTCAAGTCGTCCTCCGACTCGCACACGGCGCCGCAGTCAGCCTCCGCACAGGACCACTTCGTCACGTGCTTCACCGCAACCTTTACCTTTAACTCTTTTTTAACTCTCTCCTTATTCTTACACCGCGTCTTCTTGTGCAAGGTCAAGGTCCTTTTGAAGAGGAATCGCCGTTTGCATATTTTACACTGGAAACCGCGCTTAGAGAACCAGCCAGGGTTATCAAGTAAAGTGCCGTATGGGTCATGTCCCTTAATGAACTTATGAATTTGTAAAGTCTTCCAACAGCCAAATGTTTTGCGGCACAGCTTGCAGGCGTGAGTATGCCCGCTATGCACCGTACAGTCCTGCGCCTGCGTCAAGTGCCTCGTCAAGGCACTGCGAGAGGGGAATGTCTTATCACAATGGTGGCAGCTGGTAGCACGTGACCGGTCGGCGCAATTAAGGCGTTGTCCCCTTGACTGCATCAACTCCTTCGTACGCTTCACGGAATACTGACTACATAGCGTCCAATACAGACACCCAAAGTGGCTGCGACGATGGAGGAAGACGTTCGCATGTCGGCCAAACTTCCGTTTGCAATACGCACAGGGAAGGTTCTTACCAACAGGGCGACACTTCTTTGGGTTTCTTCCTATGCGATTTCCCGGTCGACTTACCACGGTCCGCTTAGCTTTGTTCTTGCTTCCCTTCGGACGTCCCCGCTTCCTCCTCGGAATAGGCATCTCATCCGCTATAGCTTTTAACTCGCCCCTGGACTTCTTATTTTTTCTACTGTAATTGGATCCATTTTCTACATCCCACAATCCAGCATCAGAGCATCTGATCTTCATCTTGTCAACACGAGAGTCACGCACTCTCTTTGACCCTGATGCATCAAGTATATCTGTATCAGGATTAATATCGGTACTTAGTGATATGTCATCATGCCCATTATGACGTCCTGAGAAAATAGTTTGAGATTCAACTTCAATCTTGATTGGTACTTCAGCAGAACTTTCTGGTTCTTGATCCCCATCGTATCCCATCAATTCCCGACATAGCGAGACTGCCGTGTCTATCTGCAATTGTTCAACCAGCGCTAACAACATCTGAAGATGGTAATGCTTCACAGCAAGTTTTCCAGTGTAGAGGAAATTGATCATGGTTTCTATGCACTCTCCGTTTGTACCTGAAATGCATGGATAGGAAGTCAGGCCACATAACTGGTACACCAGTGACATAAGTATAGACTTAGACTCAGGCAACCTTCAACATAACAAAGTTATACTTAATCGTGAAAAATTCATGTATCTACAGATGGTAATATGATCAACATGATAAAGGGAACAAAATAATGGAAACAAAGCACATGTTATAAGAACCTGTGCTGGCTCAGTGCATTTATGGAATCCAGACTTTAATCTCATTAAACTAGTCAGGCCACACAAGTAGTACACCAGTGACATTAGTATAGACTTAGACTCAGGCAACCTTCAACATAACAAAGTTATACTTAATCGTGAATAATTCATGTATCTACAGATGGTAATATGATCAACATGATAAAGGGAACAAAATAATGGAAACAAAGCACATGTTATAAGAACCTGTGCTGGCTCAGTGCATTTATGGAATCCAGACTTTAATCTCATTAAACTGTTCACTTAATATCTTACCAGGCAAGAAATAGCATTGTTCTGTGAGACTTTTCTGTTTCAACAGTGCCATGAAGAACCCAGAACAGCCCATGAGCACAGCACTATGCAGTTGGAAGACTTGGTTGTCTGAGGACACAAGGCTGAAATCTAGCAGCTGCTTGTCATCATGCAGAGCCTTCAAACCTTTCAGTATTGTATCAGGGAATGTCTCACATGTCAACACTAGGGTATCTCCCATGTTCACTCAGTTGACAGACCTACCAAAAACAACATTTATTTAAAAAATGGATTCCAAGAATGAAATATAACATACAGAATAATGGCAAGGGGAATGTAAAAATCTTTTTTTCGCTGAAATTGTTTTGTCATGTTAAAACTCCATTAGCAGTAGCGTGAAAACAAGACGTTACTGTTGTAAGTCAGTTGGGCAATAATAGTGTATATTGTTCACAGCATAAACAGTGCTATGGCATCTAGATCACTTTATGATGTGTGCTTTAGGATCTTTGTGAAAGTGCTGCCAATAGAGCGTATAAGAATACAAACCTAAAGCCTTAGGTTCATAACAAAACTATAAAGAATCCAACTTCTTAAATTTACGTTGAATTTAAATAGGGATAAATTTTGTATTGGGTATGGTGTGGGGGGTTTGGTGGTCACTGTTTGAGGGGGTATATATAGGCATGCCCAGTTGAAGACAGATTGAGATAGCGGGTTGTCATCATTAATCAGCTGAAGCAGGATGGCCAGGGCAAGCAATGGGAAAGGGGTGTCACTGGGCAGCAGTGTCAGCCACTTCAACTCTGCGACATACATCAGCTCCAGCGGGCAGGAATACAGGGTCAGGCATCTCAGGGGCTGATGAGCTGGCTGCCTGCCTGGAGTAGCAAGACAGGGTCCCATTCCCAGCCATATATGAGACCTGCACCCCCTTCCCTTATGATTTCTCACATCTATCTGTTTTTGCAGGAGATTTTATTGAGCACCAATGTCCAATTCAGGTGCCATATTTATTTTTGGCACATGCTGGTGCCTGTAAATGTAGCCTGGTTCCCAAACTGTAACCGTGAATTCTCTGTGACAGAGGGCACTGCTGTTATCCTATTCTACAAAGAGCATATCTGATAGAGCGCTCTAGTGGAGAGTCATATGCTAACAAGAGCATAGGAAGATCATTCATAGGCTGACAGCTGCCTACAATAAGGGAAATTTTGTTGAAAATAACCAATGGGAATTACAAGCTGGGAGTGAGCCCCAATGGAGACATTAAGTCCTAGCCTTGTAGCCTCGGGAGACCCACTCTGTGTGGGAATAGTTCGCAGCAATTGAGGGGGGGGTGGGATGGGTTGAGGGGATTAACCTGTGGTGATTGGACTGTCTGTTGTTGTTCGTGCCATCTCTCCAGAGCGACCGCAAGGCTATTGCTGAGTTGTATACAACAGTCTGGATTGGTGTGATCGATTGTATGGAAGAATAGGTAGCGAAAATTTATAGAGATTTATAGAGATTTAATAACAAATTTATTTAACATAGACCAACAACTGCTTTTATACCTAATTTATTCATGATATCCATAATCAACCAATCGGTTGGATTGCTGTACTGAAACCTTTAGGCAGGTAGACAGTGACAACCACTAAAGACAGCTTTGGCAAAGAACAAGCCAGCCAATGTGACTATGGAGTTGTTATCAAAGTGCTGCCAGTTCCAGTTGGCAGGGAAGTTGTAACTAATGTAATAAGCCGGCAAAATTAACAAGTTGTTATCAAAGGATGTGGTGTTGTGTTGTGGATTATTATAATGCTGTTCTCAATTAGCCATATATGCGAGTTATCCACCTACAAATGGGTAAAAACCAGAAATTAAATGAAAATTCATAATCATAAACGAAAGTGCATGAAATTCGAGTTGCGTGAATATCCGCAAAAATCCTTGCTCTACACCCCCATTGATATTAAAATCTGCGTTATCAATCTTGTGATATTCCCTCAGGAAGCCGAACACAACCACCCACCCCGTACCCCGCCCCCTCCCAGCCGGCTGACACCCAATCGTCGAGGGGCACAGACTAATCCGCTGGCTCGCTACACCCAACACCCACCTTAAATCCTTCGGCCATTTGGCTGTTCCGTTCGGCCATTATAAGTGTACACCTCAATGCCAACGATCATCTCAGATGTAAACATTGGCGCAAGTACCCCCAGGCAAGCCCGCTTCTCTAGGGGCACAACGGTAACAATGTTAAAATCCTTCGACGTTAGTAGGGAATCGACTGTAGCTTTTATTATAACGTGTGCTCGAACAATCATAGTGTTTATTCTATCATCTGACATCAATAAAGTGTATCGACACTAGGTTGTTTCGGTTATATTTTTTGCGAAGAAATGTTGGAGCACACAACTGTTCCCGACCAGCCATCCGCCATATTTGTTTTGGGCGGATGCCGGTACCTGCGAATGCGACTTGGTTCCTCCTCTCCGTTAGCATATGACTCTCCGCTAGAGGGCCTTGTCAGTTGCTCACTTTGAACTTAAGGACAACAGTAGCGCCCTCTTTCACAGGTCATGGTCTGTTACAAAGTTTGGGACCCAGGCTACAAATGGTTCAAATGGTGGCGGGATTCGCCAGGTGGCGCTGCATATGCATGGCGGTTGGTAGGGAAAATTCGCATGCTCCAACATTTGTTCGCGAAAATATGACTGCAACAATCTAGTGTTGACACACTTTCTTGATGTCAGAAGATAGAACAAGGTATATAGAATACAAAAGCACTATTATTGTACGCGCCCACATTATAATATGAGCTACAGTCGATTCCCTACTAACGTCGAAGGATTTTAACACTAAGCGGGGTTGCCTGGGCCAGTGGGGGCACTTGCGCCAAATGTAAACAGTGAACTGGTAAAGAACAGCTCATACAAGTCAGCCCGTCAGGGACAAGACACACTTATTGTTAAAATTGTTTCGTGTCTGATAAATAGAAGAATGTCAAGTGCCATAGCCTACCAGGCTACCTACTACCCGGCTTTAAACTGTTAAACATAAGACGCGTAAGTCTTACAACTACAACAGTACAAATGAAGTCTGCAGCTCCAACTCTCCAGCATTCGGCGACGTTTCGTTTGGGCTGCACAGTATTCGTACACCAGTAAATTGCCGTGTTAGAGAGCTCCACAGCTAGGTAGGCCCGTTAAGCCTATCTCTGCGCTATTACTGTCTTGGTGCATACACCATGTGGACTGTGGATTGCCTAAGGATTGGGATGATTTCAGATATGTATGCGCATTCATATGGATAATATTGTTTAATTATTTTACTGAATATTTTTCCACCCGGCCATGTCCTATCCCAGACCTTAGCATAAAAACGTAGATTCAATATTGATTAAGAGTTTCTATCGAACATTGATTAAATGTCGATATGCAACATTGATTAGATGTTAATTTTGCTCATCAAAAAAATGTCGATTCAATGTTATTAAATAACCTAATTCCAACGCTATTGTAACATTATTTCAACGGTTCACTATGATTCAATCAGCCATCGCACCAAACTAATTTCAACGGTTCATATTAGTGTTCCGCTAAACCAAGAAAAAAATGGTATATTGTCTTTTACCACCGCTTGCCTGTCCGCACAGCACCATATTTTCATCACTTGCATGGAATGTTACTCATTTCTTAGGAAGGAACAAACGATACGTAGAGTAAGTCTGTGTCACTGGTTGGTTTCGAACGACCTATAGCTACCTTCCGCACGCCTGCCCGCGTGCTTACCGCGAATACGACGAATGACAATGTTTGAAACTCTTACTGTCTGAACGAGGAAAGAACAATGGACCATTCCTTAATAAGAGTCGCTACAATTAATCCAAATTAATTTGTAGTTGCATGGTTTTCACAGGATAAGCTTCTTCGTGAAATGTTTTGCGCACATTGATACATCGTTTTATATTAGGATGCCGTATGGTTGAAAGTGTGACATTGCATCAATGTACGTTGTATCAATGTTCACATCGGTTAATGGCTGTTAACGATGGTTGAAATTAAGACATTAAAATTGTGTTGAATCAACGTTATCGACGTTCGCCGACGTTTCCACCCGATTTTTAACATTGAATCAATGTCGTCATGCTATCTGAGACTTAACTACGGCACGTACCGTACACTCAGACGCTCAACAATAAAATGCGGAATGCTGCTGAATATTGGCGTACAGTGCATGTGTATTGCATGAATCTTGGGTTACGAAAATTGGCGTACACTTCATTGCACTTTGCAATCGGTGGGGTTGGAGAAATTGGCGTACAGTTTAATTGCATTGAAATTGGAGTCGGGGAAATTTGCGTACATATATAGGGCCCCTGAGGGGGGGTAGCCATGTCGCGTGTCGATTTAAAAAAAAGGTCCATGTCGCGTGTCGATTTTAAGAAAAGGTCCATATCGCGTGTCAATTTTAAGAAAAGGTCCATATCGCGTGTCGATTTTAAGAAAAGGTCCATGTCGCGTGTCGATTTTAAGAAAAGTTCCATGTCGTATGTCGCTAAGTCTTATGTCGCATGTCGCTAAGTCTTATGTCGCATGTCGATTCTAAGGCAACCCCAATGTCGCGTTGTCAATTTAAAAATCGCCGTGTCGCCGTGTCGAAAAAGCCCCTCTGGGGCCCTATATATATGCCGTTTGCATTGCAACAGGGGTTATAGAAATTAGGGGTCGGGACCCCCCGGTCGCCGAGTCGCAAGCCGGGTGATTTTGTTCGTTCCAAGTCACATATACATGAAAAAGGCCGATAATGAGACGCGCCCAAAAAAACACGACGTCACCATCTCGATCGACTTTCCGTTTATTCTGCTACGCTGGACAACTGAACAGCGAAAGAAACCGGCAAAGTATTGTCCGGTGTATAAATCGTCTTGTACCAGGGCACTTCGCATCGATTGGTCAGGCACTGTTTCGCACTTCGCAAGTTTCTGCCTTGAAGCTTCTAAACTATTAAATGCAGATATATATTATTTAGAAATGTCATTTTTTTAATGTAAATAAAACAGCATTTTTACCCAAATGAAACTTGATGAAACTCAGATACGAAACCAGATGTTGTGTGTGGCTTCCATAAAGGTGAAGGTCGATGTCCATGTGGTTGCGCAAGTGTTGCTGTCACTTTACCAAATCCTCCAGCCTATATTGCAGAGGATTAGCCATATCTTCATCTTTTCTTATGTGAATTTCACACGGCCAGCAGACAATAGTTTAAAGGATTCACGATGGAATACATGGTGGACGATGGAGATACCAAAACCCAAGGAATGATGTGAGTAAATGAGGTGCTCCACGTGAATGCTAAGCATAAATGGCCGAACGGCATAACCTGATAACGGCCGAGTCGCCCTCACCACCCCCTACCATAGGAGAACGGGGGGAGGGGTGGTCGGGATTGGTTGAGCCGTGAGGGGATTAGTCCGCGGCGATTGAGGGGGGGAGGGGCGGGGGGGGGGGGGTGGTCGAGGGGATTAGCCTGCGGCACAGGCACAGTAAATCAGTGGAGGTGGGAGGCCGGGGGGGGGGGGGGGGGGTGGGGTAGGGGGCCCCACAACGCATACTAAAGACACAAGGTGTCCAACTCCCGCTCGAAGTGAGCGACAGGCACCCGCTTCAACCCCCAATATCGCACCTTTACCGCGTTTGACGGGCCCCGTAAATGCCTAATTCCGATTTCTAAGTAATTTATTTATTTCATAAAAAAGTAAATGAGACATGTACTGCCGTCTAGCCGCGACAAATAAAGAATTATGCAACGAAAAACAACCAACTCCGGAACAGATTGAGCAAAAATGGCTGATATCGCGAGAATTTGCTTGCGAGATCTCAGGCACAGTGCACGATATGACGATTGGGCAGCTTTCACATGACGCTCATGTGGGGAGGTACTCCTAAAATCTGTCATTTTGATTAATCACATCATAGGGAGATGCTATTCTAATGTACGTCCCGATTCAACAAATTTTGAAGTTGCATCCCCTGTGTCACGTGACACATTTTTCGACTGCCAACCAATCAGATTCATCTCACTGACTGATGTCAGCCATTTTTGCTCAATCTGTTCCGGAGTTGGTTGTTGTCTTTGCATAATTCTTTATTTGTCACGACTACACGGCAGTACAGGTCTCGTTTACTTACTGATGAAATAAATTATTTACTTAGATATCGGACTTAGGCTTCTATGGGGCCCATCAAGCGCGGTAAAGGTGCGATATTGGGGGTTGAAGCGGGTGCCTGTCACTCACTTCGAGCGGGAGTTGGACACCTTGTGTCTTTAGTATGCGTTGTGGCCCCCCCCCCCCCCCCCCGGCCTCCCCCCCTCCACTGCTTTACTGTGCCTGTGGCCTGCGGGGATTAGACTCTGTTGTTGTTCACGCCGTCTCGCCAGAGTGACCGCGAAGCTATTGCAGAGTTGTATACAACGGTCTGGGTTGGTGTGATCGATTGTATGGAAGAATAGGCAGCGAAAGTTTATAGAGATTTATAGAGATTCAACAACAAATTTATTTAATATAGACCAACAACTCCTTTTATACCCACTTTATCCATGATATCCATAATTAACTAATTGGTTGAATTGCTGTACTAAACCTTTAGGCAGGTAGACAGTGACAACCGCTAAAGACAGCTTTGGCAAAGAAGAAGCCAGGATTCAATTACATGCCAATCTGACTAAGGAGTTGTTATCAAAGGGCTACCAGTTCCAGATGGCAGGGAAGTTGTAACTAATTTAATAAGCTGGCGAATTTAACAAGTTGTTATCAAAGGATGTGGCATTGTGTTGTGGATTGTTATAATGCTGTCCTCAATTGGCCATATATGCGAGTTATCCGCCAGTAAATGGGTAAAAAACATAAAAATCTGTAAAAATCCTTGCTCTACACACTCATTGCCACTAAAATCTGCGTTATCAATGCTCATTACGGGGCTCCCCACGGTAAATTGGCTGTGTGCAAATATCCGTGTGAATATCTGCAAAAATCCAGGTTCTGCACCCTGATTGCCATTAAAATCTCCGTTATCATTGCTCATTATGGGGCGCCTCCACGGTAAATTGGCTGTGTGCAAATATCCGCAAAAATCCATGCTCTACACCCTCATTGCCATTAAAATCTGTGTTATCAATGCTCATTACGAGGCTCCCCACGGTAAATTGGCTGTGTGCAAATATCCGCGTGAATATCAGCAAAAATCCAGGCTCTACACCCTGATTGCCATTAAAATCTTCGTTATCATTGCTCATTACGGGGCTCCTCGCGGTAAATTGGCCGTGTGCAAAAATCCTTGCTCTACACCCTCATTACCATTAAAATCCGCATTATCCATGCTCATTACGGGGCTCTAAGGGATTCCCCCAAAAATGTGCAAAAAGTGATTTTCCCTCAGGAAGCTTCAGGAAGGACTCCCTCAGGAGTACGACCACCCACCCCCACCCACGCCCCCTCCCAGCCGGCCGACACCCAATTGTTGAGGCGCGCAGACTAATCCGCTGACTCGCTACACCCCCCACCCCATCCCCCATCCCCTCCCACCCCCCTTAAATCGTTCAGCCATTATGAGTGTACACCCTCCACGTCTGCATCTACGACCGCAGGACATGTAGACCACAGGGGGGGGGCTACAAGGCTCCATTAGAGTCTTAGCATATCGATCGTGAATTGAGACTTGCGCGTAAAATATCGAATGTGAATGCCCACTTAATGCATTCAATAACGAATGTGAAAGCTGACTTATGCGTTCAATATCAAAATGGAATTGAGACTTACGCATTCAATATCGAAAGGTGACTTACTTGTTTGATATCAAACATGATAGGTTACTTATGCGCTAGATATTGAACATAATAGGTGACTCATGTATTTGATATTGAATGTGAAAGGCGACTTGCACATTTAATATTGAACGTTAAAGGCTATATATACTTATGCATTCAATATTAAACGTTAAAAGGCTACATACGCATTCAATATATAACAATGGAAGTGGTTTAGTAATAAATACCCCCCCCCCCAAGGGATGGACTTTAAATAACACTTTTGGGTTTCTGCCCACATTCGCTCATTCATTTTGCAATATATATGTCACACCTTTTTATTTTTTATTTTTTAAATTTTTATATCTTGATTAGGTTCTCTTAAATTAACTGACATTTGTAATTTTTACTTACATATATGTACTTGTTAAGTCTATATTCTTGTCACCAAACCCTTAGACCTGCCTGGCTGATTCCAAATAAATGTCGAATGACAGAAATGAGAGTAGCACTGACTTGTTAAATATATCCAGGCATATTTTTGTTGGAATGTCACCACCTTTTGGTTTGAGGGATTAAGGAGGTGACACCTGATTGGCCGTGCATCAGGTTAGGGGGCTGCAGATGGGGGTGGATTAGCGGTCACATGATCGGTGCCATATAAATAGCAAATCAACTTCAAATTACAGACCTCCATGAAAAGCCAGTATTTATCATAATGTATACAGGTATAGTGATAGTAATCTTCCAGTGTTACTTCTTTAACTATGTGCAATACCCCACAGTAATTACCCCATTATCAGTCTTGATTGATACAGTCATACAATGCCTGGAGAACATCCCACACCCTTCCCAGATATAACCCCCTCACCCTTCCTACCTACACCCCTCCATGTAGATCTGTGATTCTGTGTATATTAAACTTATATATATTCCAGTATTCATACATTTAGCTGCAATTATATCTCATTTCCATTATAATTTCTTCATTTTCTATCAGCTTATGCTGCCAATGTGGAGTACAGATTGAACCAAATCCTGCCAATATGTGTGTTGCCTGTTTGAGAACAGAAGTTGACATCACTGAAGGGATACCCAAGCAAGCTGTCCTCTACTTCTGCAGATTTTGTGAAAGGTAAGAACGAAAGCAGAATTTCAATATAGAGTTCCATGCTTCAGGTACTGAGCTTTAGACAATGTGTTAATCTTAACTTAAAAGTAGTATTATGACAAAAAGTGTCCATGATGCTGTAATAATTTACTGGATCAGTTCCTTTCACATGTTGCTAATCGTTGCATTGTAGATACCTACAGCCACCTACCAGCTGGGTAAAAGCTGTTTTGGAGTCCAGGGAACTTCTTTCCATATGTCTGAAGAGAGTTAAAGGCCTTAATAAAGTGAGAACCACACAAATTTGGAGTCAATGCATAAATCTGTCAGAAGTGAACTGCCTTAATAGCAGATATCAACAAATACATGCTATACTGTTAATGTGGTACGTGTTACTGCATACACTTACCATTTTGGTTAGTTTAATATGTTATATGAACAAACTGTTATCTCTATCGTTTCCTGATTTGCATCATCATAATTGAGTTTAATATTTTTATTGGCAAATGGAAAATAGGCATGTTGCCTATGCAAATTCCCCTTTGATATCCTTTAATCACTTGTTCACACACATATATATATAGATACATAACAGTTGTGTGCATCAAAATATGATAGAAATCGAAAGATGTTTAAGTTCCAGACTCTACATTAAATATGTGATACTTCAAGAGTACCGGTAATGTTGAAATATCATAAAAGAATAATATGCGGTATATCATAATTTCTGAATGATACTACCAGGTATGTCAATTTTAACCTGTTTATTGCTTGACATTATTCCAATAGGTGAGACTAATTGATGCAGGCTTTATATGGACTGAACCCCATTCTAAGCGCCTCAAAGTGAAGCTTACCATACAGAAAGAGGTAAGTTACATTTGATCTCGATCTGGTCGAGATTTCTTCATAATATTACATTCCCAAAGTATGAATTGTCTTGATTCAACAGTAATTTGCAGGAATCAATCTCTATTGCATTTTTGCTTGATTTGCGCATTATGTCTCTAGTTATAGCGCATTCTGCTGTATTACAGTGCCCTAAAAAAGCCTCTGCTGTACAAGATCAAAGATTTCCTTTTAACCATTAGCAGTGTGGTGCCACAATCAAAAACATACACATGGCTATGTCATATTTGTCCATGTACCGTGCATTAATTGTTTGTGTTGTGTACATCTGACTTTAGATAGTTATGCCATATTGTGATATTATATAGTAGCATCACTCAAAAGCCGTGTCTGATGTATTCAATGAGGGATCCTGGAGGTTGTTGTTTTCTTGTTGTGCGAACTGTGAATGATGAACCTACAGCCTAGTCTTGTATGCTTCATAGGAGACGTGCTGTTTGAAGTTCGCTCTGTAACAACATGGTTGCATTGTTGCTGATGATATTCTGATGTTCCTTTCTGCAGGTGTTGAATGGTGCAGTGCTGCAGCAGGTGTTTGTGGTGGAGTATATCATTCACCATCAGATGTGTGATGACTGTCATCGTGTGGAGGCCCAGGATTTCTGGCGGGCGGTGGTTCAGATCAGACAAAAAGTAAGAGGCCCTAGACTACTGGCTGGCAGTGACCTAATTCAGTAGGGGGCTGGCCCGGTAGCTTAGTGGGCTAGAGCGCTCGCATTGAGTATTCTGGTCACCTGAGAGCCAAACGGCGCGTAGATCGGTGGTTCGCGCCCCGCTGTGGCCATATCTGTGTGGTCGCAGGATCAAGATCCCATGTCCTTCTTCGTAAAGAGTAGGGGGGTTACCCCCGGGGAGATGGCTCCACTCTCCCTTCCTTCTCGCATTGACGCGATATGACCAAAATTGGTTAAAGCGTCCTGAATATAGAACCAACCTTTTTCAGTTGGATTATAGAGGATGTACTCCTATATCTCGTCGTTCAAATTCTTTACCTGATGTCACTCAAATGTGCCTAAATTGATGCATAATGCATGAATTAATCCATTCTCGAAAGTAACGATGGGGGAATAGAGTCATTTAGGACACAGTTCATCAGTATCTCGATTCATCCCAATCTTTAAATCATTTCATTAAGGGACCGGCATTGAAGACGTTGATTCAGCCGTTGATTTATACTGCAGTGCGATACAGTCATAAAACATCTTTACCGAGAACACATCAACGTAAAGTGCAGGTTTTGTACAATATTCTGAACGACCAGCGATATCGGATATTCGCAAAATGTTCACAGATGTGATAATGTTGTTTTCTCCCGCTATGTCAGACCAGCCACAAGAAGACTATGTACTACATGGAACAGCTGATCCTGAAGCACAAAGCTCACGTGAACACCACAAGCATCAAATCAGTCAATGGTGAGACTATCTGTTTTCCCGTGAGATTGAATACGAGTAGGTACGTGAGTACGTCGTGCAAGACTCATGCAAGACTTCTCTTTCATATGACAAGCCTAGTAAATAGCATAATGGTTAATGAAAAATCCACAATTTCTGCTTGCACTAATAATTTGATCTGTTCTGACAATATAAGTTTTTTTAACTGGTCTGACGGGTAACCCTGTGGTGTAGTAGGTAGCGCGTTTGCCCAGCCCACGTCACCGGTGCGGGGTTCGAATCCCTCCTATGTAAATCAATCAATCATTTGATTCTCGGAGGTAAAAACCGGTGTGTACTGGCGCACGTCCTTCAGCAGCCTCTGCCAGCCCAAGCAGCTGACCAAGTTCATCGTCATGCAAGTGGACGTCATTTGAACTTATCTGGCCTGAAACACCTGGGAGACGAAAGAAAATAATAGACTGATATACAGCCTGTCATATGATCTCGTGCTTTTTGACAAACTCATTTCTTTTACAGAGGGCCTTGACTTTTTTTACGCCCAGCAAAAGGATGCTAAGAAGATGGTAGAGTTTCTACAAACAGTTGTGCCCTGCAGGTAATACTTCGTGATGAGGTCACTTATATGCATGTCTTTGAGGCCTTCATACCTGCCGCTTTCAACTCTTCTTACAATTGGTCCCCATATTTTTACGTAAAGCCATCAAAATGGAGGTAAGCCGTGAAGCATGATGAAAACGATTTAAAACCCAGATAAGCATAAGCTTGGCTCGGAGGTGGTATGTCATGTTGACATATAAGGTAAAAGATAAGATATAAGAACAGATAAGGACTCCTGGTATGTTCTCCCGCAGGTATCAGACCGCCCAGGAGCTGGTGTCGCACGACATACGCAACAACACCTACAACTACAAGTTCACCTACTCCGTGGAGCTGGTGCCCGTCTGCAAGGACAACGTGGTGTGCCTGCCGCCCAAGCTGGCGCAGCAGCTGGGCAACCTCAGTCAGATCTGCGTCGTGCAGCGAGTCACTCAGACCGTCCACATCATAGACCCCAGCACCTGCCAGAGTAAGTCAAGCCTTCCCTCCCGTCATATACCCTAGCACCTGCCAGAGTAAGTCGAGCCTTCCCTCCCCTCATAGACCTCAGCACCTGCCAGAGTAAGTCAAGCCTTCCCTCCCCTCATAGACCCCAGCACCTGTCAAAGTCTAGCCTTCCCTCACGTCATAGACCCCAACACCTGCCAGAGTAAGTCAAGCCTTCCCTCACGTGATAGACCCCAGCACCTGCCAGAGTAAGTCAAGCCTTCCCTCACGTCATAGACCCCAGCACCTGCCACAGTAAGTCAAGCCTTCCCTCACGTCATAGACCCCAGCACCTGCCAGAGTAAGTCTAGCCTTCCCTCACGTCATAGACCCCAGTACCTGCCAGAGTAAGTCAAGCCTTCCCTCACGTCATAGACCCCAGCACCTGCCAGAGTAAGTCAAGTCTTCCCTCCCGTCATAAACCCATAGACATAAGAAAGGGAGACTGGAGCCATGTCCCCGGGGGTAGCCCCCTACTCTTTGAGAAAAAAGATATGGGATCTTCATCCTGCGACCACACAGACATGGCCACAGCGGGGCGCAAACCACCGATTCACGTCCTGTTAAGCTCTCAGGTGGCCAAAGCACTCAAGGCGAGCGCTCTAACCCACTGAGCTATCGGGTCGGACCCGGTTGCGCAATATAAGGTTCTACGTCGATGAGGCCTTTTCATGAAATACCTTTCAATATGCGTGACAGGAGCTGACTGATTGATAAGGTTACTTGAATGTCTTGTATGTTCATATTATAGTCCAGCGAGTTATGTCGGACTGTTATGAGGATGCTCCAGGGTCTGGGCTAATACATGCACAACCTCGACCTGGTTTGATGTGTGAACACTTTAACGTGTAGAGTTAATCAACAATAATGGGAACTATCAAAAATAGATTGTCTTTACCCTGGCGATTGTCTTTACCCTGCACCGAGTCGGTGAGTGGTCCGGGGAGTCTGTCAGTTTGAGACGGAATCTCTTGATTTGTAAGGTTGGACGGCGTCATTGGGAAGGATCAAGGGTGAAAGCGAGCCATGGGCCGATATTAACCACCCCTCTGTCCCCTAGTTGAGAATCGCACTACGGATGGATTATAAGATGAAGCCCCTCATTGGAATATCCTCAGTTTGGGACTTTATATTATATATGTTCCATCAGATTATTTTGTGGTGATAAATGTTCCAAAGGTTTTGTTCTAAAATGAGATCATATTTTTTGGGATTGAGAAATAAAGTTATTAACAATATATTTACTCCGTGTCGTGTATGACACCTGCTGGATGCTTGCGCTCGACGTGGCGTTTGCTGTTATTCTGTGATGTACGGCTTACAGTCTCGGAGGTGAACGGCAATGTGTACTGGCGCACACCCTTCAGCAGCCTCTGCCAGCCCAAGCAGCTGACCGAGTTCATCGTCATGCAAGTGGACGTCATTCGTGACAAGGACAAGCGCCACGTGTCCGGTCACGGCCAGGAGTCTACCAGGGTCAGTCCAACACACCTGTATCCTGTATTCAAATTGTCACACTAATCTACAGGGTTGCGTCTGTTAGAACCCGAAACGTCATTGTGACGAACGCGTCGAACCTTGGTTTGAATGAAATATACAGTTTCAAGTTTGACTTCAACCATCCCGGTTATCGCTCACACAATTCCTGCTTGGTGTTTCTGAAGGAGACAGAGCGGGGTAACTCGGGGCTATAGGAGTGATTGATTGACAATTAGTGACCTCTTGAAGGCCGAAATCCGTAGACGGTTCCAAGGGATACACCCGGGGTGGAGGAGGGGGGACGATACCCATATTCCATCGTTTATGAAAGCACAAATATAAATCCGAAACTGAAGAGTTACTGTCTGATATATTCATCGCGATCGAGGTACAGTGTGAAATTCTACCTTTGCCCCGAGATAGCCCAGGATGTTTTCGGTCTTAACATACGTCAAAGACAAGGATTAAAGTTGCATGTGGAGTTGTTTCGCTGTTTTTGAATGCCAAATTTGCGTATAAGAACACAAACCTAAGGCCTTAAGGTTCATAACAGACAATAAACACCTTCCATATCGCTCACCAATTATCTGCCAATGAGCAAAACATTTCAAATTCATGAATTGTCCGCCACAAAAATGAAAACTTGTGCTGATTTGAAACGTCATAAACGTGTGCACACAAGTCGTTTACCGGTGCCACCGACAGGGGCGCCCAAGCGCTAAATTATATGAGACAATAGAAGCGTCCGGAGCGCCACTTTTTTGTGGCGGTGGCCGTTGACACTGCTTGTGGTCAAAGGTAACATTTCCTGTTTATGTGTATTTTGGTACAGCCGTTGCAACGGTCAGCTCCACATGTAACTTTAAGTTCTAAGCCGACTTTTCGGAGTACGTGTAAGTGTTCCGGTAAGCTAGGAATTATTCTGGCATTAGTTTACATCCTAGCTCTATCCGGAAACGTGTGTCTTGGTCAAAAGCGTCCAAATTAATTTTGGTCCGTGCAGACATTGCACAAACAATGACTCTTGGTTCTAGGGAAGACAACGATGACAAGATTGTTTAGCTTATGAACCCAAAGCGTCATAAGGGTAGACATATTTAGCATCGACTTCCCAGTGAAAAGTTACCCACTAGTTTGAGGGATTATGCGTATATATAAATATAAAATTGATAAATGTTTTTTTAAATTTATTTCACGCACGTGAGATGAATCAAAAAGGTTATGAACAGAGTATGCATCTAAATATACATCTTTTTTTTTGCTGAAGTTATATTTATACGCTTATATTGACTATTATCATGTAACTGGTGGTAATTGGTATTTCTGTTTTGTAATTGCCGTGTGTTGCTAAGCGACCTGTCAATGTCCGCGTTACAGCACGTGCTGGCTGATGTGTGGGTTGTCAAGTCGAGCGAGCTGGGTATGGGGGAGCAGCAGTACCACTGTCGGAGCCATCTCGGTCATCTCCTCAACCCTGGGGACACTGCGCTTGGGTAAGTGACAGCCCATTCCCTTCGCCTACCCCTTTTCTCCTCGATAGAGCCTGACATCTTTGATATAAATCAATAATATTTTACACTATGCAATTTTTATCTCCCATTTTATATTTTATATAAAGATATAGTTCAGTTTTTCCCCCCCGTTACGCCTGTATATCCCTGTTCTTTTTGACCATTTTGAAATATTATGGGCTGCAATATGCTACTTTACAAGACGTGTGCTTCAGCTGAAAGGCCTCCTGGGTCTGAGGTGGAATGCTCGGAAATTTGCTTGATTGTACGTAGTGTCCACAAGGAACAGTAGGCGTCTGACCCTCACAAATGTATCGCCTTTCAGCTTTGACCTTCGCACTGCGAATTGTAACGACCGCTACTTGGATGGCATTAAGTCCGACAGACTGCCTGATGTGGTAAGTCTCCTGAAGCAAATGCGTTTAAAATAGTCAGATTGCAACGTAGATATTGGCGTGGTATATGTATGGATTGTGACAGCCCTACAGCCTGGCTTAGACTTTAAAGTGTTCGTGCCACGATTTTGTCTTGCTCAAAGTTAACTTGGTTTAGGGAAGATAAACGAATAACAATTTGTTTTGATGGGAGTTTACATTTTTTATGCCATGATATCACTATAAACTCGTTCGTCAAAGTAGCAAAGGTGAGATCCGACGGGTTTATTTCTGGGAGCATTGCATCTGAGCGTTATTTAGAAATTCCCCAATGATGTCACAAGATTGACAGGTGAGCTTTGATGCAGTGCGTAGACATCTGTGGTCGAGGGCGTGTATTGTTCTCAAGGTTGAGTGCGTTTTGTTGAGTTCAAGGCATTGAGCAGAGAGAATCTGAGTCTCAATACAAAAGCACATGCGTTTGAATTCCTCTTTGACGTCACTTTCCTCGCTTGCAGAAGTTAAATTGGTAGGTGCGAAAACAAGTGGAAAAAGTATGCCCTTCTACTATTTGGGGCGTTACAGCTCGATAATATAAGCGTGGAAACATAGAAGATTAATATGGGCTAAAGTTGTTTTGGCGTGGCACGAACACTTTAAGGTGTTTAACTTACAGAGACAAATATCTTCTTAGGCAGTGGCGGATGCAAGAGGGATGGCGGGGGACACAGGGGCCACGTGCCCCCCCCCCCCCAATTTCGCTGGAAAATAGGCGAAAAAAGGCAATTGCCTCCCCCCCCCCCACCCCCTTTCTCGGACGACGAACAGTTATAGACTATGTGATTCGGTTAATCAAACAACATATTTATGCCACAATATGTAGAAGTGAATCCCTCACTGTAGCAGGTGCATTTAACAAATTGGACAAATGTACGTGATAGAAACAGTAAAAACGGAATTTATGTGCAGAATTGTAACGCGAAATAGCTTGGTTCGAAAACCGCGTATGATAAATATGTAATGCGTCGATGAAAAAAAGGCTAAAAAGTAGATGGCTCGTCAGGTTTTGATATGCAACCCTACATCGTAGCGATACGTATCCAGAGATTGACGAAGTATATGGTGTTCCTATTGTTTGTAAGTAGCTTGCAACCTTTGTGCTATCAGTGTGATTAGGATTAATCGACAGGTATTTTCAGCATAAAATGGTTGTTTACGAGAGGTGTCATTGAAAGTAGACATCTATTATCTAGCGATACCGACGGCAGTTTGCCTTTACCGTGCCATGTTTGTCGGCAGGTGTTGGTCAAGAAGCTGTATGCCGACAGCTCTAAGCGCAGCCGGAAGCGGAAGTGGAAGCTAAAGCATTTGGCCGACGAAGCGGACGCCGGAAGTCTCGACCGGTAGGTGGCACTTGTGTCCGACATAAACTGAATGGTGTATCGACTGGCTTGTGTATGGTGTCCTCACCTTTTGTTGTATGTGTCATTAACTCCATCCCTATGCTATCAATTATGTGCCTTGTGCCATCATCTATGGAACCTGTGCCATCTTCTATGGGACTTGTGCCATAATCTGTGGGACCTGTGCCATCATCTATGGGACTTGTGCCATCATCTATGGAACCTGTGCCATCATCTATGGGACCTGTGCCATCATATGTTTGACCGGTGCCATCAACTCTTACCTTTGTCATCGTCCCTGTGGCTAATGCAATCATTTTATGCCGGTGTAGTCATTTCTGGCCTGTGCCATCATTTCTGGTCTGTGCCATCTTCTGTGTTACCTGTGCTATTATCTTTGACCTGTGCCACTCTCTGGCATGTGACCTGTGCCATCACCTCTGGCCTGTGCCATCACCTCTGGCCTGTGCCGTCACCTCTGGCCTGTGCCATCACCTCTGGCCTATGCTGTCACCTCTGGCCTGTGCCATCACCTCTGGCCTGTGCCATCACCTCTGGCCTGTGCCGTCACCTCTGGCCTGTGCCATCACCTCTGGCCTGTGCCGTCACCTCTGGCCTGTGCCATCACCTCTGCCCTGTGCCATCACCTCTGGCCTGTGCCATCACCTCTGGCCTGTACCGTCACCTCTGGCCTGTGCCATCACTTCTGGCCTGTGCCATCACCTCTGGCCTGTGCCATCACCTCTGGCCTGTGCCATCACCTCTGGCCTGTGCCATCACCTCTGGCCTGTGCCATCACCTCTGGCCTGTGCCATCACCTCTGGCCTGTGCCGTCACCTCTGGCCTGTGCCATCACCTCTGGCCTGTGCCATCACCTCTGGCCTGTGCCGTCACCTCTGGCCTGTGCCATCACCTCTGACCTGTGCCGTCACCTCTGGCCTGTGCCATCACCTCTGGCCTGTGCCATCATCTGTGTGACCTGTGCCATCATCTCTGGCCTGTGACCTGTGCCGTCACCTCTGGCCTGTGCCATCACCTCTGGCCTGTACCGTCACCTCTGGCCTGTGCCATCACCTCTGGCCTGTGTAGTCACCTCTGGCCTGTGCCATCACCTCTGGCCTGTACCATCACCTCTGGCCTGTGCCATCATCTGTGTGACCTGTGCCATCACCTCTGGCCTGTACCATCATCTGTTTGACCTCTGCTATTATCTTTGACCTGTGCCATCATCTCTGGCCTGTGACCTGTGCCATCACCTCTGGCCTGTGCCATCATCTGATTGACCTGTGCCATCACCCCTGGCCTGTGCCATTATCTGTTTGACCTGTGCTATTATCTTTGACCTGTGCCATCATCTCTGGCCTGTGACCTGTGCCATCACCTCTAGCCTGTGCCATCACCTCTGGCCTGTGCCGTCACCTCTGGCCTGTGCCATCACCTCTGGCCTGTGCCATCACCTCTGGCCTGTGCCATCATCTGTGTGACCTGTGCCATAGTCTCTGACCTGTGTCATCACCTCTGGCCTGTGCCGTCACCTCTGGCCTGTGCCATCACCTCTGGCCTGTGCCATCACCTCTGGCCTGTGCCGTCACCTCTGGCCTTTGCCATCACCTCTGGCCTGTGCCATCACCTCTGGCCTGTACCGTCACCTCTGACCTGTACCGTCACCTCTGGCCTGTGCCATCATCTGTATGACCTGTGCCATCATCTCTGGCCTGTGACCTGTGCCATCATCTGTGTGACCTGTGCCATCATCTCTGGCCTGTGACCTGTGCCATCACCTCTGGCCTGTGACCTGTGCCGTCACCTCTGGCGTGTGCCATCATCTGTTTGACCTGTGCCATCACCTCTGACCTATGCCGTCATCCCTGTGGCTAATGCCGTTATCACCGGAGCAGAAGTTGGTGGCCGGCTTTATATTCCTGCGCGCCTGTTCGCTGTATGGTATTCTGTGTGATGTCGACCGCGGCCAGATCGGACGTCCGCGCGCGATAGCATGGTCCGCGCAGTTTTATGTTTAAATTGTTGTTTTACAGACTCAAAGGGATATACACCATATGCATCATATGCATCATATGCAATTTTGAGATACTTTTAGTCTTGATTCTAAAATGTAAAAAAAATCTAAGATGGCGCATGTAAGTAGACTGCTTTAAGTGTGCCATCGTTTCTGGGAGATGTGGGAGCTGTATGGTCTGACGTTTGCTTGTGCCTCGCCTCCTCGCAGGGACTACAACGACTTCTTGGAGGACTTGGAAGAGGATCCGATGTCCCGGCAGAACGTCAACATATACAAAGGTATGTATGTCTACCCCCTGGCTTCCTCGGTCACCACGGACATCGCTAGTATGCTGCGTACGCTCGGCGCGGTACTGCCGCGCCAGATGCCCCACAGTCAGTACTTTTTGGGAATAACTTGTCAACTTGCTAAGGTACTTGTTTGAAATTTGTTTATTCGTTATTTACTGGTTATCGCTTCGGGTCTTGGTAACGGCATCTGGGGAATATTGCATCTAATCATTGTAAAAACCGGGAGTTTTTTTGTAACCTCCTTGTAAACACGCGGAAAACTGAGGTCTACTGTCGTCATGGTTACAGACGCGGACCGAGTGGCCGTGGACACGGATGAGACGGATGACGAGGATGCTCCACGCATCACTCTGGCTGAGATGCTGGATGACCTTCACATTGCTGAAGACGCCACTGGCGCGGAGGGGGACGACATGTTGGAATAACCAGAGGGGAGGTGTTTGCGTGATGGAAGAGCGAGACGTCTGACGTAACCCCGCCATTACGTACTCATCCAATACATCGCCAGTGATAAATATCGACCAGGGATGGGATTGGAGTGTCGTGCGCGTGGCTTGCGCCCAGCGTCATGGTGTCATGGTGGTGTGTGCAGCTGTAACTGTATATGATGTGTACACAATGTGCTCTACGATCGCTCTACGATTGCCTGTAGTCCTTCTGTGGACCGAGAAAACAAGTAGTAATACTCCTTGTAACTGCTACTTCGTAATAAAGACCATAATTCATTTGTTGTAGGATTACGTGTAGCTTCCTACACGCGTAACATGTAAATAAAGTGTGTAACACCCGGACCCTATCCAATTACCTACAGTTCCAGTAACTTTTGTTGAAGAATGAGCAGTTTTCGCTTGAGGGCGTCGCCGTTTGATAAAAGTCCTGGTACCAAAGCACATCAATCAATGAGACGGATTGGCCTAATACCTTTATTTCATTGTATGGCATTCTTAGGTACATGTAGCTGTGGTTTATAATATATATAAGGACTATGTAAAGACCCATCACTGTCAGTGCATTCGGTCTACCAGCATCACCCGATATAAGCTGTTTTCTGCTCTCATATTGCATTTGTTCTGTCCCTGCCATAAAGTTTTGCGCCAGATATGTTAAAGCGTAAAAACATGTGTCACCATAAGTAGAGGATTTTCCGCTTTTGTAATACTGTGAGAAGATCCTTTTCGTTCGAAAGCATGTCTTCCTTCTGCGATGAAAAATAATCGTTGTAAAACGATCAATCTTGCACTAAACGAAGATAAAAAAAAAAGTTTGAAAAAAGTCTTTAGAAGCGTTTTTGTTGTGGGGTGTTGAATGCTTGCGTGCGACCCGTTTTCAAGCTCCAAGGAGGTACAAATAAGCGCTTTATAGAAGATAAAATGGATGGGGGAGGGGTACAGGTGTTTCGCTTGTGGAAAGGTTCCCCGCGGTTTTTTATTTAGTCCATTACAGTCTGTTTAGCGATCTCACGACAATCCTTTACTGATTAGCCACTTGTTTTTCTCTTCATGCGCAAGGCGTTGGTTGTAAAATCGTTCTGCCTACCAAGCCCACTGGAGCCGAGCAAATTATGTGGGCATGCATGCGTGCATCTAACCTTTTTATGCACGCTAATATGCAAGACACTGGCTGGTGAGCCCGTTAGGTCGTGTTTCGTGTAAGGAATGGGCGGGTGCTCACCGTTATTAATATAACCTATACTAATCCATTATGAGCATTGTCGTTTGCTGGGTTGCATCACTCCCAAGGACTTCAAGACTACTTCTCGATCGGGAATTTTTAGTTGTGTTGTGTAACTTACTGAACCATAAGTAGCGTTCGGGGGTGGCCACTTTAAAACATCCTCCAACTAGTCTAGTTAGGGATACACGCCGGCAGTTTGCGCCATTTTGTTGTGGAACATTCGGAAAGAAAGAAAGCAGAGACATAAACGGACTCGTGTAATCATAGTAAACATATCAGACCCGATGCTCTGTTCATCAGAACAAGACGCCATGATCAGACATCTGGTGATCGTCGCCACACTGGGCCTTTCTTTGGGACTGGGTAATGGTTTGTTGGATACCACGACCGGCGGGCCGGGGGGTGAAACGGTCACGGTTTCACCCGAACTGTTGGGAGTCAATGTGTCCATGCACCCCCCATTCATACCCGGAATGATTGAGGCCAGCACGAGGACAGTCGTCGTCTCCATGGCAACGTTCCAGGCTCAGTCAGGAGACGTTTTTCGCGTAACGTCATCCAATCCGAGAGTGGCTCTCGCCGTAAACGTCTCCTTCGGCCTTATGCGCTACGATGACGTCACAGAAGACATCGTGAACGACGTCACGGCGTCTGTACATATAACCAACGTTAACACCGACGCTCGTGACGTCACGGCGTCCCCGACCTTCTGGCCGGATATGGAGTCCTCCAACAACACAAACACGGTGGTTACTCTGGAGGTCCATGCCATTCGCTTAGGAAGAACCAACTTGAAGATGATTTTCATTCGGGGAAAAGCTACTGAAAGCAACTTCACTATAGATGAGGAGTATGAGCTAGAGAGTAAATTCGTGGTTTTTGAGTCGTATAACGTAGTTGTTATCCGCGATGTGAGACTTTTCGACACTGTCTTTCAGTATACAGTGCTTGTCTTGCTTTGTACCATGTTTTTTTTGTATGGCTGTGACCTTGACATAATGGTCGTTTATGGGTATATTAAGAGGCCGATTGCCCCGGCTATTGGTTTTGCGAGTCAGTATTTGTTGATGCCTCTGGTAAGTAAATGTTGGTGTTGTTGCGTGATTATATCATTATATATTTTGAGTAACCTTGAGAAATTTTACTTTTAATTTAAGGTTTGTCTTCATAATTATCCTAGATTTTGTTATTTTTCATTTGTTGTTACTTCTGAATTGTGTTTTATACAACCATATGTTTAGAGTTTTATATATTATACCGTGTTAATTAATGCGTCAATAGATTTGCTTAAGTTTCCAGTATTTATTCGAGGTAATAACTTTACTTCTGCTTATTAATTTGTATTTCTTACTTCCAAAATATTGTAGATACAACAGTACTACTATCTTAAGAATAATAGGACACTGTTACAAGACAAATTACTCGCTATTCGATTATTTTGTTGGTTTAGTTGGGCCTGGCGATTAGCGTAGCTCTTCGTATTGATCCCACAACCGGCCTGGGGTTAATCGCCGTAGCCTGCTCCCCCGGAGGGGGTGTTTCCAACTCCTGGACGATCCTCTTTGGTGGTGACATCAACCTCAGCCTCACAATGACCTTCCTCAGCAACACGCTGGCTTTGGGTAAGTTTAAGGTCGGCCCGGGAGGCACATTCAAGATTAGTAACGCAAACTGAATGTCTCACTTGTGAATATATCCATGAAAATGCATTCCTGTGCATGAATCTATAATACATTGACAGTCCTGTTTTTCTTTACAATTTATTTATATTTTATGGTGATTAACACACCTCCTGTTTGCAAAGGGGTATCCAGTTTGTTGTGGCTCATTATATAAGTATCGAGTATTTCGGATTGCGCAGTACCTGGTAGGGGATCAGGAGGGATGGGTGGTGGCATGTGCTGCTTTATAGGACATGTAAGATCCTCACACTCGCACATGTAAAATTCCTCACTTTAAATTAAAACATTGATAGGTGGGTCATTTCAACGCATAAATCGCGCTTCGACTTATGATTCGCATTTCAACATAGTTCATTATTTTGCTCAGGAATGATGCCTTTCTGGATGTTCGTAACGACTAGAATCTACTTCAGCCCCGGTGAGATCCAGATCCCATACCTCCAAATCCTGATTACACTCATCGAATTGATCATACCGTGTTCTATCGGCGTTGTGCTTCGAAAATATTGTCCAAAAGTTGGAATGAAGTTGACAAACGGCACCAAAGCCATGTCCTTGATAGTTTTGATATGGGTCTTGGTCTTCGGATCCTACGTTAACTTCTTCATGTGGAAGTTGATAGCGGAGTTCCCGATCATCATAGCAGCTGGAGTTCTGTTGCCATTGTGCGGCTTCCTATTCGGTTTCTCTGTGGCTAAACTTTGTCGCCAACCGCGCGTGCGCGCTATAACGATTGCCATAGAAACCGGAATCCAGAACATTGCTATCCCGGCTTTCCTGTTGCTGATGAACTTCCCGCAGCCTGAGGGCGACATCGCCGCGACCATGGCGGCGAGTGTCGGGGTGTTCACCGCCATCCCCCTCTGCATCGTACTCATCGTAATCACAATCACGCGCCGATTCGCGCGCAACAACACGAAACCGGAAGCAGCAATGGACCCGGAAGCAGACGGCCACGCACTCGATGTTATGCATGGAGGGAATCGTCCAAGCGACAGAGACGGCCGTCCCCTTGACAACGCCGAGACCAGGAACGTCCCTGAGACTCCTCAGCCTCAGATGACTAATTTGTGTGCAGCAGCTCTTGCGGAATACTCTACGTAACTCATGACTTGTATGAATTCATATGGCGCTGCCATTTTAAGTTCTCTTTTTGTTGCATAGAGAGTGGATTAGGAAAAGTCCCAATCCGGTGGCAGAACAGAGAAGCGTATTTAAGACTTATACAACGAAGTTTTGCTCTTGATGGCAGTGCCGAACAGACCATATACAGGGGCATGTGCAGGAATTCTTAAAGGGGGGGCGGGGAGGCACAAAAACATAAAAAAAAATGCGTGTAAAAGCATGCGACGTACGTGACCTGACCGTGGTGCACATAATTTGAAAGGGGGGGGGGGGGAAGAAGGTATATCTTAGGGTCTGAAGGAGGGGGCACGTGCCCCGTGTGCCCCCCCCCCCCTGGACACGCCCATACTATATTGATCATATTTCCATCGTATGACGATGCATTGGAGTGCGTCGTAGCTTAATGTTAGTTCTGATGCCAAATAATGGATTGGTACATTTGATACCAAGGTGAAGGATTGGCCTAAAGCCATTATTTAATTATACTTAAAGTTTCGGCACGCTCAGGTATATTTACCTGTAGTTAATAATACTCCTGGCTATGTCTATTGATGTAAATGAGTCTACCGCTATCGCCCTGTATATTATGTTTTCTGCCCTAAATTTACTTGTTCAGTTTTTCTTCCTCACGATAATTTTTTTTCCCGGACATCTGGGCGTTGTGATTTAAGGCGAATAAACAGAGAACCAAAATAAGTTTCACCAACAGAAGGGGTTTTCGCGTTATTGCAATACTTCGATAAGAACCTTGTCACCCTACAGCATGTCGCCCGAATTGTGTGATCCTTGCAAATGGTAGATCTGGCACTGACTTAAAAAAACACGATTAGAATCGGTTTCATTGTCGGGTGGCGAATGGCTACTTGGGCGCCCATTGTTCAAAAGCCAATGGATTGCAAGTGAGTGCGTAATAATGATGGGATGAAAGAAACAGTGACGTCAATGAATGATTGACAGCCTGAATAGGTCAAAATAGCGAGAGTTACCGGGGCGTTACAGCTTGCAATGCTGTCCGGCCAATTGGCCTTATTCACGGAATCGCCATATTGACGCCAAAACGAGGCTGTGTCTGCAAACACAAACTACGTGACTCGTTCAACGCGGGAAATCTAATGCGAGACACTGCTGCGGATTCGCTGCGAAATAGCTCAGTAATAAAATGACCGATTTCAGGCAGATGAAAAGTGTGTGTGTGTTCTAGAGCAAGTACATGTGGAAAAGGAGGGTCTTTCGGGGCGATTATATTTGAAAAAAGTGGGGTATTTCCCGCGGCATGCAACTAGGGTCAATTGACATAGAAGCCCCCCTAGATTTTTGAACCCGCTTTCCACGTTAGCTAGTAGATCTTTGTGCTGTAACATATCAGTCTATAGACCTACTATTATTTTTGTGTTTATTAAGAGTATTTTTATTGAGTATTGGGTGAATCCTATGACCCGGATATTCTTTACCTACTACCCATATGATAGACCCACGTGAAAACTTGTGCACACCAGCGTTGTCGAACCCCGTGTTTTACCCGGTATTGTATGATCGGAGCATGTGGAAATATTATGCTGGGTAAGTTTAAATGGAATTATGCTGACATATTTTGTCTCATAAAGGAACCAATGTGGCAATAATTCTAGCCCCCCCCCCCCTCGCCCTCTCCATGCGCGTATTGATTGACTGTGCCTGTGCCGTTGCATGAACTAATCGGTCGCTTACGCCTAGATGCACAAGACTAATCTTAAAACAGTGATGACCACTTTATGGGAGAATGGTAGCAGGAAATTCAGGGAAGAAAATAATTGCACCCCTCGGGAATTGAACGCACGACCCCACTATCAAAAGGGAAACGCTCTACCGACTGAGCTACGCGGTCTTCATACGTCACGCAATGCGTTTCAGTGCGTCTTATTGTACCTCGAGCAACCATTCACTACAAAGTTTGTAATAAAAACACCATTAACTTTTGATTAAAAATTTGCCGTTAACTTTCCAATGGACAATCAACATATGGACCTTACCTATCTTCCATTAGGCAGATAAGCTCTGTTGAACTGATAGCATCCCACTACTGGTCGGGGATACCCCGGCCCAGCTGGAGGGGATCAACCGTTCCGTGTGGCATAGGCCTACACGTTCGGCTATTGTCAAATGTGCTCGAAGAAGATTAAAATCTGCAGAAATAGTTATTATTTGTTAACTAGTTTGAACAATAATAACCTGACAGACTTCATAGTGACCAATGACGGCAGGAGAGAAAGCCCCTTGTGCTACACACCAGGACCACGCATCATAGGCACTAGCCGTTCGCGCGCAAACTTGCAGGTATAGCCTCGTTCTCGCGTGGGAATTCCCAGCACTAACGCCCTGCAAAAGTCGCGCTGGGATTATTATTATGAGTTTAATTCAAAATTTACTTTACCTCACATATATGCTGAGCGTAAACATAAATCTTCGCTGGTTTGGTATACAGCCTTCGACGTTCAAGATAAACAGTCGCCGGATACACGCCTTTATCGTGAAATGTGACCTTGAGTTGTCCTGCATCGCTTGAAGGGTGTGAGCATAATTTGCATATTATCGCGTTACTTTGATGTGAATACAATATCTCAATCTTTGGTTTGAACATAATTGGACAAGACATAATCGTTGAGTATAAACTGTTGTTTAATAGCGAGCGCAAGGTAACATGCATGCATATTCAAAGTCCATTTCAAGCATAGGCTTAAAAACTTTCATTTCGCGTAACAGCCCCCATGAGACGTTTTAGAGTTTGGAGTAAATATCAGCTGTACATAAATATATTCAAGCAAAGAGAGGCCGAAGCATATTATGTCATGTCTTTAATAAGTAAATCAGCTGCCCCACAAAATTAACGAATAAATTATTTAATGTTAACACTGGATGTATACATAAAATTAAAGTTAATTTATAAGCGACGCGCTAAATGTTCGTTGCCAATCTCCAAGCAGAGCATGTTGAGTAATCAAAATGTTATAAACATGACGTCACAATGGGCAACCGAATGACATGTCACAAGCACGTGCATGGTATACCTCATCCCGCCAAAGATATGCGTCATGGCAAGCCGAAGTGAGATTAATTTTGAATATTAATCTAGATGTATTCCCTCGGAATATCTGAATTAATAAATATACGCTCGCATTTTTTAGGTAGCACCTATCCATATTATTTACGTTGCCAAAAAAAATACAAGTAGGTATTGGTAAATTAAAACTGAAATCATCGTTTCTTTTCGTTTTAGGATAAGCATGGATGCAAAATCATTCATGCTTCTTAATTGTAATATCCAAGTATGTGTCAACGCGCTGTGTGATATTCAATAGTTTAGATGTTGTAATTTGACATTTCCTTGGTGTGATGACTGTCACTGAGAGAGACTTGACACTCATCACACTGTGTGCAGCCTGATGATCGTCAAACGACGGTCGTCTCAATATGGCGATGGCGAATTCGAGTGTATTTTGTTTTCGCTCTCCACAGGAATTATATCGAAAGGACATATTTCAAGGGTATATATATATACATAATGGAAGATGGAGAGCTCGTGTAGCTAGTGAAGATTGCAACAACAGGTTCTTCTTATTAATAAAAACATAATACGGCTTTGAAATTATAAGACGGACCATGATGACCGTAACTTAGTTAATTAAAGGTACATGCGGCGTTTATGTTGCCCATGGTAACCCATGATACACTCAACATATCAACAATATAATTTAATTAGTACATACATATTTGACAATGATGTCTAAAACAAATATATTATCTGTATATTTTCATGGCCCCTGTTGGCCAAGCTCCTTAATGTGGTACAAGTTATGTGGTAGGTAGGGGTCAAACTCGTCAGCCGACCCGTAGTATGCCAGACGCAGCACCTGTCCAATCACGGTCTTTAGTTTCTTGATGTACTTCGGGTCGTACACTGAATTCTCTCTCTTCTCAAACATTAAATGAACGGCGTACAATTGTCGCCAGTGAGAAAGGAAACTCCCCGAGCTGTACAAAAAGCGCTTTTCACTGGGGCCTGGAACTGTCAGCGTCTCTTGCTCCACGTGCAGCAGTTCCGGATGTTGCCGCCACAGTTTGTAGGGGGCGCTGCCGCTGTTGTACTGCTGTTTGATGGCGGATGCGTTCGATTGGAGCTGTTTGTACAAGAAACGCTGAAGATATGTTAGGAATGTAGCGTTTTTCTCGGCTAGTATGACGTTCAAGTTCAGTTGTGATGGGGTTTTCTCCTGGCCCAAGGTCACGCTATGTCCTCGTAAAGGGTCAAGGTTGTTTATCACGATCACATCGAAGTCTAAGTATATTCCGCCACGCTGTAACAGTGCCGTGACTTTAACCAGGTCAGTTACCAAGTGTATGTCTGTTCGGTTTGGTTCAGGATGCACATCCCCTAGGTCAATTAGAACCAGCTCTACCTTATCTGGATCTCTCAGGGATCGCAGCAGCTCGTCCCACCAGTATCCCGACGGCTCGTGGTTACAGTGAATCAGAATGTGATCCGGATTTTGGATCTTATCGACCCGCATAACGCTGGCCAAGTCTGTGAACATGAACTCTCTCGGCGTCTTGGAGAGCGACACGAAATGTACAATGTTCGGCACTCGGTGGGAATGAAAGTCATGGTGGGAACGATTCCCAGACGCTGGCGGCGAGTCTTTGTCGGGCGCGCTGCGGATGTCAGTTACATTCTTTTGTTTCGAGGTGGCGCTGGCTTTGTTGGCTGAGTCATAGCCCAATCCGCTTTTAACCGGTGACTGAACGGTCAGCTGATCTCGGACGCCTGGCGTCGTAATCTGGCCTTGGTCCCGGTCTGAGTTGTTCACGTGGGCAGGAAGATGACCAGGGATATATCGCCCGTTCATTTCTACATGTTTGGCGTCCCACATGACTCGCTTCTTTTCAATCGTTCGCTCGAATTTTTTGCCGTAATATCCGAAGAGCGCTGCGCAAAGAAGCACGCCCCCTATGAAGAGAGCCAGGATCTGCCTCTGCTGCATTAGAACCGCTAAAATCGTTGGCATGGTTACTGTGTTACATTTGCCAACGCAATTCTCCGAGGATTTCACGGGGTATAACCGGGCTATATAGTTCACTCCCGGGTCACACCAGGTATAACCGTGCTATATATATAGCTCACTCTCGGGTCCCACCAGGTATAACCCGGCTATAGCTCACTCCCGGGTCCCACCAGGTATAACCGGGCTATATAGCTCACTCCCGGGTCCCACCAGGTATAACCGGGCTATATAGCTCATTCCCGGGTCCCACCAGGTATAACCGGGCTGTATAGCTCACTCCCGGCTCCCACCAAGTATAACCGGGCTATATAGCTCACTCCCGAGTCCCACCAGGTATAACCGGGCTATATAGCTCACTCCCGGGTCCCACCAGGTATAACCGGGCTATATAGCTCACTCCCGAGTCCCACCAGGTATAACCGGGCTATATAGCTCACTCCCGGGTCCCACCAGGTATAACCGGGCTATAGCTCACTGCCGGGTCCCACCAGGTGTCGCTTCTCTCGCGCCTCGTTGGACCTGGTTACACTTCTTCTGTTACACAGTCATGCAGGTAAGATGAGATTATTCCGAGAGTTGTTTTATCCCATCCGTGCTAACACTTCCGCACCATGCACAAGCCACGGTTCTACATCTGATCGAGTCACATCCAAACCCCCTGTGGTAGAAAAGGTCCTGATTATCTATCGATCGGCGCTATCAATTAACTCCCTCCATGGGAAGCTTGAGCTCTCTCGGACATGGCCATGGACAGTAAGTATGTTGCTAAGGCGGCTGCTAACTGGTGGCGCTAGAACCCCAGCTTATAAAGCAAACTGGACTTTGATACGCGGTATGTGTACAATCAGTGATAGAGATCAGTGATAGCAGTACCCGCCACAGAGATAACTGTAACCAAACCCAGTCCCCGGGCTAAGTAGACCAGATCCGTCGATCGGTGTCTAGGTAAACAAGCAAAGGACTCCCAAGGCAAAGAATGTGCGTCCCAGGGCTTATATCGGACCACGCACATCGTAGTTTATATTATTCCGCTGTGCGGCGCCACTGCATGTCGTTCGCAATTATTGGTAACTTATAACTTTCATACGCAATATTACATCATAATATGACAGCAAATCGTTCGTTGGGGGGGCATCCGCCTGTCTGCGTAAGAATATGGACAATTGTGTTTATACTGACTGAATAAGCCTATATGAGACCGGGAGATCTGTCGTTTATTACGGGAAATATTTTAGTGTTATCTTGATTTTTCTATGGAGATAAATACCATATTTCCACGTTACTGGCAAGTCATGTATAAATTAATGAGCATATCTAACTTACATTCAGATTGCGTAATTTTTCCCGTTAAATAAAAATAATACCTGGAATGCATTGCACATGCAGTGGCGCCTCGCGGTGGCAAAATTGGAACTACGATTAGCGAAGTGAGCTATTGGTCCTGACTGTTATTATCACCCAGTCTGACGTTCCACCTGTAATTTCTGAAGCCAGAGCTCGTCCTGGTGAACCATTTATTCTCGTATGAGAACCGTAAATGGCACGTTTGCATCACGTACGCGCATCGGATGTTCTTTTAAAAAGAGATATGTCATTATATTGGCCATACATGTATGCCTTAACAGCTTCCGTATTAACTGCGCAGTAACAGGGTCGTGATCACGTGACGCGCTCAAGAGACAGCCCGATAACGCAGCCAAGCAATTAGGTCTTCTGTTTTTACTACAGCACTGCCTACAGCTATTCAATGGTTGGTTCTCGCCAAAGATTTCAAAGTATAACATTATATGATCAGATTAGTGCAAGAATTATTTATTCTTGTAACTAAAATTCCTTGTCTGGGGCCTGCTCATCATCCATGCAATGGCCGAGTGGACTAGACATACGCCTAGATCTGTGACGTATAGTGGTAGTTGGAGGGCCACAACCCCCCCCCCCCCCACGGGATTGAGAGAGATATGCGAAAATTCCCCCCCTTTTTCATCTCAGCAATTTTTCAGTCGTCTCCCTCCCCCTCCCCCGTCCCCCCTCCACCCTCCACGCCCGGTGGCAAGTTTTAAAATATCAGTTCTATCCGTTTCGTCACCAATGTCCGCTCTCCCAGGCATCACGGGCAAGCTCATTGTTACGGTAAAGGTAAAGGCACAGGTTTATTCCGTACTGTTGGCCTTCGGCCCATTAGTACAACATATATACAGATTATGTTATTAACATTGTGCAAACTGCTCACGGAGATTGGTTGCTTGGTAGATGAAGTTTCCCAGTTCTGCTTGCTTAAACGGATTTTCTGTTTTCAGTATATTTATAAATGTTTGCCTAGTGCAATTGGAAGCGTACCTTAAGTTTTTATTTCGCAGGTCCTTGTATATGTGACAAATACAGAGGAAGTTATATTCGTATTCCACATAATGGATGCCATTTTTATTACAATATGTACATATCCGGTCCCACTGTGAAACGTTTTCGTACCTTCCTGTTTCTATGGCATGTCTGTGATTTGAGCATCATAATCTTGTAATAGCCATTGCGAATGATTTCCCACTGAGATACATTTCGTAGTAAAGGCTATATCTCGGGGTGGATGGACGCCGATCTGATATGATAAGGTTTGCGACCAGGAATACTAATGTATCCATTTTCACAATAAGACTTAGTTCTGGACCTTACGTTTAACATTGATCGATAGCGGCCCCCCCCCCGCCCTCATCCACCCCCCCCCATGCCCACACCCCGCCCCTGTCCTATGCACCCCGCCCGTTCACCCATGGAACCCCCTCCCCCTCCCCCTCCCCCTCAGGGAGTTTGCCACTACCACTTGGCGCATTATGTTTTCAAGGTCGCAAACTATAAGAGCGGCTTTGGCTGCTCTCTAAGGGGCCGCCCCGATAGCTCAGTGGGCTAGAGCGCTCGCATTGAGTGCCCTGGTCACCTGAGAGCCTAACGGCACGTGGATCGGTGGTTCGTGCCCTGCTGTGGCCATGTCTGTGTGGCTGCAGGATAGAGATCTCATGTCTTTCTTCGTAAAGAGTAGGGGGTTACCCCCGGGGACATGGCTCCACTCTCCCTTCCTTCTCCCATTGATGCGATATGACCAAAAGTGGTTAAAGCGTCCTGAATAACGAACCAAACCAATTGGCTGCTCTATATTTTTTTCAATTTTCTATAAATGACCCTGAGGCCACGCCGTACAATAAACTGTTCTATTCTGCCTAACGTCAGGAAAAGTTTCTTAGATAACATACGTCCTTGTAACAACTAAGCTGCAATGATGTATAATCCAATCGGCTGTTCTTTGCACAAATAGCTGAATCCATCTTCATGGGTTCGTTATAGGTGATGCTGTACCATCGGTCGATCTCATTTATCCATAAATCATTGACAGCCAGATGCCTTAATTCCCCTCGAGTCTTATTAATTGATTTGATTGGGAGTCTCATTAAAGACAGACATCTATTTGTAATACCCATGTGACTGAAAGATATACTCTTGGGGCGTAACTTAGACAAGCCTATTAATTTTCATTAATCCCCCTTGGCCGATTGCATTGATATTTCGAAGAGAACACAAAAGGGTGTTGATGGTGGGTGGGGTGGGAGGGGGACGGCGCATGCATGCAAGTTATAAAATCCGAGCAAATTTCATTTATCGCCACTTTTTATATCGTTGCGTTTGTAACTTCGGGAATGTTCCCAGACCTGAAGAAGATTGAACCTGCACATTAAAGCAATATACTTACATGCGCCATCTTAGATTTTTTACATGTTTAGAATGAAGACTAAAAGTATCTCAAAATTATGATGCATATATTATTTATCTCTTATATATAGTTGGCATCCGTCCGTCTGCGAAAGACGATGGATTTGCAGCTTTGTTTGGTTTAGGTTATACGATTCGTAACGCGGCATTTACGCTGATGACTGAGTAAGCCTATCTGTGATCGACAGAGCTTTCCGCAGTCATCGCAACGGTGACCTGTCGATAGATCTTGGTTTGTGCTCGCTGGTGGACGCCTAGATTGGCGTTTCAAGCCCAGTTTCACAAACCATAACGCGTCGTGGTGGGCCATTCCGTCACGCACGACACGTGCCCATCCCCTCTTTTGGGATGCCAAGTCCTCCCATAACTCTGGATTGATGCCGAAAGCCTTCATGTCCCGCTTACAAACATTCCTTAAACCTAAGCTTTGGCCGTCTAGTTGGCCTTTTGCCGTCGACGAGTTGACCGTATAGCACATCCTTGGGAATGCGTTCATCTTGCATACGATGAACGTTCCCAAGCCAACGTAGACGACTTTGCTTCACAAGAGCAAGAATGCTTGGTAGGTTGGCCCTGGCTAACACTTCAGCTTTCGTGACCTTGTCTTGCCAAGATATGCCTAAAATGGTTCGCAGGCAATGAAAATGGAAGTTATTCAATTTACTTTCTTGGCTACAATACGTAGTCCACGTTTCACTGCCATACAGCAAGCTACTTAGAAGCACGCCCTGTAGATTAGCATTATGGTGCGAATGGTAAGTTTTTAATTACGCCAAGCACGTTTGTTTAACCTACCAAACATAGTGACTGCCTTTCCAATTCGAGTATTTATTTCCTCGTCCAGGGATAGATTATCCGTGACGGTACTTCCCAGGTAACAAAACTTATTAACCACCTCTAAAGGCATGTTGTTAAGGGTAATCACTGGCGGTGTGATAGCCCCTTGGCTCAGCACGACTGTTTTCTTAACACTAATAGTCAAAGCAAATAAAGTACACGCATTTGAGAGCCGATCCATGAGTCTCTGTAGCTGGCTTTTTGAGTGCGCAACCAACCCTGCGTCGTCAGCGAATAGCAGCTCTCTTATTAGGAAGCGCCTCCGCTTGGACTTTGAAAGGTTGTACAGCTTCCCATCAGATCTGGTGTGCAAGTAAACACCCTCCGCATCCCCATTAAATGCGTGAGAAAGAAGCATAGAGAAGAAGATGCCAAATAAAGTTCGCGCAAGAACACAACCCTGCTTCACGCCATTTCTGACTTGGAAGCTCTCGGAAGTTGCTGTGAGTTGCTCCGTCGAACTGTACTGTGCTGAACGAGTGTTCATAAAAGGAGCGGATAAGGTTAACTAGTCTGCGGGGGCACCCAATACACTCCAAGATTTTGTACAAGCCAGATCTGCTGACAGTATCAAAAGCCTTGGTAAGATCAACAAAACAAGGTAGAGGGGCTTGTGTTGTTCTCTACATTTCTCTTGAAGTTGGCGCAACGAAAATATCATGTCAACAGTCGATCGTCCGGATCTGAATCCATACTGCGCTTCCGGATATACTCTATTTGCAAGGAGTTGCAGTCTCTTTAAGGCAATTGTGGCGAAGAGCTTACCAGTAACACTTAAGAGTGATATTCCGCGGTAATTGTTACAATCACCCCGGTCTCCTTTGTTTTTGTAGAGTGTAACTAGATCTATATTCGCATCACGCATGTCCGGTGGAACAATTCCGTTGTTACAGCAAAGGACGAGAAGTTGGTGAATGTGAGGGAGCAACATAGTTTTCCCACACTTTATTACTTCAGCGGGAATCCTGTCATTGCCAGGCGATTTCCCGCTGCCCAGTGAATCGATTGCATCACTCAGCTCGCGAACTGAGGGAACTCTCTCCAGATCGTTCATGACCGGCAGTCGGGGTAATGCGTCAAGCGCTGTTGCCGATACATGAGACTCGTGCGCGTACAATGAGACATAATGTTCCACCCAGCGAGACAGCTGCTTGCTACGATCCGTAATCACCTCGCCATCAAGTGACTTTAAGGGGGCTGTTTTAGTGACCTTGGGGCCCAGGGCTTTCTTAATTCCGGTATACATTGCCCGTATATTCCCTCTATCAGACGCCTCCTGGATCTCCTCGCAAAGGTTAATCCAGTACTGATTGGCGCAGTAACGCGCTGCTTTTTGAACTGCATTTCTCACCAGCCTCAGCTCTAACAGAGACGTGCTTGTCGGATTTTGATTGTGTTATTTATCTCTTAGAGTCTGTAAAACAAAACTACGCAACTTATTTATATCGCGCAGATGTCCTAGCGAGCCGCGGTCGACATCACACAAAATACTGAACGGGCCTCGATTAAACGCGGAATACCTGCGAAATTATGCGCAATACTGCGAAAAGTTTCGGGGTTTCCGCCTCAAAGAAGTTTTCCGGAGTTTTTCGCCTTTTATTGACGACCCTACCGAACAGCGAACAGGCGCACAGGGATATAAAGCCGGCCACCAACTTCTGCTCCGGTGAACAAATCTGCTTCTCTCCGGATAGCCCAAAGGCTTTCAGGATTTAAAGTCAGGCAGAATATACTTATTTCACATGGAGAAGAGGTTTTTAATACAAAAAATTGGCATTATTAGCTTGAAAACATCTATTATATATTCATTATATAAATTGAACAGTGTTTTATTGAGGTTATAATAGTTGGATCGGTGTAGTTTGCTAGTTTTACTGCAGGTGCCGGCGCCTTCGCTTGACCTCAATCTCAATGTAGACAAGATACCGAGTGAAGCGGACGCAAATTGATATTGGGCGCTGAAGCAGACAGCTGACGTTCGTTACCGAAGTAAAAGAATCTGGGCTGTTGCCATCTATGGTAAACACTAGAAGAAAGTAGAGCTTAGTGGATACTAGCTTAGTGGAAAATTTTGATAAATTAACACGATCAAAGTCCAAGTCAAGCCCCAAACGTAATTCAGATGCGGAATATACTGCGCCGTATTTTTCATACAGCGGTCAAATATTAAGGTTACTTACAGGGGCAAAATGACCCACGATGCTTGGGGCAAAATTACCACTTGGCCGTTTTATCCACATCCAATTTAATATGTATACTCTAACAGAAATGATTATCTTTAGCAAACTGGATGATATGTCCACTGAATCGGAACATCTTTGATGATCACGAATATGCTTAAAGAAAAAAACGATATGTGCGTCCCAGGGAGCTTGAAGAAGGGAGAGCTGTGCACCACAGAGAGCTTGAAGAAGGGAGAGCTGTGCGCCGCTGCGAGCCGGAAGCGTTGATTGAGGCAGAGCCAGGAGGTACGCGACTTTGTGTCTCCATACGATACAGCCCCACTCCCAAAGCTACTAGACTTCCAGTTAGAAAGACACAGCCAAGTAACAAGCAATGTCCCGTTACGGTCCCCACCAACAGAAAGAGTGTGGCAAGGCCCGGCTGCTTTCGAGAAGTCAGAAACCTCAGATCGGTGGAGGGGGGGGGGGTGCACTATTATACAACTCTTGTGGGGGGGGGGTTCCGCGGGTGCCTTGATGCCTGAGAGAGCGGATATTTGGGATGAAAAAGATACCTCTATAGATCGGACATTTATGATTAAAAAGATACCCCTATAGAGCAAATATTTTAAAACTTGCGATCGTGGGGGGGGGGGGCTTGGAAAATGTGCGTTCATAGAGCGGATTTTGGCGGTGAAAAGGGGGGGGTTTACTCCGGGACGCCCCAAACCCAGCAATGTATTAATTACCCCCCGTCCCTAAACCGGGGTGGGGGGGCGGTTTCAGGGTCGGATCCAGATATGCTGGATAGGGGGAGCCGGTAAATGGTATAAATTATAAATTTCCGCCCCCACCCCCCCTTTGGATCCGCCCCTGCCCCGGGTCTGTTCAACAGTAGGACTTCGCATGAAAGATGAGTTCTGCGCCTCAGATGGCCTAAATTGTGCACTGAAAATGGCAAAAAGTGGGGGGAGCGGGTATCCCCCCCCCGCCCGATCCGCCTCTGCTGACGTAACCTTTCTTTGTAATTTCTGTGTGTGATCCTGCTGGGTCAAACTGTTCCAGAGAGTTAGGAGTTTGCCTTCTTAGGCTGTTCAGTTTACTCATTAATAATGAAATAATGTGCTGACCCACTGTGACATAAAACATGTTTTTTGTGCTAGTAAAAATTTTGTTCGTCTCACTCGCATGTATCCAAGCTATGTTATTCACAATACTACTGTTGTCAGTTTACCAAAATTTGGCTCTTTTTATAGCACTGCTTATCCCCCAAAAAATACAAAATAAGAAAGCCCTTAGCCCCACGGTCGTTAAAACAGCCCCCTTAAAGTCACTTGATGGCGAGGTGATTACACACCGTAGCAAACAGATGTCTCGCTGGGTGGAACACTATGTCTGTACGCGCACGAGTCTCATGTATCGCCAACGGCGCTTGATGCACTACCCCGTCTGCCGGTCATAGACGATCTGGACAGTGTTTCAACATCTTTTGAGCTATGTCAGGCAATCGATTCCTTGGGCAGGGGGAAATCACCTGGCAATGACAGGATTCCTGCTGAAGTAATTAATTGTGGGAAAACTATATTGCTCCCTCATCTACACCAGCTTCTCGTCCTTTGCTGGAACGATGGTACTGTTCCACAGGGCATGCGTGATGCAAATATAGTTATGCCAACCCCATTGAACCGAAATTTCACATGTAAATCAGCAGGGTCAATGGCCCAATCGTTTTAGGTGAACAAGTACGTGTTGGAAGTGGGGAGTGGGGGTGGAGGGGGACTTTTGCGCGGAGCCCCAGACCCAACTACCTACCCCCACTGATATGGGGCCGGCACTGCCTTCAGACATAACAAGTCCGTTGCCGAGAAAAATATTCAGTGGTAAGTTATCAGACCATGACCATTGAATTGAAGTTTGGTGCACCAAGTGTATGAGATTGAGGGTTGCGTCGGCCAAGCAGAAGAGAAGAGGCGCGGTGGGGCAGGGAGGGGCAGAGGAGAACTTATAATATAATATATAGAATATTTAGAATAACTGATTACGATCGAGCGTTGTTCTTCACAAAGTGATGGAACGAGGGGCTGGGAACGAGACTGACATGCCCTTTGAGGACGAGACTAAAAAAAACTTCGACGGGGTTTGGTGCTTTTTTTCTGCACCAAGCCACTGATGAGCGCGTGCGGTTTACGCGGGACCTAAATTATAAGGGCTTGGTGCTTCCTTTTTTCTGCACCAAGCCACGGATGAGAGTGCGCGATTTACGCGGGACCTGCGGGCGGCCTACACCTGACCTGTGAGCGGCTTACATCTGATCTGTGAGCGGCCTACACCTGACCTGTGGGCCGCCTACACCTGACCTGTGGGCGGTCTACACCTAACCTGTGGGCGGCCTACACCTGACCTGTGGGCAGCCTACACCTGACCTGTGGGCGGTCTACACCTGACCTGTGGGCGGCCTACATCTGACCTGTGGGCGGCCTACACCTGACCTGTGGGCGGCCTACGCGGGACCTGCGGGAGGCCTACACCTGACCTGTGGGCGGCCTACACCTGACCTGTGGGCAGCCTACACCTGACCTGTGGGCGGCCTACACCTGACCTGTGGGCGGCCTACATCTGACCTGTGGGCGGCCTACACCTGACCTGTGGGCGGCCTACGCGGGACCTGCGGGAGGCCTACACCTGACCTGTGGGCGGCCTACACCTGACCTGTGGGCGGCCTACATCTGACCTGTAGTCGGCCTACACCGGACCTGCGGGCGGCCTACACCTGACCTGCGGGCGGCCTACACCTGACCTATGGGCGGCCTACATCTGATCTGTGGGCGGCCTACGCGGGACCTGCGGGCGGCCTACATCTGACCTGTAGTCGGCCTACACCTGACCTGCGGGCGGCCTGCACCTGACCTGTGGGCGGCCTACACCTGACCTATGGGCGGCCTACATCTGACCTGTGGGCGGCCTACGCGGGACCTGCGGGCGGCCTACACCTGACCTGTGGGCGGCCTACACCTGACCTGCGGACGGCCTACACCTGACCTGTGGGCGGTCTACACCTGACCTATGGACCGCCTACACCTGACATGTGGGCGACCTACACCTGACCTGCGGGCGGCCTACACCTGACCTGTGGGCGGCCTACACCTGACCTGTGGGCGGTCTACACCTGAACTGTGGGGCGCCTACACCTGACCTGTGAGCGGTCTACACCTGACCTGTGGGCGGCCTACATCTGACCTGGGGGCGGCCTACGCGGGACCTGTGAGCGGCCTACACCTGACCTGTGGGCGGCCTACACCTGACCTGTGGGCGGCCTACACCTGACCTGTGGGCGGCCTACACCTGACCTGTGGGCGGCCTACGCGGGACCTGCGGGAGGCCTACGCCTGACCTGTGGGCGGCCTACACCTGACCTGCGGGCGGCCTGCACCTGACCTGTGGGCGGCCTACACCTGACCTATGGGCGGCCTACATCTGACCTGTGGGCGGCCTACGCGGGACCCGCGGGCGGCATACACCTGACTTGTGGGCGGCCTACACCTGACCTGCGGACGGCCTACACCTGACCTGTGGGCGGTCTACACCTGTCCTATGGACCGCCTACACCTGACATGTGGGCGGCCTACACCTGACCTGCGGGCGGCCTACACCTGACCTGTGGGCGGCCTACACCTGACCTGTGGGCGGTCTACACCTGACCTGTGGGCCGCCTACACCTGACCTGTGAGCGGTCTACACCTGACCTGTGGGCGGCCTACATCTGACCTGGGGGCGGCCTACGCGGGACCTGTGAGCGGCCTACACCTGACCTGTGGGCGGCCTACACCTGACCTGTGGGCGGCCTACACCTGACCTGTGGGCGGCCTACACCTGACCTGTGGGCGGCCTACGCGGGACCTGCGGGAGGCCTACGTCTGACCTGTGGGCGGCCTACGCGGGACTTGTGGGCGGCCTACACCTGACCTGCGGGCGGCCTACACCTGACCTGTGGGCGGCCTACAACTGACCTGTGGGTGGCCTACGCGGGACTTGTGGGCGGCCTACACCTGACTTGTGGGCGGTCTACACCTGACCTGTGGGCGGTCTACACCTGACCTATGGGCCGCCTACACCTGACCTGTAGGCGGTCTACACCTGACCTGTGGGCCGATTACACCTGACCTGTGGGCAGCCTACACCTGACCTGTGGGCGGCTTACACCTGACCTGTGGGCGGCCTACAACTGACCTGTGGGCGGCCTACGCGGGACTTGTGGGCGGCCTACACCTGACTTGTGGGCGGTCTACACCTGACCTGTGGGCCGCCTACACCTGACCTGTGGGCGGTCTACACCTGACCTGTGGGCGGCCTACACCTGACCCGTAGGCGACCCACGCGGAAACTGTGGGCGGCCCACACCTTACCTGTAGGCATCCTACACCTGACCTGTGGGCGGCCTACATCTGACCTGTGGGCGGCCTACGCGGGACCTGCGGCCGGCCTACACCTGACCTGTGGGCGGCCTACACCTGACCTGCGGACGGCCTACACCTGACCTGCGGGCGGCCTACATCTGACCTGTGGGCGGTCTACGCGGGACCTGCGGGCGGCCTACACCTGACCTGTGGGCGGCCTACACCTGACCTGCGGACGGCCTACACCTGACCTGTGGGCGGCCTACACCTGACATGTGGGCGGTCTACACCTGACCTGTGGGCCGCCTACACCTGACCTGTGAGCGGTCTACACCTAACCTGTGGGCGGCCTACATCTGACCTGTGGGCGGCCTACGCGGGACCTGTGAGCGGCCTACACCTGACCTGTGGGCGGCCTACACCTGACCTGTGGGCGGCCTACACCTGACCTGTGGGCGGCCTACATCTGACCTGTAGGCGGCCTACACCTGACCTGCGGGCGGCCTACACCTGACCTGCGGGCAGCCTACACCTGACCTGTGGGCGGCCTACATCTGACCTGTGGGCGGCCTACAACTGACCTGTGGGCGGCCTACGCGGGACTTGTGGGCGGCCTACACCTGACTTGTGGGCGGTCTACACCTGACCTGTGGGCGGCCTACACCTGACCTGTGGGCGGTCTACACCTGACCTGTGGGCGGCCTACACCTGACCTGTAGGCGGTCTACACCTGACCTGCGGGCCGCCTACACCTGACCTGTGGGCAGCCTACACCTGACCTGTGGGCGGCTTACACCTGACCTGTGGGCGGCCTACAACTGACCTGTGGGCGGCCTACGCGGGACTTGTGGGCGGCGTACACCTGACCTATGGGCGGTCTACACCTGACCTGCGGGCGGCCTACACCTGACCAGTGGGCGGCCTACACCTGACCAGTGGTCATCCTACACCTGACTTGTGGGCATCCTACACCTGACCTGTGGGCAACCTACACCTGACCTGTGGGCAGCCTACACCTGACCAATAGGAGGCCTACGCCTGACCTGTGGGCGGCCTACACCTGACCTGTGGGCGGCCTACGCCAGAACTGCGCGCGGCCTACACCTGACCTGTGGGCGGCGTACGCGGGACCTGTGGGCGGCCTACACCTGACCTGTGGGCGGCCTTAACCTACTTGCGGGCGCCCTACACTTAACCTGCGGGCGCCCTACACTTAACCTGCGGGCTACCTACACCGGACCTGCGGGCGGCCTACACCTGACCTGTGGGCGGCCTACGCGGGAGCTGTGGGCGGCCTACACCTGACCTGTGGGCGGCCTACACCTGACCTGCGGACGGCCTACACCTAACCTGTGGGCGGCCTACACCTGACCTGTGGGCAGCCTACACCTGACCTGTGGGCGGTCTACACCTGACCTGTGGGCCGCCTACACCTGACCTGTGGGCGGTCTACACCTAACCTGTGGGCGGCCTACACCTGACCTGTGGGCGGTCTACACCTGACCTGTGGGCCGCTACACCTGACCTGTGGGCGGCGTACACCTGAACTGTGGGCGGTCTACACATGACCTGTGGGCCGCCTACACCTGACCTGTGGGCGGTCTACATCTGACCTGTAGGCGGCCTACACCTGACCTGCGGGCGGCCTACACCTGACCTGTGGGCGGCCTACATCTGACCTGTGGGCGGCCTACACCTGACCTGTGGGCGGCCTACACCTGACCTATGGGCGGCCTACATCTGACCTGTGGGCGGCCTACGCGGGACCCGCGGGCGGCATACACCTGACTTGTGGGCGGCCTACACCTGACCTGCGGACGGCCTACACCTGACCTGTGGGCGGTCTACACCTGTCCTATGGACCGCCTACACCTGACATGTGGGCGGCCTACACCTGACCTGCGGGCGGCCTACACCTGACCTGTGGGCGGCCTACACCTGACCTGTGGGCGGTCTACACCTGACCTGTGGGCCGCCTACACCTGACCTGTGAGCGGTCTACACCTGACCTGTGGGCGGCCTACATCTGACCTGGGGGCGGCCTACGCGGGACCTGTGAGCGGCCTACACCTGACCTGTGGGCGGCCTACACCTGACCTGTGGGCGGCCTACACCTGACCTGTGGGCGGCCTACACCTGACCTGTGGGCGGCCTACGCGGGACCTGCGGGAGGCCTACGTCTGACCTGTGGGCGGCCTACGCGGGACTTGTGGGCGGCCTACACCTGACCTGCGGGCGGCCTACACCTGACCTGTGGGCGGCCTACAACTGACCTGTGGGTGGCCTACGCGGGACTTGTGGGCGGCCTACACCTGACTTGTGGGCGGTCTACACCTGACCTGTGGGCGGTCTACACCTGACCTATGGGCCGCCTACACCTGACCTGTAGGCGGTCTACACCTGACCTGTGGGCCGATTACACCTGACCTGTGGGCAGCCTACACCTGACCTGTGGGCGGCTTACACCTGACCTGTGGGCGGCCTACAACTGACCTGTGGGCGGCCTACGCGGGACTTGTGGGCGGCCTACACCTGACTTGTGGGCGGTCTACACCTGACCTGTGGGCCGCCTACACCTGACCTGTGGGCGGTCTACACCTGACCTGTGGGCGGCCTACACCTGACCCGTAGGCGACCCACGCGGAAACTGTGGGCGGCCCACACCTTACCTGTAGGCATCCTACACCTGACCTGTGGGCGGCCTACATCTGACCTGTGGGCGGCCTACGCGGGACCTGCGGCCGGCCTACACCTGACCTGTGGGCGGCCTACACCTGACCTGCGGACGGCCTACACCTGACCTGCGGGCGGCCTACATCTGACCTGTGGGCGGTCTACGCGGGACCTGCGGGCGGCCTACACCTGACCTGTGGGCGGCCTACACCTGACCTGCGGACGGCCTACACCTGACCTGTGGGCGGCCTACACCTGACATGTGGGCGGTCTACACCTGACCTGTGGGCCGCCTACACCTGACCTGTGAGCGGTCTACACCTAACCTGTGGGCGGCCTACATCTGACCTGTGGGCGGCCTACGCGGGACCTGTGAGCGGCCTACACCTGACCTGTGGGCGGCCTACACCTGACCTGTGGGCGGCCTACACCTGACCTGTGGGCGGCCTACATCTGACCTGTAGGCGGCCTACACCTGACCTGCGGGCGGCCTACACCTGACCTGCGGGCAGCCTACACCTGACCTGTGGGCGGCCTACATCTGACCTGTGGGCGGCCTACAACTGACCTGTGGGCGGCCTACGCGGGACTTGTGGGCGGCCTACACCTGACTTGTGGGCGGTCTACACCTGACCTGTGGGCGGCCTACACCTGACCTGTGGGCGGTCTACACCTGACCTGTGGGCGGCCTACATCTGACCTGTAGGCGGTCTACACCTGACCTGCGGGCCGCCTACACCTGACCTGTGGGCAGCCTACACCTGACCTGTGGGCGGCTTACACCTGACCTGTGGGCGGCCTACAACTGACCTGTGGGCGGCCTACGCGGGACTTGTGGGCGGCGTACACCTGACCTATGGGCGGTCTACACCTGACCTGCGGGCGGCCTACACCTGACCAGTGGGCGGCCTACACCTGACCAGTGGTCATCCTACACCTGACTTGTGGGCATCCTACACCTGACCTGTGGGCAACCTACACCTGACCTGTGGGCAGCCTACACCTGACCAATAGGAGGCCTACGCCTGACCTGTGGGCGGCCTACGCCAGAACTGCGCGCGGCCTACACCTGACCTGTGGGCGGCGTACGCGGGACCTGTGGGCGGCCTACACCTGACCTGTGGGCGGCCTTAACCTACTTGCGGGCGCCCTACACTTAACCTGCGGGCGCCCTACACTTAACCTGCGGGCGACCTACACCGGACCTGCGGGCGGCCTACACCTGACCTGTGGGCGGCCTACGCGGGAGCTGTGGGCGGCCTACACCTGACCTGTGGGCGGCCTACACCTGACCTGCGGACGGCCTACACCTAACCTGTGGGCGGCCTACACCTGACCTGTGGGCAGCCTACACCTGACCTGTGGGCGGTCTACACCTGACCTGTGGGCCGCCTACACCTGACCTGTGGGCGGTCTACACCTAACCTGTGGGCGGCCTACACCTGACCTGTGGGCGGTCTACACCTGACCTGTGGGCCGCTACACCTGACCTGTGGGCGGCGTACACCTGAACTGTGGGCGGTCTACACATGACCTGTGGGCCGCCTACACCTGACCTGTGGGCGGTCTACATCTGACCTGTAGGCGGCCTACACCTGACCTGCGGGCGGCCTACACCTGACCTGTGGGCGGCCTACATCTGACCTGTGGGCGGCCTACACCTGACCTGTGGGCGGCCTACACCTGACCTGTGGGCGGCCTACGCGGGACCTGTGGGCGGCCTACATCTGACATGTGGGCGGCCTACGCGGGACCTGTGAGCGGCCTACACCTGACCTGTGGGCGGCCTACACCTGACCTGTGGGCGGCCTACATCTGACCTGTGGGCGGCCTACACCTGACCTGTGGGCGGCCTACGCGGGACCTGCGGGAGGCCTACACCTGACCTGTGGGCGGCCTACTCGGGACCTGTGGGCGGGCTACATCTGACCTGTAGTCGGCCTACACCGGACCTGCGGGCGGCCTACACCTGACCTGCGGGCGGCCTACACCTGATCTATGGGCGGCCTACATCTGATATGTGGGCGGCCTACGCGGGACCTGCGGGCGGCCTACATCTGACCTGTAGTCGGCCTACACCTGACCTGCGGGCGGCCTGCACCTGACCTGTGGGCGGCCTACACCTGACCTATGGGCGGCCTACATCTGACCTGTGGGCGGCCTACGCGGGACCTGCGGGCGGCCTACACCTGACCTGTGGGCGGCCTACACCTGACCTGCGGACGGCCTACACCTGACCTGTGGGCGGTCTACACCTGACCTATGGACCGCCTACACCTGACATGTGGGCGACCTACACCTGACCTGCGGGCGGCCTACACCTGACCTGTGGGCGGCCTACACCTGACCTGTGGGCGGTATACACCTGACCTGTGGGGCGCCTACACCTGACCTGTGAGCGGTCTACACCTGACCTGTGGGCGGCCTACATCTGACCTGTGGGCGGCCTACGCGGGACCTGTGAGCGGCCTACACCTGACCTGTGGGCGGCCTACACCTGACCTGTGGGCGGCCTACACCTGACCTGTGGGCGGCCTACACCTGACCTGTGGGCGGCCTACGCGGGACCTGCGGGAGGCCTACGCCTGACCTGTGGGCGGCCTACACCTGACCTGCGGGCGGCCTGCACCTGACCTGTGGGCGGCCTACACCTGACCTATGGGCGGCCTACATCTGACCTGTGGGCGGCCTACGCGGGACCTGCGGGCGGCCTACACCTGACCTGTGGGCGGCCTACACCTGACCTGCGGACGGCCTACACCTGACCTGTGGGCGGTCTACACCTGACCTATGGACCGCCTACACCTGACATGTGGGCGGCCTACACCTGACCTGCGGGCGGCCTACACCTGACCTGTGGGCGGCCTACACCTGACCTGTGGGCGGTCTACACCTGACCTGTGGGCCGCCTACACCTGACCTGTGAGCGGTCTACACCTGACCTGTGGGCGGCCTACATCTGACCTGGGGGCGGCCTACGCGGGACCTGTGAGCGGCCTACACCTGACCTGTGGGCGGCCTACACCTGACCTGTGGGCGGCCTACACCTGACCTGTGGGCGGCCTACACCTGACCTGTGGGCGGCCTACGCGGGACCTGCGGGAGGCCTACGCCTGACCTGTGGGCGGCCTACGCGGGACCTGTGGGCGGCCTACACCTGACCTGCGGGCGGCCTACACCTGACCTGTGGGCGGCCTACAACTGACCTGTGGGTGGCCTACGCGGGACTTGTGGGCGGCCTACACCTGACTTGTGGGCGGTCTACACCTGACCTGTGGGCGGTCTACACCTGACCTATGGGCCGCCTACACCTGACTTGTGGGCGGTCTACACCTGACCTGTGGGCGGCTTACACCTGACCTGTAGGCGGTCTACACCTGACCTGTGGGCCGCCTACACCTGACCTGTGGGCAGCCTACACCTGACCTGTGGGCGGCTTACACCTGACCTGTGGGCGGCCTACAACTGACCTGTGGGCGGCCTACGCGGGACTTGTGGGCGGCCTACACCTGACTTGTGGGCGGTCTACACCTGACCTGTGGGCCGCCTACACCTGACCTGTGGGCGGTCTACACCTGACCTGTGGGCGGCCTACACCTGACCCGTAGGCGACCCACGCGGGAACTGTGGGCGGCCCACACCTGACCTGTAGGCATCCTACACCTGACCTGTGGGCGGCCTACATCTGACCTGTGGGCGGCCTACGCGGGACCTGCGGCCGGCCTACACCTGACCTGTGGGCGGCCTACACCTGACCTGCGGACGGCCTACACCTGACCTGCGGGCGGCCTACATCTGACCTGTGGGCGGTCTACGCGGGACCTGCTGGCGGCCTACACCTGACCTGTGGGCGGCCTACACCTGACCTGCGGACGGCCTACACCTGACCTGTGGGCGGCCTACACCTGACATGTGGGCGGTCTACACCTGACCTGTGGGCCGCCTACACCTGACCTGTGAGCGGTCTACACCTGACCTGTGGGCGGCCTACATCTGACCTGTGGGCGGCCTACGCGGGACCTGTGAGTGGCCTACACCTGACCTGTGGGCGGCCTACACCTGACCTGTGGGCGGCCTACACCTGACCTGTGGGCGACCTACGCGGGACCTGCGGCCGGCCTACACCTGACCTGTGGGCGGCCTACATCTGACCTGTAGGCGGCCTACACCTGACCTGCGGGCGGCCTACACCTGACCTGCGGGCAGCCTACACCTGACCTGTGGGCGGCCTACATCTGACCTGTGGGCGGCCTACAACTGACCTGTGGGCGGCCTACGCGGGACTTGTGGGCGGCCTACACCTGACTTGTGGGCGGTCTACACCTGACCTGTGGGCGGCCTACACCTGACCTGTGGACGGTCTACACCTGACCTGTGGGCGGCCTACACCTGACCTGTAGGCGGTCTACACCTGACCTGTGGGCCGCCTACACCTGACCTGTGGGCAGCCTACACCTGACCTGTGGGCGGCTTACACCTGACCTGTGGGCGGCCTACAACTGACCTGTGGGCGGCCTACGCGGGACTTGTGGGCGGCGTACACCTGACCTATGGGCGGTCTACACCTGACCTGCGGGCGGCCTACACCTGACCAGTGGGCGGCCTACACCTGACCAGTGGTCATCCTACACCTGACTTGTGGGCATCCTACACCTGACCTGTGGGCAACCTACACCTGACCTGTGGGCAGCCTACACCTGACCTATAGGAGGCCTACGCCTGACCTGTGGGCGGCCTACACCTGACCTGTGGGCGGCCTACGCCAGAACTGCGCGCGGCCTACACCTGACCTGTGGGCGGCGTACGCGGGACCTGTGGGCGGCCTACACCTGACCTGTGGGCGGCCTTAACCTACTTGCGGGCGCCCTACACTTAACCTGCAGGCGCCCTACACTTAACCTGCGGGCGACCTACACCGGACCTGCGGGCGGCCTACACCTGACCTGTGGGCGGCCTACGCGGGAGCTGTGGGCGGCCTACACCTGACCTGTGGGCGGCCTACACCTGACCAGCGGACGACCTACGCGGGACCTGCGGGCGGCCTACACCTGACCTGCGGACGGCCTACGCCTGACCTGTGGGCGGCCTACACCTGACCTGTGGGCGGCCTACACCTGACCCGTAGGCGGCCCACACTTAACCTGTGGGCATCCTACACTTGACCTGTGGGCATCCTACACCTGACCTGTGAGCATCCTACACCTGACCTGTGGGCAACCTACACCTGACCTGTGGGCAACCTACACCTGACCTATAGGAGGCCTACACCTGACCTGTGGGCGGCGTACGCGGGACCTGTGGGCGGCCTACACCCGACCTGTGGGCGGCCTACGCGGGACCTGTGGGCGGCCTACACCTGACCTGTGGGCGGCCTACACCTGACCTGCGGACGGCCTACGCCTGACCTGTGGGCGGCCTACACCTGACCTGTGGGCGGCGTACGCGGGACCTGTGGGCGGCCTACACCTGACCTGTGGGCGGCCTACACCTGACCTGTGGGCGGCCTACACCTGACCTGTGGGCGGCCTACAGCTGACCTGCGGACGGCCTACGCCTGACCTGTGGACGGCATACGCGGGACCTGTGGGCGGCCTACACCTGACCTGTGGGCGGTCTACACCTGACCTGCGGGCGGCCTACACCTGACCTGTGGGCGGCCTACACCTGACCTGTGGGCGGCCTACGCGGGACCTGCGGGCGGCCTACACCTGACCTGCGGGCGGCCTACACCTCACCTGTGGGCGGCCTACGCGGGACCTGCGGGCGGCCTACACCTGACCTGTGGGCGGCCTACGCGGGACCTGCGGGCGGCCTACACCTGACCTGCGGGCGGCCTACACCTCACCTGTGGGCGGCCTACGTGGGACCTGCGGGCGGCCTACACCTGACCTGCGGGCGGCCTACACCTGACCTGCGGGCGGCCTACACCTGACCTGTGGGCGGAATACACCTGACCTGTGGGCGGCCTACGTGGGACCTGCGGGCGGCCTATTATTTTCTGCAGTGAGCACTTTAACTTAATATACATTTAACGCCTACAAAGACCTACATTGCACCTTCAGTGACTAAATTTGACGACTGCGAATTTCTGGAATAATCATGGGGTCGATCGCTAAACTGTGTTACCAAGAAATTAACACATGCGCCCATCGCCGTATCATTTTGAAAATGTATGACAACTTGTTACTTATATGGGACATATGGCACCCAGGGGGTGTTATACCCAACTGCGAATAAATGGTTACATTGCATGTTTTCATATTGTTTGTATACTTCCACACACATTTATATCGCCCACAGGTTGTGTGAAGACCGTTGGGGCGGCACCTGGCGACTATGTCACGTGTCATCTAATCTAATCGGATATATTGGCACTAAGCCCTGATATGAAGGTCGGTCGTCTTTGTCAAACGTCCTGTCCGCCAATCGAAGGAGCATGTTAGTTTAGGGGATCTGGCTTAGGGCGAATCCGGATTTTGAAGCGGGGGAGAGGTAGGGAGTGGGAGGGGGGGGGAGATACATGCAGATAGAATAGAAGCTTAGTAGTAGGTGACAAAGTTCAAACACGATAAGAGTGGCGTTGGGTATATATTATCGCGGATTAACCTCACGACCAGCGCGAGACTCGGATTAGTGGTCAGGACGACCAGGACGCCGCTAGGAACGCCACTAGTTCAACAAATTAAGCGCGGTCCGCTCCCAACTTGGATATGTCGAGCACATATACTTACTCCGATTAAAGTTGTCTCCAAAATGCAAAATGCTCCAATCCTTTCTACCAAATGAATGTATATTCGTCGAAAGCACAGATCCACGTCAAAGTAGGTCGCGATATGTTATGCGGGCCACTGCCGTTAGTAATGGTGTAACGTTACGTGTTTGTCACACACGCGTGGCTGAACATCGCCGAAAGCAAGGCAATCAAAGAATTTTACTTAAAAGAAAAAAAAAGTAGGGGTCTGCATGGAGTGGTAAATGGCGACACGCGACAGACATATTTGAAAAATCGACATCGACCCCCAAATTCTGACACTAAGGATCTGAAAAAAAGCGACATCGACACAGATTTTTGAGAGAAAAAAAAACACACTGAACATAGCCAAAAAGCGACACGGGAGGTCGTGAAAAATCGACATTCGACGCTGAGAATTTTGAACAATCGACGCTGGACACATGGACCCTTTCGAGATGCGTGCATTGCATCATTTTTGACCCATAAATTAATAGCGCTAATATTCGTATAAGATATGACGTAATTAAACATGGCAAGGCACAATACCCAGTTATATGTTAATTATGTGGGTTGTTGATGCTCTGAGATATCGCGTGGCTTGCACCCAGTACCGTTCAGTAGTCACATGTGAGCGCCCCTATATAACCAAATGCCCAGCAGCAGCCGTGTGAAATCTGTCCCGCATGAGTGTACAGAAGTGCGGGAGACCACCAAAAAGTAGGTCTCCACATGAACATAACGAGTAGGCCGAGCGCAGAGGGACCGGTTGCGTACTAGTGGTACAGTGCTAGTTTACAGGGGCGCATCATTTGTTGCTAAGGGTGTTGGGGGGGGGGGGGGCTAGCAATTAAGCTATGGTTGAAAGGGTGCAGTTTGTGTAAGCGAGAGCAAGAAGGTGAAGCAGAATATTCTATTTGTTCATGGCTAAAACGTTAAAACAGCCCTGACACAAATAATTTCAGCTATTTTTTTCATTTTCTTTCATGGCCACCTCTTTATTCGCTCTCTATGGTGTCAATTAAATCTGTTATTTTGAAATATTGTGCGTTTTTCGTTATCATATATGAAACCTACTAAATATAGCATCAAGTTATGATGTATCCAGTTTATCCCAGACCTTGAGGCACACGCAGGCTAATAAATAAGGATGATCGTTCCAATTAGGGAGCCCATTTGCACCCGCCCCCACCGCCACCTCGCCCCATCATCCTAACCCCCTTACCCCTGCCCCCATGGGGTACGAAATGATCAGTTCCTAAATGCGGGAAGACAATAACCTGCATGCCTTTGCAACGTGTCCAACCCAAAGGCCTACATAAATCAAATGCGACGCATGCGGCGGCAGACAGTTAACCCCTGGCTGTGACAGCGAGAACATGACAACACACCTACGATATGCCCGCTTATCATTCCGCCTGGAGATACCGCTTTAATACATAAAACTTTATACGGGTGCAAAAATTTGGTCCCGTTCTGAAAGCAGACGGTGGATGCAACCATACATCGCCGCCGTAGAAATTGTTGCCATTGGAATATGAGACGCAGCACGACTTATAGGTAGACATCCCACGCCGATAGGTCTGTTTGTCACCGACACGTAGCCTAAGACACTCCCACTTATATCCCGTGGTGACGAAGACATGGAAAGCATCAGGATCAGACTGTTGGTGCTCGCCGCCGCGATCAGCCTTTCTGTGGGGTTGGATAATGAGGATCTGAGTACCCCATCCGGCGGGCTGGGGGGTGATACGGTCACGGTGTCACCCGAACTATTGGGGGTCAATGTTTCCATGCACCCACCCTTCATACCCAGAATGCTTGAGGCCAGCACGAGGACAGTGGTCGTTACCATGACGACGTTCCAGACCCAGCCAGGAGACACCTTCCTCGTGACGTCATCCGATCTACAAGTGGCGACCGTCCTCAACGTGTCCTTTAGCCGCATTCGGTATGACAACGTTACGGATGACGTCACAGCGTCTACTCTCATCACCGACGTTACCGGTGACGCGGAGAAGGCGGGTGACGTAACCACAGCGACCCCGAAGCTCTTCTGGTCGGATTCAGATGCCAACGGAACAATGGTCATAATTAAGGTCAATGGAATTCGCCTCGGAAAGGCCATGTTAAAAATGACCTTAATTCGCGGAAAAGGTGAAGATAAATCCACCATGGATAACGCTGAAACAGAAACAGAATTGTTGATTTTTGATTCCTATCGCGTTGTCGTGCTCCGAGCCAGGCGACTAATCGACCTTGTGTATCAGTACGGATTGTTAGCGCTGCTTTGTTTTATCAACTTTCTGTTTGGCTGTGACCTTGACCTACAGATCGTATGGGGATACATTAAGAAGCCGATCCCACCAGCTATTGGCTTTGCTAGTCAATATTTACTGATGCCGCTGGTACGTAACTGTTTTACACTTTATATTACTTCACACCATACATTGTCATAGATTTATAGTGAATAAATTTTATGGTTATATAGTGAATATATTTATAGTTATATAGTGAATAGAATTGTTACAGTTATACGTTGAATATATTGCTATCTATAGTTGTAAAATGAATATATTGCTATTGTTATATAGTGAATATATTATTATAGTCACATGGTTAAGATATTGTGATATTTTATAGTGAATAGCTGATTATCGTCATAAAGTGAATAATATTGTTGTAGTTATATAGTTAACATATTGTTATAGTTATGCTTAATATATTGTTATATATATGAAGTAAATATATATTGTTATATTTATATCGTTAATATATTGTTATAGTTATAAAGTGCATATTGTGTTATAGTTATAAAGTGAATATAGTGTAATAGTTATATCGTGATTATAATGTTGCAGTGATCAACTCAATATAGTGTTATAGTTATATCGTGATTATAATGTTGTAGTTATCAACTCAATATAGTGTTATATTTATATCGTGATTATAATGTTGTAGTTATCAACTCAATATAGTGTTATAGTTATATCGTGATTATAATGTTGTAGTTATCAACTCAATATAGTGTTATAGTTATATCGTGATTATAATGTTGTAGTTATCAACTCAATATAGTGTTATAGTTATATCGTGATTATAATGTTGTAGTTATCAACTCAATATAGTGTTATAGTTATATCGTGATTATAATGTTGTAGTTATCAACTCAATATAGTGTTATAGTTATAGTTAGCATATTATTATGGTTATACAGTCAATATATTGTTATTTTTTCATAGCCAGACGAAGTAGTAGTTCATGATGGATGTTGTCTTATTTTAGCTGGGCCTGGCGATTACCGTAATACTTCGTATTGACCCGACATTCGGTCTGGGGTTAATCGCCATCTCATGCGCGCCCGGAGGGGGGGCGTCCAACTCCTGGACGATCCTCTTTGGCGGCGACATCAACCTCAGCCTCACAATGACCTTCCTCAGCATCACCCTGGCTTTGGGTAAGTTCAAGGTCATTTGTCACTTTACAGAACATTACTCAGCATTACTCAAAAAATGAAATGAAATTGTGGCCCATTAACAATATTAAAATGAATTTACTTGACGTCAGTCTCGACTTTTAGAAATGCAGTTGAATGTACTGGCGCCACTATCTATTCGGAATTGGGTTCAATGTGTGCATATGATATGCAGAGTATCCTAGTCCGTCATCCTAATTCAAGACAAGATAGTTGTATTTGAGGATAGCATAACAGCACCTACATGCAATGGTATTTGATCTGTATGGTGCGTATAATTGATCTGCATCATATTACATAATTCACCATCAGTATCATCTTGTCATTGTCGGTAAATAGCACTTGTGCTAATGTTTTTTTCTATTTTTTTTTCCTGTTTACAACAACGCTAAATAGCTTTATCTTATTTTATCTTATCAGTACAAGCTATGAAATCTTCACGTCTTATAGAGTCTTAAAGATTCTCGATATCTTTTCTCAGGAATGATGCCTTTCTGGATGTTCGTGACGACTAAGATCTACTTCAGCCCCGGTGAGATCCAGATTCCATACCTCCAAATCCTGATTACACTCAGCGAATTCATCATACCGTGCTTGGCCGGTGTTCTGCTTCGCAAATTCCTTCCCAAGATTGCAAAGAAGCTGGCAAAAGCTATTAAAGCCATGTCCTTAGTTTTCCTCATGTGGGTCCTAATCTTCGGTACCTACGTCAACTTCTACATGTGGAGGTTGATGGTGGCATATCCCATCGTCATAGCAGCCGGCACGCTGTTGCCATGGTGCGGCTTCTTATTCGGTTTCGGGGTGGCCAGAATTTGTCGCCAACCGCGCATGCGCGCCATAACAATTGCCATAGAAACTGGAATTCAAAACATTGGCATCCCGATCTTGTTGTTGATGGGGAGTTTCCCGCAGCCTGAGGGCGACATCGCGGCGACCATGGCGGTGTGTGTGGGGGTCTTCACCCCGATCCCGCTCTACATTGCACTCATCGTTATCACAGTCAAGCGTCGATGCTCACCCGAGAAGACACCAGCAACGGGGGAGGCTGACGCCGTGAATGGCGGTGACGTCGAGGGGGGAGAGGACGCCTGTGTCACTGATAACACGGAGACGGCGAGCGTCACGGACCTCCAGCTCCAGCCAGCCAAGGTGTCGCCCGGTACTCCAGTAATGAAGGAGACTTGCCCTGAGTAACAACTTGCAATGCACACAGCACTAACTTATTACTACTACTTACTAACTAACTTGTTATTCACAATACTACTGTTGTCAGTTTACCAAAATTAGGCCCTTTTTTATAGCACTGCTTATCCCCCCAAAAATACAAATACAGTTAAGGTGGTCATTTTGCTCCATGTTCCCCTCATATGCGGGCAATGTACACCGGAATTAAGAAAGCCCTTAGCCCCACGGTCGTTAAAACAGCCCCCTTAAAGTCACTTGATGGCGCGGTGATTACACACCGTAGCAAACAGATGTCTCGCTGGGTGGAACACTATGTCTCTGTACGCGCACGGGTCTCATGTATCGGCAACGGCGCTTGATGCACTACCCCGTCTGCCGGTCATGGACGATCTGGACAGTGTTTCAACATCTTTCGGGCTATGTCAGGCAATCGATTCCTTGGGCAGCGGGAAATCGCCTGGCAATCACAGGATTCCTGCTGAAGTAATTAAGTGTGAGAAAACTATATTGCTCCCTCATCTACACCAGCTTCTCGTCCTTTGCTGGAACGATGGTACTGTTCCACAGGGCATGCGTGATGCAAATATAGTTATGCCAACCCCATTGAACCGAAATTTCACATGTAAACCAGCAGGGTCAATGGCCCAATCGAACCCCTTGAGAGATGAGTAGGGCCCCATAGGGGCTTTTTCGACACGGCGACACGGCGATTTTTAAAATCGACAACGCGACATTGGGGTTGTCTTAGAATCGACATGCGACATAAGACTTAGCGACACGCGACACGGAACTTTTCTTAAAATCGACACGCGACATGGACCTTTTCTTAAAATCGACACGCGACATGGACCTTTTCTTAAAATCGACACGCGACATGGACCTTTTTCTTAAAATCGACACGCGACATGGCTACCCCCTCTCAGGGGCCCCATGAGTTTTAGGTGAAAAAGTGTGTGTTGGAAGTGGGGAGGGGTGGGGGGAGGGGGACTTTTGCGCGGAGCCCCAAACCCAGATACGTACCCCCACTGATATGGGGCCGGCACTGCCTTCAGACATAACAAGTCCGTTGCCGAGAAAATATTCAGCGGTAAATTATCAGACCATGACCATTGAATTGAAGTTTGGTGCACCAAGTGCATGAGATCGAGGGTTGCGTCGGCCAAGCAGATGAGAAGAGGCGCGGTGGGGCAGGGAGGGGCAGAGGAGAACTTATAATATAATATATAGAATATTTAGAATAACTGATTACGATCGAGCGTTGTTCTTCACAAAGTGATGGAGCGAGGGGCTGGGAACGAGACTGACATGCCCTTTGAGGTCGAGACAAAAAAAAACTTCGACGGGGTTTGGTGCTTTTTTTCTGCACCAAGCCACTGATGAGCGCGTGCGGTTTACGCGGGACCTAAATTATAAGGGCTTGGTGCTTCCTTTTTTCTGCACCAAGCCACTGATGAGAGTGTGCGATTTACGCGGGACCTGCGGGCGGCCTACACCTGACCTGTGGGCGGCCTACATCTGACCTGTGAGCGGCCTACACCTGACCTGTGGGCCGCCTACATCTGACCTGTGGGCGGTCTACACCTAACCTGTGGGCGGCCTACACCTGACCTGTGGGCGGCCTACACCTGACCTGTGGGCGGTCTACACCTGACCTGTGGGCCGCCTACACCTGACCTGTGGGCGGTCTACACCTGACCTGTGGGCGGCCTACACCTAACCTGTGGGCGGTCTACACCTGACCTGTGGGCCGCCTACACCTGACCAACTGGTTCCCCGTATGTTCAACACGGGTGAACCTAACTGTATATATATTTATGCTTTTGTTTGTTGTTTTTCTGTGTTTCTTTCCACTTTTGGTCCCACGAGTTGTTTTTGCAAGCGCAGGGTACAATTATGTATCTTTAACTTATTATCGCTTACATTGTATCTTATTTTATGATAAGTCAACTATACCTTTCATATGTTAGAGATGGATCTTGACGGTATCATTTTACAACAATTTGGTGGTTTAAATACAAACTCATTTATTGAAACCCTGAAGATGACCGGGGATGACGCATATTATATTTTCACTTCATCCCATCACTTTCGCGTTGGTCCCATTGGGGCAATGAAAGTATTGTTTCTGCTTTTACTTAATGCCTGTGAATGTAAATGACTTTTTGCAACAGTTAGGGGGAGCAAAAAAGAACTCATTGGTTGAACTTTTAAACCCAGTTAATGGTAATATCCGAGATGTAGACCCTGCTAACCAATATGTTCAGCATTCTCCTTATTATGAGTTAGATCAACTGGATCCTGTTCTGCAAAACAGGACCAGTGATTTTTCCATCCTTAGTATGAATGTGGCCAGTATCAATGCTAAGATCGATGAACTTCAAATAATGATTGATATGTTATGTAAGAAAAGTATTGAATTTTCCGCTTTATGCATACAAGATTCATGGTTAAGCGACATGTCAGATACATCCCTATTACATATTGATGGATATACGCTTATATCCAAAGGTAAAACTTGTAGTGAGCATGGTGGGCTAATGATATATTTAAAAGATACGCTAAGCTTCTCGGTTTTAGATATTCCTATTGACTCTGAAATTTGGGAAGGTCAATTTATAAAGGTAATGGAAACTGATAGAACTATTATACTGGGAAATATATATAGGCCGCCATGCGACGTTAACGAGAATTACTCGACATTCACTGAGGAATTTTCTAAAATACTATCTCTCTTTGAGAGAAAGAGCGGTGAATTATTAGTAACTGGAGATTTCAATATTGACTTGCTTCAAATCCATGAAAAAGCTGCATTTAGTACTTATTTTGACAGTATCACATCCCTTGGGTTCTTTCCAAAGATTACATTTCCAACAAGACTTTCAAAGTATAAAGGAACCCTTTTAGATAATTTTCTGGTACGAATCTCCCCTGTCATGCAGTCTGCTGTTTCTGGTATTTTAGTGAAATCAATATCAGACCATTTTGTCAGCCTAGACATACAGCAAAAGGCAACGAGAAAATCACCCGCATATGTCACAATTAGAAACAATAATCCTGCTGCAATTAAATCGTTTTCTGATCACGTGGAAGGTTTAGATGTGTTTAGTAGACTAAACCATGAATTGGGAACTGACCCTAACCCAAACTACGATACCTTACAGGATATCTTAGTAAAATCCAAAGAAACTTTTTTGTCGGATAAAGTTGTGAAGTTTAATAAAAGAAAGCATAAAAAGTCAAACTGGATTTCGAAAGGTATCATCAAATCTATTGTATTTAAGGATCGATTGTATAAGAAACTTAAGATGACTCCACCTACCAGTTCACAATATAATACGTTAAATGTAAATTTCAAAACGTATAATAATATTTTAAAACAATGTATCCGTACTGCAAAAAAAAACTATTATTATAATTACTTCGATAAGTGTAAGGGGGACATAAAAAAAACGTGGCAAGCGATTAACACAGTCCTGAATAACAATAGGGCGAAGAATAAATCATTGCCGGAGGAATTTAACATAAATGGAGAACTTATTAGTGACAAAGTAGTCGTAACAAATACTTTTAATGCATTCTTCTCTTCTGCTGGTTCGAAAGCCTGTAATGGACTTCAAACTGAAGACCATCCCTCTTTTTCTCAATACCTCGGATCACCGGTTAAGTCCAAAATGAACTTTAAGCTTATAACTAAAGCAACAGTAGAAAAAATCATCGACGGTCTCAAACCTAAACTAAGTACTGGGGATGATGGGCTATCTGTGAAACTACTTAAGGTATTAAAATTAGATCTAAGTGAGTCATTAGCCTTAATCATTAATCAATCGCTATCTACTGGAATATTCCCCAGCAAACTGAAACTTGCAAAGATAACTCCTGTTTTTAAGAAAGGAGATGCTTCCAATATCGACAATTATAGACCTATCTCGGTTCTTCCTGCAATTTCAAAGGTATTTGAAAAGACTATTTATGATCAAATCTATGACTATTTTCAGAAAGAAAAACTCTTTTACAACGGTCAATATGGTTTCAGAAAGAAACATTCCACTCAGCTTGCCGCGCTTGAATTAGTTGATCGAACTTTGCAAAAACTGGATGAGGGCGAGGTCCCTCTCAGTATATATCTGGATTTGTCGAAGGCGTTTGACACTTTGAATCATAATATTCTTATCCATAAGCTGAAACACTATGGTATATCTGAACCAGCTATTTCTTTGTTAAAGTGTTATCTAACAAATCGTCATCAATATGTACACTTGGGAGATGTTAAATCAACGGTAACGAAAATATCTCGAGGGGTACCTCAAGGTTCTATTCTAGGTCCCCTGCTATTTATTATATATGTGAACGACATGTCACACGCTAGTCAACTATTTAGAGCCATTGTATATGCTGACGATACAACTCTGTGTAGCACGTTGACTGCGTCATCGTCTGATAATATGCTTGTTGATGATGTGTTAAATAATGAACTCTCTAAGATATACGGTTGGCTATGTGCACATGAGTTATCACTTAACGTTTCAAAAACCAAATTTATGATATTTTGTATGCCGCGCAAAGTTGTTAGAATTCCACACTTGTCTATAAATAACATACTTCTAGAGTGCGTAGATGAGTTTGACTTTTTGGGACTGACAGTTCAGAAGGATCTCAAGTGGAATGGTCATATTAACAAGATATCTTCTAAAATATCCAAGGTTATTGGAGTTATGTGCAAGTTAAAACATACCGTACCATCCTATGTTCTGAAACTTATATACAACTCTTTAATCCTACCCCATTTACATTATAATGTTCTAGCATGGGGTTATCAAGCTGATCGTATAAGGCTATTGCAAAAAAAGGCGACTCGTATCATAGCCAAGAGCTCTTATTTTTCTCATTCGGAACCATTATTTAAACAATTTAGTATATTGAAGTTGGCTGATATAATGATTTACCACCAACTAAAATTTTATTACAAGTATCTCCACGGTGATCTGGCAGATTATTTTTTAACTGAATTGTCTATTTCTAAATTGTCGGATCTGCATAATTACAACACAAGACACAAGGATGATCTGCTAGTTACACGTGTGAAGCATAAGTTTGCCGAACAATGTTTGAGATATCGCGTTGCCAGATGCATAAACCAAATGGCAGATATTATATTGAATAAGATTGAGACACATGTACTGGACGGTTTTTCAAGATATGTCAAAAATTTCTTAGTCGAGAAGTATTCTCTGGAATGTCATTTAGTTAATTGTTATATTTGTAAAAATGATTAGGTTATTAGAGGTCCTCCCCTGTTTTATATATCTCTAGAAATGGGCTATGTGTCTTTAATTTATCTCTCGCAAGATCCCCACATTTTTATACAAATGAGTGCAATGTAACCCTCTTACGATTAAGCGATAATTTTTTTTTGTTGTTGTTGTTGTTGTTGTTGTTGTTGTTGTTTTCTTTTCTTTTTTTTTCTTTGCGGTGGCTCCTATGCTAGCGACCATCGTGGTCTTAATAGGAGTCTCCAGGGTAAGAATGAATTAAGTTACCACTTTGTTTTGTATTTTTACGTTTGTATGCACTCGTTCTTGCCCAAATAAATGATATTTGAATTGAATTGACCTGTGGTCCCGCCTACACCTGACCTGTGGGCGGTCTACACCTGACATGTGGGCCGCCTACACCTGACCTGTGGGCGGTCTACATCTGACCTGTAGGCGGCCTACACCTGACCTGTTGGCGGCCTACATCTGACCTGTGGGCGGCCTACATCTGACCTGTGGGCGGCCTACGCGGGACCTGTGGGCGGCCTACACCTGACCTGTGGGCGGCCTACGCGGGACCTGTGGGCGGCCTACATCTGACCTGTGGGCGGCCTACGCGGGACCTGTGAGCGGCCTACACCTGACCTGTGGGCGGCCTACACCTGACCTGTGGGCGGCCTACATCTGACCTGTGGGCGGCCTACACCTGACCTGTGGGCGGCCTACGCGGGACCTGCGGGAGGCCTACACCTGACCTGTGGGCGGCCTACTCGGGACCTGTGGGCGGCCTACATCTGACCTGTAGTCAGCCTACACCGGACCTGCGGGCGGCCTACACCTGACCTGCGGGCGGCCTACACCTGACCTATGGGCGGCCTACATCTGACCTGTGGGCGGCCTACACCTGACCTGTGGGCGGCCTACACCTGACCTGCGGGCGGCCTGCACCTGACCTGTGAGCGGTCTACACCTGACCTGTGGGCGGCCTACATCTGACCTGGGGGCGGCCTACGCGGGACCTGTGAGCGGCCTACACCTGACCTGTGGGCGGCCTACACCTGACCTGTGGGCGGCCTACACCTGACCTGTGGGCGGCCTACGCGGGACCTGCGGGAGGCCTACGCCTGACCTGTGGGCGGCCTACGCGGGACCTGTGGGCGGCCTACATCTGACCTGTAGGCGGCCTACACCTGACCTGCGGGCGGCCTACACCTGACCTGCGGGCAGCCTACACCTGACCTGTGGGCGGCCTACATCTGACCTGTGGGCGGCCTATAACTGACCTGTGGGCGGCCTACGCGGGACTTGTGGGCGGCCTACACCTGACTTGTGGGCGGTCTACACCTGACCTGTGGGCGGTCTACACCTGACCTGTGGGCCGCCTACACCTGACCTGTGGGCGGTCTACACCTGACCTGTGGGCGGCCTACACCTTACCTGTAGGCGGTCTACACCTGACCTGTGGGCCGCCTACACCTGACCTGTGGGCAGCCTACACCTGACCTGTGGGCGGCTTACACCTGATCTGTGGGCGGCCTACAACTGACCTGTGGGCGGCCTACGCGGGACTTGTGGGCGGCCTACACCTGATTTGTGGGCGGTCTACACCTGACCTGTGGGCCGCCTACACCTGACCTGTGGGCGGTCTACACCTGACCTGTGGGCGGCCTACACCTGACCCGTAGGCGACCCACGCGGGAACTGTGGGCGGCCCACACCTGACCTGTAGTCATCCTACACCTGACCTGTGGGCGGCCTACATCTGACCTGTGGGCGGCCTACGCGGGACCTGCGGGCGACCTACACCTGACCTGTGGGCGGCCTACATCTGACCTGTAGGCGGCCTACGCGGGACCTGCGGGCGGCCTACACCTGACCTGTGGGCGGCCTACACCTGACCTGCGGACGGCCTACACCTGACCTGCGGGCGGCCTACACCTGACATGTGGGCGGTCTACACCTGACCTGTGGGCCGCCTACACCTGACCTGTGAGCGGTCTACGCCTGACCTGTGGGCCGCCTACATCTGACCTGTGGGCGGCCTACGCGAGACCTGTGAGCGGCCTACACCTGAGCTGTGGGCGGCCTACACCTGAAGTGTGGGCGTCCTACGCGGGACCTGCGGGAGGCCTACACCTGACCTGTGGGCGGCCTACGCGGGACCTGTGGGCGGCCTACATCTGACCTGTAGACGGCCTACACCTGACCTGTGGGCGGCCTACATCTGACCTGTGGGCGGCCTACGCGGGACCTGCGGGCGACCTACACCTGACCTGTGGGCGGCCTACATCTGACCTGTGGGCGGCCTACGCGGGACCTGCGGGCGGCCTACACCTGACCTGTGGGCGGCCTACACCTGACCTGCGGACGGCCTACACCTGACCTGCGGGCGGCCTACACCTGACATGTGGGCGGTCTACACCTGACCTGTGGGCCGCCTACACCTGACCTGTGAGCGGTCTACGCCTGACCTGTGGGCCGCCTACATCTGACCTGTGGGCGGCCTACGCGAGACCTGTGAGCGGCCTACACCTGAGCTGTGGGCGGCCTACACCTGAAGTGTGGGCGTCCTACGCGGGACCTGCGGGAGGCCTACACCTGACCTGTGGGCGGCCTACGCGGGACCTGTGGGCGGCCTACATCTGACCTGTAGGCGGCCTACACCTGACCTGCGGGCGGCCTACACCTGACCTGCCGGCAGCCTACACCTGACCTGTGGGCGGCCTACATCTGACCTGTGGGCGGCCTACAACTGACCTGTGGGCGGCCTACGCGGGACTTGTGGGCGGCGTACACCTGACCTGTGGGCGGTCTACACCTGACCTGCGGACGGCCTGCACCTGACCAGTGGGCGGCCTACACCTGACCTGTGGGCGGCCTACACCTGACCTGTGGGCGGCCTACACCTGGCCTGTGGGCGGCCTACGCGGGACCTGCGGGCGGCCTACACCTGACCTGCGGGCGGCCTACACCTGACCTGTGGGCGGCCTACACCTGACCTGTGGGCGGCCTACACCTGACCTGTGGGCGGCCTACACCTGACCTGTGGGCGGCCTACACCTGACCTGTGGGCGGTCTACACCTGACCTGTGGGCGGCCTACACCTGACCCGTAGGCGACCCACGCGGGAACTGTGGGCGGCCCACACCTAACCTGTGGGCATCCTACACTTGACCTGTGGTCATCCTACACCTGACTTGTGGGTATCCTACACCTGACCTGTGGCCAACCTACACCTGACCTGTGGGCGGTCTACACCTGACCTGTGGGCCGCCTACACCTGACCTGTGGGCGGTCTACACCTGACCTGTGGGCGGCCTACACCTTACCTGTAGGCGGTCTACACCTGACCTGTGGGCCGCCTACACCTGACCTGTGGGCAGCCTACACCTGACCTGTGGGCGGCTTACACCTGATCTGTGGGCGGCCTACAACTGACCTGTGGGCGGCCTACGCGGGACTTGTGGGCGGCCTACACCTGATTTGTGGGCGGTCTACACCTGACCTGTGGGCCGCCTACACCTGACCTGTGGGCGGTCTACACCTGACCTGTGGGCGGCCTACACCTGACCCGTAGGCGACCCACGCGGGAACTGTGGGCGGCCCACACCTGACCTGTAGTCATCCTACACCTGACCTGTGGGCGGCCTACATCTGACCTGTGGGCGGCCTACGCGGGACCTGCGGGCGACCTACACCTGACCTGTGGGCGGCCTACACCTGACCTGCGGACGGCCTACACCTGACCTGCGGGCGGCCTACACCTGACCTGTGGGCGGCCTACATCTGACCTGTGGGCGGCCTACGCGGGACCTGCGGGCGGCCTACACCTGACCTGTGGGCGGCCTACACCTGACCTGCGGACGGCCTACACCTGACCTGCGGGCGGCCTACACCTGACATGTGGGCGGTCTACACCTGACCTGTGGGCCGCCTACACCTGACCTGTGAGCGGTCTACGCCTGACCTGTGGGCCGCCTACATCTGACCTGTGGGCGGCCTACGCGAGACCTGTGAGCGGCCTACACCTGAGCTGTGGGCGGCCTACACCTGAAGTGTGGGCGTCCTACGCGGGACCTGCGGGAGGCCTACACCTGACCTGTGGGCGGCCTACGCGGGACCTGTGGGCGGCCTACATCTGACCTGTAGGCGGCCTACACCTGACCTGCGGGCGGCCTACACCTGACCTGCCGGCAGCCTACACCTGACCTGTGGGCGGCCTACATCTGACCTGTGGGCGGCCTACAACTGACCTGTGGGCGGCCTACGCGGGACTTGTGGGCGGCGTACACCTGACCTGTGGGCGGTCTACACCTGACCTGCGGACGGCCTGCACCTGACCAGTGGGCGGCCTACACCTGACCTGTGGGCGGCCTACACCTGACCTGTGGGCGGCCTACACCTGGCCTGTGGGCGGCCTACGCGGGACCTGCGGGCGGCCTACACCTGACCTGCGGGCGGCCTACACCTGACCTGTGGGCGGCCTACACCTGACCTGTGGGCGGCCTACACCTGACCTGTGGGCGGCCTACACCTGACCTGTGGGCGGCCTACACCTGACCTGTGGGCGGTCTACACCTGACCTGTGGGCGGCCTACACCTGACCCGTAGGCGACCCACGCGGGAACTGTGGGCGGCCCACACCTAACCTGTGGGCATCCTACACTTGACCTGTGGTCATCCTACACCTGACTTGTGGGTATCCTACACCTGACCTGTGGCCAACCTACACCTGACCTGTGGGCAACTTACACCTGACCTATAGGAGGCCTACGCCTGACCTGTGGGCAACCTACACCTGACCTATAGGAGGCCTACGCCTGACCTGTGGGCGGCCTACACCTGACCTGTGGGCGGCCTACGCCAGAACTGCGCGCGGCCTACACCTGACCTGTGGGCGGCCTTAACCTACTTGCAGGCGCCCTACACTTAACCTGCGGGCGCCCTACACTTAACCTGCGGGCGACCTACACCGGACCTGCGGGCGGCCTACACCTGACCAGTGGGCGGCCAACGCGGGAGCTGTGGGCGGCCTACACCTAACCTGCGGGCGACCTACGCGGGACCTGCGGGCGGCCTGCACCTGACCTGCGGACGGCCTACGCCTGACCTGTGGGCGGCCTACACCTGACCTGTGGGCGGCCTACACCTGACCTGTGGGCGGTCTACACCTGACCTGTGGGCGGCCTACACCTGACCCGTAGGCGGCCCACACTTAACCTGTGGGCATCCTACACTTGACCTGTGAGCATCCTACACCTGACCTGTGGGCATCCTACACCTGACCTGTAGGCAACCTACACCTGACCTGTGGGCAACCTACACCTGACCTATAGGAGGCCTACACATGACCTGTGGGCGGCCTACACCTGACCTGTGGGCGGCCTACACCTGACCTGCGGGAGGCCTACACCTGACCTGTTGGCGGCCTACACCTGACATGCGGGCGGTCTACACCTGACCTGTGGGCCGCCTACACCTGACCTGTGGGCGGTCTACACCTGACCTGTGGGCGGCCTACACCTGACCTGTAGGCGGTCTACACATGACCTGTGGGCGGCCTGCACCTGACCTGCGGGCGGCCTACACCTGACCTGCGGACGGCTTACGCCTGACCTGTGGGCGGCCTACGCGGGACCTGTGGGCGGCCTACACCTGACCTGTGGGCGGTCTACACCTGACCTGTGGGCCGCCTACACCTGACCTGTGGGCGGTCTACACCTGACCTGTGGGCCGCCTACGCGGGACCTGTGGGCGGCCTACATCTGACCTGTGGGCGGCCTACAACTGACCTGTGGGCGGCCTACGCGGGACTTGTGGGCGGCCTACACCTGACTTGTGGGCGGTCTACACCTGACCTGTGGGCGGTCTACACCTGACCTGTGGGCCGCCTACACCTGACCTGTGAGCGGTCTACACCTGACCTGTGGGCGGCCTACACCTGACCTGTAGGCGGTCTACACCTGACCTGTGGGCCGCCTACACCTGACCTGTGGGCGGCCTACAACTGACCTGTGGGCGGCCTACGCGGGACTTGTGGGCGGCCTACACCTGACCTGTAGGCGGCCTACACCTGACCTGTGGGCGGCTTACACCTGACCTGTGGGCGACCTACAACTGACCTGTGGGCGGCCTACGCGGGACTTGTGGGCGGCCTACACCTGACCTGTGGGCGGTCTACACCTGACCTGCGGACGGCCTGCACCTGACCAGTGGGCCGCCTACACCTGACCTGTGGGCGGTCTACACCTGACCTGTGGGCGGCCTACGCGGGACCTGTGGGCGGCCTACATCTGACCTGTAGGCGGCCTACACCTGACCTGCGGGCGGCCTACATCTGACCTGTAGGCGGCCTACACCTGACCTGCGGGCGGCCTACACCTGACCTGCGGGCAGCCTACACCTGACCTGTGGGCGGCCTACATCTGACCTGTGGGCGGCCTACAACTGACCTGTGGGCGGCCTACGCGGGACTTGTGGGCGGCCTACACCTGACTTGTGGGCGGTCTACACCTGACCTGTGGGCGGTCTACACCTGACCTGTGGGCCGCCTACACCTGACCTGTGGGCGGTCTACACCTGACCTGTGGGCGGCCTACACCTGGCCTGTAGGCGGTCTACACCTGACCTGTGGGCCGCCTACACCTGACCTGTGGGCAGCCTACACCTGACCTGTGGGCGGCTTACACCTGACCTGTGGGCGGCCTACAACTGACCTGTGGGCGGCCTACGCGGGACTTGTGGGCGGCCTACACCTGACCTGTGGGCGGTCTACACCTGACCTGCGGACGGCCTGCACCTGACCAGTGGGCGGCCTACACCTGACCTGTGGGCGGCCTACACCTGACCTGTGGGCGGCTTGCACCTGGCCTGTGGGCGGCCTACGCGGGACCTGCGGGCGGCCTACACCTGACCTGTGGGCGGCCTACACCTGACCTGTGGGCGGCCTACACCTGACCTGTGGGCGGCCTACACCTGACCTGTGGGCGGTCTACACCTGACCTGTGGGCGGCCTACACCTGACCCGTAGGTGACCCACGCGGGAACTGTGGGCGGCCCACACCTGACCTGTAGGCATCCTACACCTGACCTGTGGGCATCCTACACCTGACCTGTGGGCGGTCTACACCTGACCTGTGGGCCGCCTACACCTGACCTGTGGGCGGTCTACACCTGACCTGTGGGCGGCCTACACCTGACCTGTAGGCGGTCTACACCTGCCCTTTGGGCCGCCTACACCTGACCTGTGGGCAGCCTACACCTGACCTGTGGGCGGCTTACACCTGAATTGTGGGCGGCCTACAACACACCTGTGGGCGGCCTACGCGGGACTTGTGGGCGGCCTACACCTGACCTGTGGGCGGTCTACACCTGACCTGCGGACGGCCTGCACCTGACCAGTGGGCGGCCTACACCTGACCTGTGGGCGGCCTACACCTGACCTGTGAGCGGTCTACACCTGGCCTGTGGGCGGCTTACACCTGACCTGTGGGCGACCTACAACTGACCTGTGGGCGGCCTACGCGGGACTTGTGGGCGGCCTACACCTGACCTGTGGGCGGTCTACACCTGACCTGCGGACGGCCTGCACCTGACCAGTGGGCCGCCTACACCTGACCTGTGGGCGGTCTACACCTGACCTGTGGGCGGCCTACGCGGGACCTGTGGGCGGCCTACATCTGACCTGTAGGCGGCCTACACCTGACCTGCGGGCGGCCTACATCTGACCTGTAGGCGGCCTACACCTGACCTGCGGGCGGCCTACACCTGACCTGCGGGCAGCCTACACCTGACCTGTGGGCGGCCTACATCTGACCTGTGGGCGGCCTACAACTGACCTGTGGGCGGCCTACGCGGGACTTGTGGGCGGCCTACACCTGACTTGTGGGCGGTCTACACCTGACCTGTGGGCGGTCTACACCTGACCTGTGGGCCGCCTACACCTGACCTGTGGGCGGTCTACACCTGACCTGTGGGCCGCCTACACCTGACCTGTGGGCAGCCTACACCTGACCTGTGGGCGGCTTACACCTGACCTGTGGGCGGCCTACAACTGACCTGTGGGCGGCCTACGCGGGACTTGTGGGCGGCCTACACCTGACCTGTGGGCGGTCTACACCTGACCTGCGGACGGCCTGCACCTGACCAGTGGGCGGCCTACACCTGACCTGTGGGCGGCCTACACCTGACCTGTGGGCGGCTTGCACCTGGCCTGTGGGCGGCCTACGCGGGACCTGCGGGCGGCCTACACCTGACCTGTGGGCGGCCTACACCTGACCTGTGGGCGGCCTACACCTGACCTGTGGGCGGCCTACACCTGACCTGTGGGCGGTCTACACCTGACCTGTGGGCGGCCTACACCTGACCCGTAGGTGACCCACGCGGGAACTGTGGGCGGCCCACACCTGACCTGTAGGCATCCTACACCTGACCTGTGGGCATCCTACACCTGACCTGTGGGCGGTCTACACCTGACCTGTGGGCCGCCTACACCTGACCTGTGGGCGGTCTACACCTGACCTGTGGGCGGCCTACACCTGACCTGTAGGCGGTCTACACCTGCCCTTTGGGCCGCCTACACCTGACCTGTGGGCAGCCTACACCTGACCTGTGGGCGGCTTACACCTGAATTGTGGGCGGCCTACAACACACCTGTGGGCGGCCTACGCGGGACTTGTGGGCGGCCTACACCTGACCTGTGGGCGGTCTACACCTGACCTGCGGACGGCCTGCACCTGACCAGTGGGCGGCCTACACCTGACCTGTGGGCGGCCTACACCTGACCTGTGAGCGGTCTACACCTGGCCTGTGGGCGGCCTACGCGGGACTTGCGGGCGGCCTACACCTGACCTGCGGGCGGCCTACACCTGACCTGTGGGCGGCCTACACCTGACCTGTGGGCGGCCTACACCTGACCTGTGGGCGGTCTACACCTGACCTGTGGGCGGCCTACACCTGACCTGTGGGCGGCCTACACCAGACCTGTGGGCGGTCTACACCTGACCTGTGGGCGGCCTACACCTGACCCGTAGGCGGCCCACACTTAACCTGTGGGCATCCTACACTTGACCTGTGGGCATCCTACACCTGACCTGTGGGCATCCTACACCTGACCTGTGGGCAACCTACACCTGACCTATAGGAGGCCTACACCTGACCTGTGGGCGGCCTACACCTGACCTGTGGGCGGCCTACGCCAGAACTGCGCGCGGCCTACACCTGACCTGTGGGCGGCGTACGCGGGACCTGTGGGCGGCCTACACCTGATCTGTGGGCGGCCTACACCTGACCTGTGGGCGGCCTGCGCCAGAACTGCGCGCGGCCTACACCTGACCTGTGGGCGGCGTACGCGGGACCTGTGGGCGGCCTACACCTGACCTGTGGGCGGCCTACGCCTGACCTGCGGGCATCCTACACCTGACCTGTGGGCAACCTACACCTGACCTGTGGGCATCCTACACCTGACCTATAGGAGGCCTACACCTGACCTGTGGGCGGCCTACACCTGACCTGTAGGCGGCCTACGCAGGACCTGTGGGCGGCCTACACCTGACCTGTGGGCGGCCTACGCCTGACCTGCGGGCGACCTACACCTGACCTGTTGGCGGCCTACGCCTGACCTGCGGGCATCCTACACCTGACCTGTGGGCAACCTACACCTGACCTGTGGGCATCCTACACCTGACCTATAGGAGGCCTACACCTGACCTGTGGGCGGCCTAAACCTGACCTGTGTGCGGCGTACGCGGGACCTGCGGGCGGCCTACACCTGACCTGTGGGCGGCCTACGCCTGACCTGCGGGCGACCTACACCAGACCTGTTGGCGGCCTACGCGGGACCTGCGGACGACCTACACCTGACTTGTGGGCGGCCTACACCTGACCTGTAGGCGGCTTACGCCTAACCTGCGGGCGACCTACGCCTGACCTGCGGGCGACCTACACCTGACCTGCGGACGGCCTACGCCTGACCTGTGGGCGGCCTACGCGGGACCTGTGGGCGGCCTACACCTGACCTGTGGGCGGCCTACACCTGACCTGCGGGCGACCTACGCGGGACCTGCGGGCGGCCTACACCTGACCTGTGGGCGGCCTACACCTGACCTGCGGGCGACCTACACCTAACCTGTGGGCGGCCTACGCGGGACCTGTGGGCGGCCTACACCTGACCTGTGAGCGGCCTACACCTGACCTGCGGGCGACCTACGCGGGACCTGCGGGCGGCCTACACCTGACCTGCGGACGGCCTACGCCTGACCTGTGGGCGGCCTACGCGGGACCTGTGGGCGGCCTACTCCTGACCTGTGGGCGGCCTACACCTGACCTGCGGACGGCCTACGCCTGACCTGTGGGCGGCCCACGCGGGACCTGTGGGCGGCCTACACCTGACCTGTGGGCGGTCTACACCTGACCTGTGGGCGGTCTACACCTGACCTGCGGGCGGCCTACACCTGACCTGTGGGCGGCCTACATCTGACCTGTGGGCGGTCTACACCTGACCTGCGGGCGGCCTACACCTGACCTGTGGGCGGCCTACACCTGACCTGTGGACGGCCCACGTGGGACCTGCGGGCGGCCTATTATTTTCTGCAGTGAGCACTTTAACTTAATATACATATAACGCCTACAAAGACCTACATTGCACCTTCAGTGACTAAATTTGACGACTGCGAATTTCTGGAATAATCATGGGGTCGATCGCAAAACTGTGTTACCAAGAAATTAACACATGCGCCCATCGCCGTATCATTTTGAAAATGTATGACAACTTTTTACTTATATGGGACATATGGCACCCAGGGGGTGTTATACCCAACTGCGAATAAAGGGTTACATTGCATGTTTTCATATTGTTTGTATACTTCCACACACATTTATATCGCCCACAGGTTGTGCGGAGACCGTTGGGGCGGCACCTGGCGACTCACGCCTTGTCGCTGGTCCCTCCTCAACGTCGACCGAATTATAAAAGTATGTCACGTGTCATCTAATCTAATCGGATATATTGGCACTAAGCCCTGATATGAAGGTCGGTCGTCTTTGTCAAACGTCTTGTCCACCAATCGAAGGAGCATGCTAGTTTAGGGGATCTGGCTTAGGGCGAATCCGGATTTTGAAGTGGGGGGGGGGGGAGATACATGCAGATAGAATAGAAGCTTAGTAGTAGGTGACAAAGTTCAAACACGATAAGAGTGGCGTTGGATATATATTATCGCGGATTAACCTCACGACCAGCGCGAGACTCGGATTAGTGGTCAGGACGACCAGGACGCCGCTAGGAACGCCACTAGTTCAACAAATTAAGCGCGGTCCGCTCCCAACTTGGATATGTCCAGTACCTATACGTGGCGCACACGGAGTCTAGTGTACGTGGCTGGACTAGGAACGCCACGTGACCAATGTAGGCCTACCAAGGAAACCTCGTCGTGCGCGTTGGGCATTACAAGTACATTGACAACTGTTTACTTCGATTAAAGTTGTCTCCAAAATGCAAAATGCTCCAATCCTTTCTACCAAATGAATGTATATTCGTCGAAAGCACAGATCCACGTCAAAGTAGGTCGCGATATGTTATGCGGGCCACTGCCGTTAGTAATGGTGTAACGTTACGTGTTTGTCACACACGCGTGGCTGAACATCGCCGAAAGCAAGGCAATCAAAGAATTTTACTTAAAAGAAATAAAAAATAGGGGTCTGCATGGAGGGGTAAATGGCGACACGCGACAGGCATATTTGATAAATCGACATTGACCCCCAAATTCTGACACTAAGGATCTGAAAAAAAGCGACATCGACACAGATTTTTGAGAGAAAAAAAAACACACTAAACATAGCCAAAAAGCGACACGGGAGGTCGTGAAAAATCGACATTCGACGCTGAGAATTTTGAACAATCAACGCTGGACACATGGACCCTTTCCAGACCCCTGGAAAAGAGTAATCAATCAGATGAACAGAAAGATCGAGATGCGTGCATTGCATCATTTTTGACCCATAAATTAATAGCGCTAATATTCGTATAAGATATGACGTAATTAAACATGGCAAGGCACAATAGGGTATGTAAGTGACATCGGACAGCGCGCGCTCACCTCCAGCGAATTCGGTTTTGGGTACATGACGCTTCACCGCCCCATATACAAAGCATAGGGAGCTCTTTGTAATGGTGTGAAACGCACAGAAAACCAGCGTCTTGCGATTTAAAACTAGTACGAGTATGAAGGTACACCCCCAAACATTTATTCCATATGGTTTTCAAATCTAACATTGCATTCATATCTCAAACATCAGTGAGTCTAGTTTGAGGCCCATAGTAAAGTATAGGGACCCGCTGACGCGTTGTACCCAGAACGGTTGTTTCTAGAGGTGAGCGCGCGCTGTCTGTGACGTCACTTACAGACCCTATACCCAGTTATATGTTAATTATGTGGGTTGTTGATGCTCTGAGATATCGCGTGGCTTGCACCCAGTACCGTTCAGTAGTCACACGTGAGCGCCCCTATATGACCAAATGCCCAGCAGCAGCCGTGTGAAATCTGTCCCGCATGAGTGTACAGAAGTGCGGGAGACCACCAAAAAGTAGGTCTCCACATGAACATAACGAGTAGGCCGAGCGCAGAGGGACCGGTTGCGTACTAGTGGTACAGTGCTAGTTTACAGGGGCGCATCATTTGTTGCTAAGGGTGTTGGGGGGGGGGCTAGCAATTAGGCTATGGTTGAAAGGGTGCAGTTTGTGTAAGCGAGAGCAAGAAGGTGAAGCAGAATATTCTATTTGTTCATGGCTAAAACGTTAAAACAGCCCTGACACAAAAAACTTCAGCCGTTTTTTTCATTTTCTTTCATGGCCACCTCTTTATTCGCTCTCTATGGTGTCAATTAAATCTGTTATTTTGAAATATTGTGCGTTTTTCGTTATCATATATGAAACCTACTAAATATAGCATCAAGTTATGATTTATCCAGTTTATCCCAGACCTTGAGGCACACGCAGGCTAATAAATAAGGATGACCGTTCCAATTAGGGAGCCCATTTGCACCCGCCCCCACCGCCACCTCGCCCCATCATCCTAACCCCCTTACCCCTGCCCCCATGGGGTACGAAATGATCAGTTCCTAAATGCGGGAAGAAAATAACCTGCATGCCTTTGCAACGTGTCCAACCCAAAGGCCTAATTAAATCAAATGCGACGCATGCGGCGGCAGACAGTTAACCCCTGGCTGTGACAGCGAGAACATGACAACACACCTACGATATGCCCGCTTATCATTCCGCCTGGAGATGCCGCTTTAATACATAAAACTTTATACGGGTGCAAACATTTGGTCCCATTCTGAAAGCAGACACTGGATGCAACCATACATCGCCGCCGTAGAAATTGTTGCCATTGGAATATGAGACGCAGCACGACTTATAGGTAGACATCCCACGCCGATAGGTCTGTTTGTCACCGACACGTAGCCTAAGACACTCCCACTTATATCCCGTGGTGACGAAGACATGGAAAGCATCAGGATCAGACTGTTGGTGCTCGCCGCCGCGATCAGCCTTTCTGTGGGGTTGGATAATGAGGATCTGAGTACCCCATCCGGCGGGCTGGGGGGTGATACGGTCACGGTGTCACCCGAACTATTGGGGGTCAATGTGTCCATGCACCCACCCTTCATACCCAGAATGCTTGAGGCCAGCACGAGGACAGTGGTCGTTACCATGACGACGTTCCAGACCCAGCCAGGAGACACCTTCCTCGTGACGTCATCCGATCTACAAGTGGCGACCGTCCTCAACGTGTCCTTTGGCCGCATTCGGTATGACAACGTTACAGATGACGTCACAGCGTCTACTCTCATCACCGACGTTACCGGTGACGCGGAGAAGGCGGGTGACGTCACCACAGCGACCCCGAAGCTCTTCTGGTCGGATTCAGATGCCAACGGAACAATGGTCATAATTAAGGTCAATGGAATTCGCCTCGGAAAGGCCATGTTAAAAATGACCTTCATTCGCGGAAAAGGTGAAGATAACTCCACCATGGATAACGCTGAAACAGAAACAGAATTGTTGATTTTTGATTCCTATCGCGTTGTCGTGCTCCGAGCCAGGCGACTAATCGACCTTGTGTATCAGTACGGATTGTTAGCGCTGCTTTGTTTTATCAACTTTCTATTTGGCTGTGACCTTAACCTACAGATTGTATGGGGATACATTAAGAAGCCGATCCCACCAGCTATTGGCTTTGCTAGTCAATATTTACTGATGCCGCTGGTACGTAACTGTTTTACACTTTATATTACTTCACACCATACATTGTCATAGATTTATAGTGAATAAATTTTATGGTTATATAGTGAATATATTTATAGTTATATAGTGAATAGAATTGTTACAGTTATACGTTGAATATATTGCTATCTATAGTTGTAAAGTGAATATATTGTTATTGTTATATAGTGAATATATTATTATAGTCACATGGTTAAGATATTGTGATATTTTATAGTGAATAGCTGATTATCGTCATAAAGTGAATAATATTGTTGTAGTTATATAGTTAACATATTGTTATAGTTATGCTTAATATATTGTTATATATATGAAGTAAATATATATTGTTATATTTATATCGTTAATATATTGTTATAGTTATAAAGTGCATATTGTGTTATAGTTATAAAGTGAATATAGTGTAATAGTTATATCGTGATTATAATGTTGCAGTGATCAACTCAATATAGTGTTATAGTTATATCGTGATTATAATGTTGTAGTTATCAACTCAATATAGTGTTATATTTATATCGTGATTATAATGTTGTAGTTATCAACTCAATATAGTGTTATAGTTATATCGTGATTATAATGTAGTTATTAACTCAATATAGTGTTATAGTTATATCGTGATTATAATGTTGTAGTGAGCAACTCAATATAGTGTTATAGTTATATCGTGATTATAATGTTGTAGTTATCAACTCAATATAGTGTTATAGTTATATCGTGATTATAATGTTGTAGTTATCAACTCAATATAGTGTTATAGTTATATCGTGATTATAATGTTGTAGTTATCAACTCAATATAGTGTTATAGTTATATCGTGAATATAATGTTGTAGTTATCAACTCAATATAGTGTTATAGTTATATCGTGATTATAATGTTGTAGTTATCAACTCAATATAGTGTTATAGTTATATCGTGATTATAATGTTGTAGTTATCAACTCAATATAGTGTTATAGTTATAGTTAGCATATTATTATGGTTATACAGTCAATATATTGTTATTTTTTCAAAGCCAGACGAAGTAGTAGTTCATGATCGATGTTGTCTTATTTTAGCTGGGCCTGGCGATTACCGTAATACTTCGTATTGACCCGACATTCGGTCTGGGGTTAATCGCCATCTCATGCGCGCCCGGAGGGGGGGCGTCCAACTCCTGGACGATCCTCTTTGGCGGCGACATCAACCTCAGCCTCACAATGACCTTCCTCAGCATCACCCTGGCTTTGGGTAAGTTCAAGGTCATTTGTCACTTTACAGAACATTACTCAGCATTACTCAAAAAATGAAATTGTGGCCCATTAACAATATTAAAATGAATTTACTTGACGTCGGTCTCGACTTTTAGAAATGCAGTTGAATGTGCTGGCGCCACTATCTATTCGGAATTGGGTTCAATGTGTGCATATGATATGCAGAGTATCCTAGTCCGTCATCCTAATTCAAGACAAAGTTGTATTTGAGGATAGCATAACAGCACCTACATGCAATGGTATTTGATCTGTATGGTGCGTATAATTGATCTGCATCATATTACATAATTCACCATCAGTATCATCTTGTCATTGTCGGTAAATAGCACTTGTGCTAATGTTTTTTTCTATTTTTTTTTCCTGTTTACAACAACGCTAAATAGCTTTATCTTATTTTATCTTATCAGTACAAGCTATGAAATCTTCACGTCTTATAGAGTCTTAAAGATTCTCAATATCTTTTCTCAGGAATGATGCCTTTCTGGATGTTCGTGACGACTAAGATCTACTTCAGCCCCGGTGAGATCCAGATTCCATACCTCCAAATCCTGATTACACTCAGCGAATTCATCATACCGTGCTTGGCCGGTGTTCTGCTTCGCAAATTCCTTCCCAAGATTGCAAAGAAGCTGGCAAAAGCTATTAAAGCCATGTCCTTAGTTTTCCTCATGTGGGTCCTAATCTTCGGTACCTACGTCAACTTCTACATGTGGAGGTTGATGGTGGCATATCCCATCGTCATAGCAGCCGGCACGCTGTTGCCATGGTGCGGCTTCTTATTCGGTTTCGGGGTGGCCAGAATTTGTCGCCAACCGCGCATGCGCGCCATAACAATTGCCATAGAAACTGGAATTCAAAACATTGGCATCCCGATCTTGTTGTTGATGGGCAGTTTCCCGCAGCCTGAGGGCGACATCGCGGCGACCATGGCGGTGTGTGTGGGGGTCTTCACCCCGATCCCGCTCTTTATTGCACTCATCGTTATCACAGTCAAGCGTCGATGCTCACCCGAGAAGACACCAGCAACGGGGGAGGCTGACGCCGTGAATGGCGGTGACGTCGAGGGGGAAGAGGACGCCTGTGTCACTGATAACACGGAGACGGCGAGCGTCACGGACCTCCAGCTCCAGCCAGCCAAGGTGTCGCCCGGTACTCCAGTAATGAAGGAGACTTGCCCTGAGTAACAACTTGCAATGCACACAGCAGTAACTTATTACTACTACTTACTAACTAACTTGTTATTCACAATACTACTGTTGTCAGTTTACCAAAATTAGGCCCTTTTTTATAGCACTGCTTATCCCCCCAAAAATACAAATAAAGTTAAGGTGGTCATTTTGCCCCATGTTCCCCTAATATGCGGGAAATGTACACCGGAATTAAGAAAGCCCTTAGCCCCACGGTCGTTAAAACAGCCCCCTTAAAGTCACTTGATGGCGGGGTGATTACACACCGTAGTAAACAGATGTCTCGCTGGGTGGAACACTATGTCTCTGTACGCGCACGGGTCTCATGTATCGCTAACGGCGCTTGACGCACTACCCCGTCTGCCGGTCATGGACGATCTGGACAGTGTTTCAACATCTTTCGAGCTATGTCAGGCAATCGATTCCTTGGGCAGCGGGAAATCGCCTGGCAATCACAGGATTCCTGCTGAAGTAATTAATTGTGGGAAAACTATATTGCTCCCTCATCTACACCAGCTTCTCGTCCTTTGCTGGAACGATGGTACTGTTCCACAGGGCATGCGTGATGCAAATATAGTTATGCCAACCCCATTGAACCGAAATTTCACATGTAAACCAGCAGGGTCAATGGCCCAATCGTACCCCTTGAGAGATGAGTAGGGCCCCATAGGGGCTTTTTCGACACGGCGACACGGCGATTTTTAAAATCGACAACGCGACATTGGGGTTGTCTTAGAATCGACATGCGACATAAGACTTAGCGACACGTGACACGGAACTTTTCTTAAAATCGACACGCGACATGGACCTTTTCTTAAAATCGACACGCGACATGGACCTTTTCTTAAAATCGACACGCGACATGGACCTTTTTCTTAAAATCGACACGCGACATGGCTACCCTATGAGTTTTAGGTGAAAAAGTGTGTGTTGGAAGTGGGGAGGGGGGGGGGGGGGGAGGGGGACTTTTGCGCGGAGCCCCAAACCCAGATACGTACCCCCACTGATATGGGGCCGGTGTGGCATAAAAACGCGTCCGCCATGAAATTGTGTCCGGGCCGTAGTGCGCATGCGTATTAGCGCTTTGCGCATGCGCTGTTCACCGTTCGCAAACTAGCCATGAAATTGTGTCCGTTTGCGATGATGAATAGGTTGTTAATATCATAGCGTGATATTTCGCAAACGCATTCAAATACTAACACATCTTATGTAACAGGCATTTATTGCTACTCGAAATTGACCTAGTGTTTGTGACTGTCACTGTACGCTGAGAAATTGGCAGGTTCACAGTTGGTCGCCCTCTGTCAGACCCGAACTTGTGCGGTTGCGAAAACTGCTTATGCCCTGGCCCATGCGCTTCGCAAGATAGCCATGAAAATGCGTCCGCTTTTCTAGATGGTGATCACCCTGATGTTTAGTTAATATCATAGCGTGATATTTCAGAACCGCATTCAAATATTAACATATCTTATGTAACAGGCAGGTATTGCTCCAAATAGACCTGGTGTTTGTGACTACCACTGTCCGCTGGGATATTGTCAGGTTCATTTTATGCCTAACTTATTAGAAATATTAGAAAATGAGGCATGCAGCACATTATATGCAGACAATAGTTTACTGCAGTCAACAGCAAAAATACTATATTGTAATACATAATATGCTTCAGTAAACTCAAGTGAATTGTTATTAAAATGTTTTATCATAGTTATTAAATGTTATTTCTATAGTTTCTAGTGCAATTTCATTATTATTATTTAAAATGATTAAAAATAGCAGTTTAGTCAAACTATATATCTATTATTATTATCATAATTCACTAGATCTACATAAACTAATTGCATATATTTCCAAATATTTGCATATATATGTCAAAATATTTGCACATATTCAGTGATCCAAATAGGTATGCGTCCTGCATCATTTGTCACACAAAATGATGCATTTCAGTGATCATATCGAACTGTGTGCGGACATGGTGACGCATTGTAAATAGATAGTGAGCAGACTATGCAATATTGTATTAAAATTAATTTCCCATAATTTGGCCTACCTATCAGAATCACTGATGTTTGGACTTATCATGACTAAGTAATTTCAACATATATCTTAATATAGATCTATGCACATATCTTTAATTAATTTAGACATATCTCTAAATAATTGAATATAGATCTATATATGTTCATATATTTAGACAGTAGTCAAATTATTTAATGATGCATCAATTGAATTGGACATATAAGTAACATTAATATTATTGACTTTAATGATGTATTCAATTCATTTTATGATATGTGGAATTGATTTTATCAGGGTATGTAGAATTGAAGTAGATCTAATGGTATGTGGAATTGAATTAATGACATCTGAAATTGAATAATCATGTGTAGTTGAATTAAGCACTTAACCTAATGTTTTTGGTAAGTCATAGGCTTATTTCCTTCCAAGTTACAGACAATCATTGTGTACTTTTGCGATGTTGATGCTTCTGAAATAATGTGCAATAAAAGTAATAATGATATTTTTAATATGAAGCCAGTCAACAATTTCACTTTTATATGGTGTAAATATCAGTGTATCAGGCTGTCCAATGATCCTACTTTTCCTACTTTTCCTACTTTTTTGTCTCCATCCTATTTTTCCTACTTTTTCTTCAAAATACCTACATTTTCCTACTTTTTCCTACTTTTTGGTATTTGCATCATCAGGCGCAATTTCGAAATGTCGTGAATTGCTGTAAAAGTGTGCATATCGCTTCTATTATTGCATAAGTCAGAGGTATTTTGTTTTTGCGTCCTGATATATCTTTAAATCAACACTATAGTGTCTGTCAAATTCTAATAATGAAAATGCAGGTACAGCTGAGCAGCGTATAAGAAATATTCTGGGAAAGCATTTTCTCAGTAATATAACTTTTTGTCATTCGTTTATCCGGAATAATGTTGCTACATATGCTATTTGAGTCATACTTTTTGCTTTTATTTTCCTATTTTGTCCTACTTTTTCTGTATTTCCATTCCTACTTTTGTCCTACTTTTTCATGAGGGTGTGCTGGACAGCCTGGTGTATGCATCTACTGCACTACCTATTTTGTATATGATATTTCTTGACATCTGAGTCACAACATATTCTAATTGTAGCATTTTTTAAGTTATTGAGAAAGCATATCATCTAGTGACTGATAACGCTGCATAAAGTTTTAAAATTTCCCAGTTGGATATAACCCCTACGAAAAAAGGATAGGAGTTTTCAACTGAACCAAGTAGTTAGTTTTCAATTGAATACTAACGTTTGTTTTCGACTAGTTCCCACATGAAGAATTTCTCATGCATATCAGTTGAAAACTAACTGTTGAATTTTCAACTACTAGATGGGTTCTTGGGTGTGCTATTTATAGCTACTGCTCATGAAACATGATCCCAGTTAGTTTTCAGTGAAGAACTAACTACCCACCAGGGACTAGCTCAAAAGTTACTGTATATATACATTTGTAACCTATAGCTAGGTGCAGACATACAGAAACACAAAATGGAGCTTTAAGGTTTTTATTCACAGAATGAAACAGCCACTGGGTGCAGGTAAACTGGGCAAACTGGTATTCACTTTGATATAACATATCATTTGACTATCATTTGATGTATTTGAAGGATCTTGCCAGCATGCAATACTCCAATGCATGTATCAGCCTGGTGTAGCCTGGAACCTAAAATAAAAAATAAATGTTCATACACTCTTGGTTTACATCAACAAATGAAGGCAAATAATAGGAACATCAATGTTAAACAATGAATGGTTATCTACTATAAGAGACTATTGCAACCACAGAACACCCATATGAATATATAGACCTACAGCAACATTTTTTTTCTAACTATGGAAAGGCATAGTGCAGAAACTTAACCGAGATGTGTCCTTGCATGCGTTGCCCACTGGCTTGGATCTAATGTCAGGTGAAATAAAGTCTTATAATATATATAAATTATATGTTTGGTACTTCTGATGATTCATGTACAGGTTGATTCAGCATAGAGTTCTAGCTTATATAGAACCCTCTTATGCAGGTCAACCCCTAAGCAACACTGAAGACTTGCCTGGCTGCTTGCTGGCTTGGCTTTTTTACATTAAATGTGTACAGCAACCATAGTACATGACCAACATGCTAGTCTATGAGTCCAAGTCTACCAAGTACTAGCAAAGAGACAGATCCTACAACTGCAGCCCTGAATTCACAAGCTGAATGAGTCATAAAAGTAGCCAGGCTGCTGGCCTCTCTAATATGTTCAGACTCTACAGATCCTTTAGGCCCACATGCACATGTGGCAGAAGCTGCAGGCACTGTATATAAGCTAGCAGACAGAGCTGAGCCCAGAAACCATAAAGTATAAGATTTCAACTAGTGTCTCACTGGCCTGGCTTGTAAAAGTGAGCCTGGACCGATTTTCATGGAGCCGATCACAGCCATGAAAATGTGTCCGGCCCGGACCGATTTTCATGGAGCCGATCACAGCCATGAAAATGTGTCCGGCCCGGACCGATTTTCATGGAGCTGATCACAGCCATGAAAATGTGTCCGGCCCGGACCGATTTTCATGGATCCGATCACAGCCATGAAAATGTGTCCGGCCCGCCAAATGACTCTTTCTGATGATGTATGGGTTGTCTGATAAGGGCAGACCGATTTTCATAGAGCCGATCGCAGCCATGAAAATGTGTCCGGCCCGGACCGATTTTCATGGAGCCGATCACAGTCATGAAAATGTGTCCGGCCCGGACCGATTTTCATGGAGCCGATCACAGCCATGAAAATGTGTCCGGCCCGCCAAATGACTCTTTCTGGTGATGTATGGGTTGTCTGATAAGGGCAGACCGATTTTCATAGAGCCGATCGCAGCCATGAAAATGTGTCCGGCCCGGACCGATTTTCATGGAGCCGATCACAGTCATGAAAATGTGTCCGGCCCGGACCGATTTTCATGGAGCCGATCACAGCCATGAAAATGTGTCCGACCCGCCAAATGACTCTTTCTGATGATGTATGGGTTGTCTGATAAGGGCGGACCGATTTTCATGGAGCCCATCGCAGCCATGAAAATGTGTCCGACCCGGACCGATTTTCCGATTTTCATGGAGCCAATCACAGCCATGAAAATGTGTCCGGCCTGGACCGATTTTCATGGAGCCGATCACAGTCATGAAAATGTGTCCGACCCGCAAAATAAACACGACTAACTCTTGCCCCTTGCCCTCTCATTACTGCACTAAGGTCCCGTTTTTGTTTGTTTGTTTTTTTTCTTTTTCCTTCTAGATCTATTCGTATATATTGTAAAAAGTACGCGGACACTTTCTCACGGTGGCCACAATTTCATGTTACCGTGCCATGAAGTCCGGCCGGACACGATTTCATGGCCGGACACTATTTCATACCACACTATCCATGAAAATGTGTCCGGCCGGACACCATTTCATGGCCGGACACTATTTCATACCACACTATCCATGAAAATGTGTCCGGCCGGACACCATTTCATGGCCGGACACTATTTCATACCACACTATCCATGAAAATGTGTCCGGCCGGACACAATTTCATGGCCGGACACAATTTCATACCACACTATCCATGAAAATGTGTCCGGCCGGACACAATTTCATGGCCGGACACAATTTCATACCACACCGGCACTGCCTTCAGACATAACAAGTCCGTTGCCGAGAAAATATTCAGCGGTAAATTATCAGACCATGACCATTGAATTGAAGTTTGGTGCACCAAGTGCATGAGATTGAGGGTTGCGTCGGCCAAGCAGAAGAGAAGAGGCGCGGTGGGGCAGGGTGGGGCAGAGGAGAACTTATAATATAATATATAGAATATTTAGAATAACTGATTACGATCGAGCGTTGTTCTTCACAAAGTGATGGAGCGAGGGGCTGGGAACGAGACTGACATGCCCTTTGAGGACGAGACTAAAAAAAACTTCGACGGGGTTTGGTGCTTTTTTTCTGCACCAAGCCACTGATGAGCGCGTGCGGTTTACGCGGGACCTAAATTATAAGGGCTTGGTGCTTCCTTTTTTCTGCACCAAGCCACGGATGAGAGTGTGCGATTCACGCGGGACCTGCGGGCGGCCTACAACTGACCTGTGGGCGGCCTACATCTGACCTGTGGGCGGCCTACACCTGACCTGTGGGCGGTCTACACCTAACCTGTGGGCGGCCTACACCTGACCTGTGGGCGCCCTACATCTGACCTGTGGGCGGTCTACACCTGACCTGTGGGCCGCCTACACCTGACCTGTGGGCGGTCTACACCTGACCTGTGGGCGGCCTACACCTGACCTGCGGGCGGTCTACACCTGACCTGTGGGCCGCCTACACCTGACCTGTGGGCGGCCTACACCTGACCTGTGGGCGGTCTACACCTGACCTGTGGGCCGCTTACACCTGACCTGTGGGCGGACTACATCTGACCTGTAGGCGGCCTACACCTGACCTGCAGGCGGCCTACACCTGACCTGTGGGCGGCCTACATCTGACCTGTGGGCGGCCTACATCTGACCTGTGGGCGGCCTACGCGGGACCTGTGGGCGCTCTACACCTGACCTGTGGGCCGCCTACACCTGACCTGTGAGCGGTCTACACCTGACCTGTGGGCAGCCTACACCTGACCTGTGGGCGGCCTACGCCTGACCTGTGGGCGGCCTACACTTGACCTGTGGGCGGTTTACACCTGACCTGTGGGCGGCCTACGCCTAACCTGTGGGCGGTCTACACCTGACCTGTGGGCCGCCTACACCTGACCTGTGGGCGGCCTACACCTTACCTGCGGGCGCCCTACACCTAACCTGCGGGCGGCCTACACCTGACCTGTGGGCGGCCTACACCTGGCCTGTGGGCGGCCTACGCGGGACCTGCGGGCGGCCTACACCTGACCTGTGGGCGGTCTACACCTGACCTGTGGGCGGCCTACACCTGACCCGTAGGCGGCCCACGCGGGAACTGTGGGCGGCCCACACCTGACCTGTGGGCATCCTACACCTGACCTGTGGGCATCCTACACCTGACCTGTGGGCGGCCCACGCCTGACCTGCGGGCGACCTACACCTGACCTGCGGTCGGCCTACGCCTGACCTGTGGGCGGCCTACGCGGGACCTGTGGGCATCCTACACCTGCCCTGTGGGCAACCTACACCTGACCTGTGGGCAACCTACACCTGACCTATAGGCGGCCTACACCTGACCTGTGGGCGGCCTGCATCTGACCTGTGGGCGGCCTACACCAGAGCTGCGCACGGCCTACACCTGACCTGTGGGCGGCGTACGCGGGACCTGTGGGCCGCCTACACCTGACCTGTGGGCGCCCTACACCTGACCTGTGGGCGGCCTACGCCTGACCTGTGGGCAACCTACACCTGACCTATAGGAGGCCTACACCTGACCTGTGGGCGGCCTACACCTGACCTGTGGGCGGCCTACGCCAGAACTGCGCGCGGCCTACACCTGACTTGTGGGCGGCGTACACGGGACCTGTGGGCGGCCTACATCTGACCTGTGGGCGTCCTACGCCCTACCTGCGGGCGACCTACACCTGACCTGTTGGCGGCCTACGCGGGACCTGCGGACGGCCTACACCTGACCTGTGGGCGGCCTACACCTGACCTGTGGGCGGCCTACGCCTGACCTGCGGGCGACCTACACCTGACCTGTGGGCGGCCTACACCTGACCTGTGGGCGGCCTACACCTGACCTGTGGGCGGTCTACACCTGACCTGTGGGCGGCCTACACCTGACCCGTAGGCGGCCCACGCGGGAACTGTGGGCGGCCCACACCTGACCTGTGGGCATCCTACACCTGACCTGTGGGCATCCTACACCTGACCTGTGGGCATCCTACACCTGACATGTGGGCAACCTACACCTGACCCCCACAACCTACACCTGACCTGTGGGCAACCTACACCTGACCTATAGGAGGCCTACACCTGACCTGTGGGCGGCCTACACCTGACCTGTGGGCGGCCTACGCCAGAACTGCGCGCGGCCTACACCTGACTTGTGGGCGGCGTACACGGGACCTGTGGGCGGCCTACATCTGACCTGTGGGCGTCCTACGCCCTACCTGCGGGCGACCTACACCTGACCTGCGGGCGGCCTACACCTGACCTGTGGGCGGCCTACGCGGGACCTGTGGGCGGCCTACACCTGACCTGTGGGCGGCCTACACCTGACCTGCGGGCGACCTACGCGGGACCTGCGGGCGGCCTACACCTGACCTGCGGACGGCCTACGCCTGGCCTGTGGGCGGCCTACGCGGGACCTGCGGACGGCCTACGCCTGACCTGTGGGCGGCCTACGCGGGACCTGTGGGCGGCCTACACCTGACCTGCGGGCGGTCTACACCTGACCTGTGGGCGGCCTACACCTGACCTGTGGGCGGCCTACGCGGGATCTCTGGGCGGCCTACACCTGACCTGCGGGCGGCCTACACCTGACTTGTGGGCGGCCTACGCGGGACCTGTGGGCGGCCTACACCTGACCTGTGGGCGGCCTGCACCTGACCTGCGGGCGACCTACGCGGGACCTGCGGGCGGCCTACACCTGACCTGCGGACGGCCTACGCCTGACCTGTGGGCGGCCTACGCGGGACCTGTGGGCGTCCTACACCTGACCTGTGGGCGGTCTACACCTGACCTGTGGGCGGTCTACACCTGACCTGCGGGCGGCCTACACCTGACCTGTGGGCGGCCTACACCTGACCTGTGGGCGGCCTACGCGGGACCTCTGGGCGGCCTACACCTGACCTGTGGGCGGCCTACACCTGACCTGCGAACGGCCTACGCCGGACCTGTAGGCGGCCTACGCGGGACCTGTGGGCGGCCTACACCTGACCTGTGGGCGGTCTACATCTGACCTGTGGGCGGTCTACACCTGACCTGCGGGCGGCCTACACCTGACCTGTGGGCGGCCTACACCTGACTTGCGGGCAGCCTGCTCCTGACCTGTGGGCGGTCTACATCTGACCTGTGGGCGGCCTACACCTGACCTGCGGGCGGCCTACACCTGACCTGTGGGCGGCCTACGTGGGACCTGCGGGCGGCCTACACCTGACCTGTGGGCGGCCTACACCTGACTTGCGGGCAGCCTGCACCTGACCTGTGGGCGGTCTACATCTGACCTGTGGGCGGCCTACACCTGACCTGTGGGCGGCCTACACCTGACCTGTGGACGGCCCACGTGGGACCTGCGGGCGGCCTATTATTTTCTGCAGTGAGCACTTTAACTTAATATACATTTAACGCCTACAAAGACCTACATTGCACCTTCAGTGACTAAATTTGACGACTGCGAATTTCTGGAATAATCATGGGGTCGATCGCAAAACTGTGTTACCAAGAAATTAACACATGCGCCCATCGCCGTATCATTTTGAAAATGTATGACAACTTTTTACTTATATGGGACATATGGCACCCAGGGGGTGTTATACCCAACTGCGAATAAATGGTTACATTGCATGTTTTCATATTGTTTGTATACTTCCACACACATTTATATCGCCCACAGGTTGTGCGGAGACCGTTGGGGCGGCACCTGGCGACTCACGCCTTGTCGCTGGTCCCTCCTCAACGTCGACCGAATTATAAAAGTATGTCACGTGTCATCTAATCTAATCGGATATATTGGCACTAAGCCCTGATATGAAGGTCGGTCGTCTTTGTCAAACGTCCTGTCCACCAATCGAAGGAGCATGCTAGTTTAGGGGATCTGGCTTAGGGCGAATCCGGATTTTGAAGCGGGGGAGAGGTAGGGAGTGGGGGGGGGGGAGATACATGCAGATAGAATAGAAGCTTAGTAGTAGGTGACAAAGTTCAAACACGATAAGAGTGGCGTTGGGTATATATTATCGCGGATTAACCTCACGACCAGCGCGAGACTCGGATTAGTGGTCAGGACGACCAGGACGCCGCTAGGAACGCCACTAGTTCAACGAATTAAGCGCGGTCCGCTCCCAACTTGGATATGTCCAGCACCTATACGTGGCGCACACGGAGTCTAGTGTACGTGGCTGGACTAGGAACGCCACGTGACCAATGTAGGCCTACCAAGGAAACCTCGTCGTGCGCGTTGGGCATTACAAGTACATTGACAACTGTTTACTCCGATTAAAGTTGTCTCCAAAATGCAAAATGCTCCAATCCTTTCTACCAAATGAATGTATATTCGTCGAAAGCACAGATCCACGTCAAAGTAGGTCGCGATATGTTATGCGGGCCACTGCCGTTAGTAATGGTGTAACGTTACGTGTTTGTCACACACGCGTGGCTGAACATCGCCGAAAGCAAGACAATCAAAGAATTTTACTTAAAAGAAATAACAAATAGGGGTCTGCATGGAGGGGTAAATGGCGACACGCGACAGGCATATTTGATAAATCGACATTGACCCCCAAATTCTGACACTAAGGATCTGAAAAAAAGCGACATCGACACAGATTTTTGAGAGAAAAAAAAAACACACTAAACATAGCCAAAAAGCGACACGGGAGGTCGTGAAAAATCGACATTCAACGCTGAGAATTTTGAACAATCAACGCTGGACACATGGACCCTTTCCAGACCCCTGGAAAAGAGTAATCAATCAGATGAACAGAAAGATCGAGATGCGTGCATTGCATCATTTTTGACCCATAAATTAATAGCGCTAATATTCGTATAAGATATGACGTAATTAAACATGGCAAGGCACAATACCCAGTTATATGTTAATTATGTGGGTTGTTGATGCTCTGAGATATCGCGTGGCTTGCACCCAGTACCGTTCAGTAGTCACATGTGAGCGCCCCTATATAACCAAATGCCCAGCTGCAGCCGTGTGAAATCTGTCCCGCATGAGTGTACAGAAGTGCGGGAGACCACCAAAAAGTAGGTCTCCACATGAACATAACGAGTAGGCCGAGCGCAGAGGGACCGGTTGCGTACTAGTGGTACAGTGCTAGTTTACAGGGGCGCATCATTTGTTGCTAAGGGTGTTGGGGGGGGGGGGGGCTAGCAATTAAGCTATGGTTGAAAGGGTGCAGTTTGTGTAAGCGAGAGCAAGAAGGTGAAGCAGAATATTCTATTTGTTCATGGCTAAAACGTTAAAACAGCCCTGACACAAATAACTTCAGCCTTTTTTTCCATTTTCTTTCATGGCCACCTCTTTATTCGCTCTCTATGGTGTCAATTAAATCTGTTATTTTGAAATATTGTGCGTTTTTCGTTATCATATATGAAACCTACTAAATATAGCATCAAGTTATGATGTATCCAGTTTATCCCAGACCTTGAGGCACACGCAGGCTAATAAATAAGGATGACCGTTCCAATTAGGGAGCCCATTTGCACCCGCCCCCACCGCCACCTCGCCCCATCATCCTAACCCCCTTACCCCTGCCCCCATGGGGTACGAAATGATCAGTTCCTAAATGCGGGGCGACAATAAACTGCATGCCTTTGCAACGTGTCCAACCCAAAGGCCTAATTAAATCAAATGCGACGCATGCGGCGGCAGACAGTTAACCCCTGGCTGTGACAGCGAGAACATGACAACACACCTACGAAATGCCCGCTTATCATTCCGCCTGGAGATACCGCTTTAATACATAAAACTTTATACGGGTGCAAACATTTGGTCCCATTCTGAAAGCAGACACTGGATGCAACCATACATCGCCGCCGTAGAAATTGTTGCCATTGGAATATGAGACGCAGCAAGACTTATAGGTAGACATCCCACGCCGATAGGTCTGTTTGTCACCGACACGTAGCCTAAGACACTCCCACTTATATCCCGTGGTGACGAAGACATGGAAAGCATCAGGATCAGACTGTTGGTGCTCGCCGCCGCGATCAGCCTTTCTGTGGGGTTGGATAATGAGGATCTGAGTACCCCATCCGGCGGGCTGGGGGGTGATACGGTCACGGTGTCACCCGAACTATTGGGGGTCAATGTGTCCATGCACCCACCCTTCATACCCAGAATGCTTGAGGCCAGCACGAGGACAGTGGTCGTTACCATGACGACGTTCCAGACCCAGCCAGGAGACACCTTCCTCGTGACGTCATCCGATCTACAAGTGGCGACCGTCCTCAACGTGTCCTTTAGCCGCATTCGGTATGACAACGTTACGGATGACGTCACAGCGTCTACTCTCATCACCGACGTTACCGGTGACGCGGAGAAGGCGGGTGACGTCACCACAGCGACCCCGAAGCTCTTCTGGTCGGATTCAGATGCCAACGGAACAATGGTCATAATTAAGGTCAATGGAATTCGCCTCGGAAAGGCCATGTTAAAAATGACCTTAATTCGCGGAAAAGGTGAAGATAACTCCACCATGGATAACGCTGAAACAGAAACAGAATTGTTGATTTTTGATTCCTATCGCGTTGTCGTGCTCCGAGCCAGGCGACTAATCGACCTTGTGTATCAGTACGGATTGTTAGCGCTGCTTTGTTTTATCAACTTTCTATTTGGCTGTGACCTTGACCTACAGATCGTATGGGGATACATTAAGAAGCCGATCCCACCAGCTATTGGCTTTGCTAGTCAATATTTACTGATGCCGCTGGTACGTAACTGTTTTACACTTTATATTACTTCACACCATACATTGTCATAGATTTATAGTGAATATGTTTTATGGTTATATAGTGAATATATTTATAGTTATATAGTGAATAGAATTGTTACAGTTATACGTTGAATATATTGCTATCTATAGTTGTAAAGTGAATATATTGCTATTGTTATATAGTGAATATATTATTATAGTCACATGGTTAAGATATTGTGATATTTTATAGTGAATAGCTGATTATCGTTATAAAGTGAATAATACTGTTGTAGTTATATAGTTAACATATTGTTATAGTTATGCTTAATATATTGTTATATATATGAAGTAGATATATATTGTTATATTTATATCGTTCATATATTGTTATAGTTATAAAGTGCATATTGTGTTATAGTTATAAAGTGAATATAGTGTAATAGTTATATCGTGATTATAATGTTGTAGTGATCAACTCAATATAGTGTTATAGTTATATCGTGATTATAATGTTGTAGTTATCAACTCAATATAGTGTTATATTTATATCGTGATTATAATGTTGTAGTTATCAACTCAATATAGTGTTATAGTTATATCGTGATTATAATGTTGTAGTTATCAACTCAATATAGTGTTATAGTTATAGTTAGCATATTATTATGGTTATACAGTCAATATATTGTTATTTTTTCATAGCCAGACGAAGTAGTAGTTCATGATCGATGTTGTCTTATTTTAGCTGGGCCTGGCGATTACCGTCATGCTTCGTATTGACCCGACATTCGGTCTGGGGTTAATCGCCATCTCATGCGCGCCCGGAGGGGGGGCGTCCAACTCCTGGACGATCCTCTTTGGCGGCGACATCAACCTCAGCCTCACAATGACCTTCCTCAGCATCACCCTGGCTTTGGGTAAGTTCAAGGTCATTTGTCACTTTACAGAACATTACTCAGCATTACTCAAAAAATGAAATCGTGGCCCATTAACAATATTAAAATGAATTTACTTGACATCGGTCTCGACTTTTAGAAATGCAGTTGAATGTACTGGCGCCACTTTCTATTCGGAATTGGGTTCAATGTGTGCATATGATATGCAGAGTATCCTAGTCCGTCATCCTAATTCAAGACAAGATAGTTGTATTTGAGGATAGCATAACAGCACCTACATGCAATGGTATTTGACCTGTATGGTGCGTATAATTGATCTGCATCATATTACATAATTCACCATCATTATCATCTTGTCATTGTCGGTAAATAGCACTTGTGCTAATGTTTTTTCTATTTTTTTTTCCTGTTTACAACAACGCTAAATAGCTTTATCTTATTGTATCTTATCAGTACAAGCTATGAAATCTTCACGTCTTATAGAGTCTTAAAGATTCTCGATATCTTTTCTCAGGAATGATGCCTTTCTGGATGTTCGTGACGACTAAGATCTACTTCAGCCCCGGTGAGATCCAGATTCCATACCTCCAAATCCTGATTACACTCAGCGAATTCATCATACCGTGCTTGGCCGGTGTTCTGCTTCGCAAATTCCTTCCCAAGATTGCAAAGAAGCTGACAAAAGCTATTAAAGCCATGTCCTTAGTTTTCCTCATGTGGGTCCTAATCTTCGGTACCTACGTCAACTTCTACATGTGGAGGTTGATGGTGGCATATCCCATCGTCATAGCAGCCGGCACGCTGTTGCCATGGTGCGGCTTCTTATTCGGTTTCGGGGTGGCCAGAATTTGTCGCCAACCGCGCATGCGCGCCATAACAATTGCCATAGAAACTGGAATTCAAAACATTGGCATCCCGATCTTGTTGTTGATGGGGAGTTTCCCGCAGCCTGAGGGCGACATCGCGGCGACCATGGCGGTGTGTGTGGGGGTCTTCACCCCGATCCCGCTCTACATTGCACTCATCGTTATCACAGTCAAGCGTCGATGCTCACCCGAGAAGACACCAGCAACGGGGGAGGCTGACGCCGTGAATGGCGGTGACGTCGAGGGGGGAGAGGACGCTTGTGTCACTGATAACACGGAGACGGCGAGCGTCACGGACCTCCAGCTCCAGCCAGCCAAGGTGTCGCCCGGTACTCCACTAATGAAGGAGACTTGCCCTGAGTAACAACTTGCAATGCACACAGCAGTAACTTATTACTACTACTTACTAACTAACTTGTTATTCACAATACTACTGTTGTCAGTTTACCAAAATTAGGCCCTTTTTTATAGCACTGCTTATCCCCCCAAAAATACAAATAAAGTTAAGGTGGTCATTTTGCCCCATGTTCCCCTAATATGCGGGCAATGTAAACCGGAATTAAGAAAGCCCTTAGCCCCACGGTCATTAAAACAGCCCCCTTAAAGTCACTTGATGGCGGGGTGATTACACACCGTAGTAAACAGATGTCTCGTTGGGTGGAACACTATGTCTCTGTACGCGCACGGGTCTCATGTATCGCCAACGGCGCTTGATGCACTACTCCGTCTGCCGGTCATGGACGATCTGGACAGTGTTTCAACATCTTTCGAGCTATGTCAGGCAATCGATTCCTTGGGCAGCGGGAAATCGCCTGGCCAGCACAGGATTCCTGCTGAAGTAATTAATTGTGGGAAAACTATATTGCTCCCTCATCTACACCAGCTTCTCGTCCTTTGCTGGAACGATGGTACTGTTCCACAGGGCATGCGTGATGCAAATATAGTTATGCCAACCCCATTGAACCGAAATTTCACATGTAAACCAGCAGGGTCAATGGCCCCAATCGTACCCCTTGAGAGATGAGTAGGGCCCCATAGGGGCTTTTTCGACACGGCGACACGGCGATTTTTAAAATCGACAACGCGACATTGGGGTTGTCTTAGAATCGACATGCGACATAAGACTTAGCAACACGCGACACGGAACTTTTCTTAAAATCGACACGCGACATGGACCTTTTCTTAAAATCGACACGCGACATGGACCTTTTCTTAAAATCGACACGCGACATGGACCTTTTTCTTAAAATCGACACGCGACATGGCTACCCCCTCTCAGGGGGCCTATGAGTTTTAGGTGAAAAAGTGTGTGTTGGAAGTGGGGAGGGAGGGGAGGGGAGGGGGACTTTTGCGCGGAGCCCCAAACCCAGATACGTACCCCCACTGATATGGGGCCGGCACTGCCTTCAGACATAACAAGTCCGTTGCCGAGAAAATATTCAGCGGTAAATTATCAGACCATGACCATTGAATTGAAGTTTGGTGCACCAAGTGCATGAGATCGAGGGTTGCGTCGGCCAAGCAGAAGAGAAGAGGCGCGGTGGGGCAGGGAGGGGCAGAGGAGAACTTATAATATAATATATAGAATATTTAGAATAACTGATTACGATCGAGCGTTGTTCTTCACAAAGTGATGGAGCGAGGGGCTGGGAACGAGACTGACATGCCCTTTGAGGACGAGACTAAAAAAAACTTCGACGGGGTTTGGTGCTTTTTTTCTGCACCAAGCCACTGATGAGCGCGTGCTGTTTACGCGGGACCTAAATTATAAGGGCTTGGTGCTTCCTTTTTTCTGCACCAAGCCACTGATGAGAGTGCGCGATTTACGCGGGACCTGCGGGCGGCCTACACCTGACCTGTGGGCGGCCTACATCTGACCTGTGAGCGGCCTACACCTGACCTGTGGGCCGCCTACGCCTGACCTGTGGGCGGCCTACGCGGGACCTGTGGGCATCCTACACCTGACCTGTGGGCGGCCTACACCTGACCTGTGGGCGGCCTACACCTGACCTGTGGGCGGCCTACACCTGACCTGTGGGCGGCCTACACCTGACCTGTGGGCGGCCTACACCTGACCTGCGGGCGGCCTGCACCTGACCTGTGGGCGGCCTACACCTGACCTGTGGGCGGCCTACACCTGACTTGTGGGCGGCCTACGCGGGACCTGCGGGCGGCCTACACCTGACCTGTGGGCGGCCTACACCTGACCTGTGGGCGGCCTACACCTGACCTGTGGGCGGCCTACACCTGACCTGTGGGCGGCCTACACCTGACCTGTGGGCGGCCTACACCTGACCTGTGGGCGGCCTACGCGGGACCTGCGGGCGGCCTACACCTGACCTGTGGGCGGCCTACACCTGACCTGTGGGCGGCCTACACCTGACCTGTGGGCGGCCTACACCTGACTTGTGGGCGGCCTACGTGAGACCTGCGGGCGGCCTATTATTATCTGCAGTGAGCACTTTAACTTAATATACATATAACGCCAACAAAGACCTACATTGCACCTTCAGTGACTAAATTTGACGACTGCGAATTTCTGGAATAATCATGGGGTCGATCGCAAAACTGTGTTACCAAGAAATTAACACATGCGCCCATCGCCGTATCATTTTGAAAATGTATGACAACTTTTTACTTATATGGGACATATGGCACCCAGGGGGTGTTATACCCAACTGCGAATAAATGGTTACATTGCATGTTTTCATATTGTTTGTATACTTCCACACACATTTATATCGCCCACAGGTTGTGCGGAGACCGTTGGGGCGGCACCTGGCGACTCACGTCTTGTCGCTGGTCCCTCCTCAACGTCGACCGAATTATAAAAGTATGTCACGTGTCATCTAATCTAATCGGATATATTGGCACTAAGCCCTGATATGAAGGTCGGTCGTCTTTGTCAAACGTCCTGTCCGCCAATCGAAGGAGTATGTTAGTTTAGGGGATCTGGCTTAGGGCGAATCCGGATTTTGAAGCGGGGGAGAGGTAGGGAGTGGGGGGGGGGGGGGGGAGATACATGCAGATAGAATAGAAGCTTAGTAGTAGGTGACAAAGTTCAAACACGATAAGAGTGGCGTTGGGTATATATTATCGCGGATTAACCTCACGATCAGCGCGAGACTCGGATTAGTGGTCAGGACGACCAGGACGCCGCTAGGAACGCCACTAGTTCAACAAATTAAGCGCGGTCCGCTCCCAACTTGGATATGTCCAGCACCTATACGTGGCGCACACGGAGTCTAGTGTACGTGGCTGGACTAGGAACGCCACGTGACCAATGTAGGCCTACCAAGGAAACCTCGTCGTGCGCGTTGGGCATTACAAGTACATTGACAACTGTTTACTCCGATTAAAGTTGTCTCCAAAATGCAAAATGCTCCAATCCTTTCTACCAAATGAATGTATATTCGTCGAAAGCACAGATCCACGTCAAAGTAGGTCGCGATATGTTATGCGGGCCACTGCCGTTAGTAATGGTGTAACGTTACGTGTTTGTCACACACGCGTGGCTGAACATCGCCGAAAGCAAGGCAATAAAAGAATTTTACTTAAAAGAAAAAAAAATAGGGGTCTGCATGGAGTGGTAAATGGCGACACGCGACAGGCATATTTGAAAAATCGACATTGACCCCCAAATTCTGACACTAAGGATCTGAAAAAAAGCGACATCGACACAGATTTTTGAGAGAAAAAAAAACACACTAAACATAGCCAAAAAGCGACACGGGAGGTCGTGAAAAATCGACATTCGACGCTGAGAATTTTGAACAATCAACGCTGGACACATGGACCCTTTCCAGACCCCTGGAAAAGAGTAATCAATCAGATGAACAGAAAGATCGAGATGCGTGCATTGCATCATTTTTGACCCATAAATTAATAGCGCTAATATTCGTATAAGATATGACGTAATTAAACATGGCAAGGCACAATACCCAGTTATATGTTAATTATGTGGGTTGTTGATGCTCTGAGATATCGCGTGGCTTGCACCCAGTACCGTTCAGTAGTCACATGTGAGCGCCCCTATATAACCAAATGCCCAGCAGCAGCCGTGTGAAATCTGTCCCGCATGAGTGTACAGAAGTGCGGGAGACCACCAAAAAGTAGGTCTCCACATGAACATAACGAGTAGGCCGAGCGCAGAGGGACCGGTTGCGTACTAGTGGTACAGTGCTAGTTTACAGGGGCGCATCATTTGTTGCTAAGGGTGTTGGGGGGGGGGGGCTAGCAATTAAGCTATGGTTGAAAGGGTGCAGTTTGTGTAAGCGAGAGCAAGAAGGTGAAGCAGAATATTCTATTTGTTCATGGCTAAAACGTTATAACAGCCCTGACACAAATAACTTCAGCCTTTTTTTTCATTTTCTTTCATGGCCACCTCTTTATTCGCTCTCTATGGGGTCAATTAAATCTGTTATTTTGAAATATTGTGCGTTTTTCGTTATCATATATGAAACCTACTAAATATATCATCAAGTTATGATGTATCCAGTTTATCCCAGACCTTGAGGCACACGCAGGCTAATAAATAACGATGACCGTTCCAATTAGGGAGCCCATTTGCACCCGCCCCCACCGCCACCTCGCCCCATCATCCTAACCCCCTTACCCCTGCCCCCATGGGGTACGAAATGATCAGTTCCTAAATGCGGGGCGACAATAAACTGCATGCCTTTGCAACGTGTCCAACCCAAAGGCCTAATTAAATCAAATGCGACGCATGCGGCGGCAGACAGTTTTACCCCTGGCTGTGACAGCGAGAACATGACAACACACCTACGAAATGCCCGCTTATCATTCCGCCTGGAGATGCCGCTTTAATACATAAAACTTTATACGGGTGCAAACATTTGGTCCCATTCTGAAAGCAGACACTGGATGCAACCATACATCGCCGCCGTAGAAATTGTTGCCATTGGAATATGAGACGCAGCACGACTTATAGGTAGACATCCCACGCCGATAGGTCTGTTTGTCACCGACACGTAGCCTAAGACACTCCCACTTATATCCCGTGGTGACGAAGACATGGAAAGCATCAGGATCAGACTGTTGGTGCTCGCCGCCGCGATCAGCCTTTCTGTGGGGTTGGATAATGAGGATCTGAGTACCCCATCCGGCGGGCTGGGGGGTGATACGGTCACGGTGTCACCCGAACTATTGGGGGTCAATGTGTCCATGCACCCACCCTTCATACCCAGAATGCTTGAGGCCAGCACGAGGACAGTGGTCGTTACCATGACGACGTTCCAGACCCAGCCAGGAGACACCTTCCTCGTGACGTCATCCGATCTACAAGTGGCGACCGTCCTCAACGTGTCCTTTAGCCGCATTCGGTATGACAACGTTACGGATGACGTCACAGCGTCTACTCTCATCACCGACGTTACCGGTGACGCGGAGAAGGCGGGTGACGTCACCACAGCGACCCCGAAGCTCTTCTGGTCGGATTCAGATGCCAACGGAACAATGGTCATAATTAAGGTCAATGGTATTCGCCTCGGAAAGGCCATGTTAAAAATGACCTTAATTCGCGGAAAAGGTGAAGATAACTCCACCATGGATAATGCTGAAACAGAAACAGAATTGTTGATTTTTGATTCCTATCGCGTTGTCGTGCTCCGAGCCAGGCGACCAATCGACCTTGTGTATCAGTACGGATTGTTAGCGCTGCTTTGTTTTATCAACTTTCTATTTGGCTGTGACCTTAACCTACAGATTGTATGGGGATACATAAAGAAGCCGATCCCACCAGCTATTGGCTTTGCCAGTCAATATTTACTGATGCCGCTGGTACGTAACTGTTTTACACTTTATATTACTTCACACCATACATTGTCATAGATTTATAATGAATAAATTTTATGGTTATATAGTGAATATATTTATAGTTATATAGTGAATAGAATTGTTACAGTTATACGTTGAATATATTGCTATCTATAGTTGTAAAATGAATATATTGCTATTGTTATATAGTGAATATATTATTATAGTCACATGGTTAAGATATTGTGATATTTTATAGTGAATAGCTGATTATCGTCATAAAGTGAATAATATTGTTGTAGTTATATAGTTAACATATTGTTATAGTTATGCTTAATATATTGTTATATATATGAAGTAAATATATATTGTTATATTTATATCGTTAATATATTGTTATAGTTATAAAGTGCATATTGTGTTATAGTTATAAAGTGAATATAGTGTAATAGTTATATCGTGATTATAATGTTGCAGTGATCAACTCAATATAGTGTTATAGTTATATCGTGATTATAATGTTGTAGTTATCAACTCAATATAGTGTTATATTTATATCGTGATTATAATGTAGTTATCAACTCAATATAGTGTTATAGTTATATCGTGAATATAATGTAGTTATTAACTCAATATAGTGTTATAGTTATATCGTGATTATAATGTTGTAGTGATCAACTCAATATAGTGTTATAGTTATATCGTGATTATAATGTTGTAGTTATCAACTCAATATAGTGTTATAGTTATATCGTGATTATAATGTTGTAGTTATCAACTCAATATAGTGTTATAGTTATATCGTGATTATAATGTTGTAGTTATCAACTCAATATAGTGTTATAGTTATATCGTGAATATAATGTTGTAGTTATCAACTCAATATAGTGTTATAGTTATATCGTGATTATAATGTTGTTGTTATCAACTCAATATAGTGTTATAGTTATATCGTGATTATAATGTTGTAGTTATCAACTCAATATAGTGTTATAGTTATAGTTAGCATATTATTATGGTTATACAGTCAATATATTGTTATTTTTTCATAGCCAGACGAAGTAGTAGTTCATGATGGATGTTGTCTTATTTTAGCTGGGCCTGGCGATTACCGTAATACTTCGTATTGACCCGACATTCGGTCTGGGGTTAATCGCCATCTCATGCGCGCCCGGAGGGGGGGCGTCCAACTCCTGGACGATCCTCTTTGGCGGCGACATCAACCTCAGCCTCACAATGACCTTCCTCAGCATCACCCTGGCTTTGGGTAAGTTCAAGGTCATTTGTCACTTTACAGAACATTACTCAGCATTACTCAAAAAATGAAATGAAATTGTGGCCCATTAACAATATTAAAATGAATTTACTTGACGTCAGTCTCGACTTTTAGAAATGCAGTTGAATGTACTGGCGCCACTATCTATTCGGAATTGGGTTCAATGTGTGCATATGATATGCAGAGTATCCTAGTCCGTCATCCTAATTCAAGACAAGATAGTTGTATTTGAGGATAGCATAACAGCACCTACATGCAATGGTATTTGATCTGTATGGTGCGTATAATTGATCTGCATCATATTACATAATTCACCATCAGTATCATCTTGTCATTGTCGGTAAATAGCACTTGTGCTAATGTTTTTTTCTATTTTTTTTTCCTGTTTACAACAACGCTAAATAGCTTTATCTTATTGTATCTTATCAGTACAAGCTATGAAATCTTCACGTCTTATAGAGTCTTAAAGATTCTCGATATCTTTTCTCAGGAATGATGCCTTTCTGGATGTTCGTGACGACTAAGATCTACTTCAGCCCCGGTGAGATCCAGATTCCATACCTCCAAATCCTGATTACACTCAGCGAATTCATCATACCTTGCTTGGCCGGTGTTCTGCTTCGCAAATTCCTTCCCAAGATTGCAAAGAAGCTGGCAAAAGCTATTAAAGCCATGTCCTTAGTTTTCCTCATGTGGGTTCTAATCTTCGGTACCTACGTCAACTTCTACATGTGGAGGTTGATGGTGGCATATCCCATCGTCATAGCAGCCGGCACGCTGTTGCCATGGTGCGGCTTCTTATTCGGTTTCGGGGTGGCCAGAATTTGTCGCCAACCGCGTATGCGCGCCATAACAATTGCCATAGAAACTGGAATTCAAAACATTGGCATCCCGATCTTGTTGTTGATGGGCAGTTTCCCGCAGCCTGAGGGCGACATCGCGGCGACCATGGCGGTGTGTGTGGGGGTCTTCACCCCGATCCCGCTCTACATTGCACTCATCGTTATCACAGTCAAGCGTCGATGCTCACCCGAGAAGACACCAGCAACGGGGGAGGCTGACGCCGTGAATGGCGGTGACGTCGAGGGGGGAGAGGACGCCTGTGTCACTGATAACACGGAGACGGCGAGCGTCACGGACCTCCAGCTCCAGCCAGCCAAGGTGTCGCCCGGTACTCCACTAATGAAGGAGACTTGCCCTGAGTAACAACTTGCAATGCACACAGCACTAACTTATTACTACTACTTACTAACTAACTTGTTATTCACAATACTACTGTTGTCAGTTTACCAAAATTAGGCCCTTTTTTATAGCACTGCTTATCCCCCCAAAAATACAAGTAAAGTTAAGGTGGTCAGTTTGCCCCATGTTCCCCTAATATGCGGGCAATGTACATCGGAATTAAGAAAGCCCTTAGCCCCACGGTCATTAAAACAGCCCCCTTAAAGTCACTTGATGGCGGGGTGATTACACACCGTAGTAAACAGATGTCTCGTTGGGTGGAACACTATGTCTCTGTACGCGCACGGGTCTCATGTATCGGCAACGGCGCTTGATGCACTACCCCGTCTGCCGGTCATGGACGATCTGGACAGTGTTTCAACATCTTTCGAGCTATGTCAGGCAATCGATTCCTTGGGCAGCGGGAAATCGCCTGGCAATCACAGGATTGCTGCTGAAGTAATTAATTGTGGGAAAACTATATTGCTCCCTCATCTACACCAGCTTCTCGTCCTTTGCTGGAACGATGGTACTGTTCCACAGGGCATGCGTGATGCAAATATAGTTATGCCAACCCCATTGAACCGAAATTTCACATGTAAACCAGCAGGGTCAATGGCCCAATCGTACCCCTTGAGAGATGAGTAGGGCCCCATAGGGGCTTTTTCGACACGGCGACACGGCGATTTTTAAAATCGACAACGCGACATTGGGGTTGTCTTAGAATCGACATGCGACATAAGACTTAGCGACACGCGACACGGAACTTTTCTTAAAATCGACACGCGACATGGACCTTTTCTTAAAATCGACACGCGACATGGACCTTTTCTTAAAATCGACACGCGACATGGACCTTTTTCTTAAAATCGACACGCGACATGGCTACCCCCTCTCAGGGGCCCTATGAGTTTTAGGTGAAAAAGTGTGTGTTGGAAGTGGGGAGGGGGGGGGAGGGGAGGGGGACTTTTGCGCGGAGCCCCAAACCCAGATACGTACCCTCACTGATATGGGGCCGGCACTGCCTTCAGACATAACAAGTCCGTTGCCGAGAAAATATTCAGCGGTAAATTATCAGACCATGACCATTGAATTGAAGTTTGGTGCACCAAGTGCATGAGATCGAGGGTTGCGTCGGCCAAGCAGAAGAGAAGAGGCGCGGTGGGGCAGGGTGGGGCAGAGGAGAACTTATAATATAATATATAGAATATTTAGAATAACTGATTACGATCGAGCGTTGTTCTTCACAAAGTGATGGAGCGAGGGGCTGGGAACGAGACTGACATGCCCTTTGAGGACGAGACTAAAAAAAACTTCGACGGGGTTTGGTGCTTTTTTTCTGCACCAAGCCACTGATGAGCGCGTGCGGTTTACGCGGGACCTAAATTATAAGGGCTTGGTGCTTCCTTTTTTCTGCACCAAGCCACTGATGAGAGTGCGCGATTTACGCGGGACCTGCGGGCGGCCTACACCTGACCTGTGGGCGGCCTACATCTGACCTGTGAGCGGCCTACACCTGACCTGTGGGCCGCCTACACCTGACCTGTGGGCGGTCTACACCTGACCTGTGGGCGGCCTACAGCTGACCTGCGGGCGGCCTACACCTGACCTGTGGGCGGTCTACGCGGGACCTGCGGGCGGCCTACACCTGACCTGTGGGCGGCCTACATCTGACCTGTGAACGGCCTACACCTGACCTGCGGGCGGCCTACACCTGACCTGTGGGCGGTCTACACCTGACCTGTGGGCGGCCTACACCTGACCTGCGGGCGGCCTACACCTGACCTGTGGCCGGCCTACACCTGACCTGTGGGCCGCCTACACCTGATCTGTGGGCGGCCTACGCCTGACCTGTGGGCGGCCTACGCGGGACCTGTGGGCATCCTACACCTGACCTGCGGGCGGCCTACACCTGACCTGTGGGCGGCCTACACCTGACCTGTGGGCGGCCTACACCTGACCTGCGGGCGGCTTGCACCTGACCTGTGGGCGGCCTACACCTGACCTGTGGGCGGCCTACACCTGATCTGTGGGCGGCCTACGCCTGACCTGTGGGCGGCCTACGCGGGACCTGTGGGCATCCTACACCTGACCTGCGGGCGGCCTACACCTGACCTGTGGGCTGCCTACACCTGACCTGTGGGCGGCCTACACCTGACCTGCGGGCGGCTTGCACCTGACCTGTGGGCGGCCTACACCTGACCTGTGGGCGGCCTACACCTGACCTGTGGGCGGCCTACGCGAGACCTGCGGGCGGCCTACACCTGACCTGTGGGCCGCCTACACCTGACCTGCGGGCGGCCTACACCTGACCTGTGGGCCGCCTACACCTGACCTGCGGGCGGCCTACACCTGACCTGTGGGCGGCCTACACCTGACCTGTGGGCGGCCTACACCTGACCTGCGGGCGGCTTGCACCTGACCTGTGGGCGGCCTACACCTGACCTGTGGGCGGCCTACACCTGACCTGTGGGCGGCCTACGCGAGACCTGCGGGCGGCCTACACCTGACCTGTGGGCCGCCTACACCTGACTTGTGGGCGGCCTACACCTGACCTGTGGGCGGCCTACACCTGACCTGTGGGCGGCCCACGTGGGACCTGCGGGCGGCCTACACCTGACCTGCGGGCGGCCTACACCTGACCTGCGGGCGGCCTACACCTGACCTGCGGGCGGCCTACACCTGACCTGTGGGCGGCCTACGCGGGACCTGTGGGCGGCCTACACCTGACTTGTGGGCGGCCTACGCGGGACCTGTGGGCGGCCTACACCTGACCTGTGGGCGGCCTACGCGGGACCTGCGGGCGGCCTACACCTGACCTGCGGGCGGCCTACACCTGACCTGTGGGCGGCCTACACCTGACCTGTGGGCGGCCTACGTGGGACCTGCGGGCGGCCTACACCTGACCTGTGGGCGGAATACACCTGACCTGTGGACGGCCCACGTGGGACCTGCGGGCGGCCTACACCTGACCTGCGGGCGGCCTACACCTGACCTGCGGGCGGCCTACACCTGACCTGTGGGCGGAATACACCTGACCTGTGGGCGGCCTACGTGGGACCTGCGGGCGGCCTATTATTTTCTGCAGTGAGCACTTTAACTTAATATACATATAACGCCTACAAAGACCTACATTGCACCTTCAGTGACTAAATTTGACGACTGCGAATTTCTGGAATAATCATGGGGTCGATCGCAAAACTGTGTTACCAAGAAATTAACACATGCGCCCATCGCCGTATCATTTTGAAAATGTATGACAACTTTTTACTTATATGGGACATATGGCACCCAGGGGGTGTTATACCCAACTGCGAATAAATGGTTACATTGCATGTTTTCATATTGTTTGTATACTTCCACACATATTTATATCGCCCACAGGTTGTGCGGAGACCGTTGGGGCGGCACCTGGCGACTCACGCCTTGTCGCTGGTCCCTCCTCACCGTCGACCGAATTATAAAAGTACGTCACGTGTCATCTAAGCTAATCGGATATATTGGCACTAAGCCCTGATATGAAGGTCGATCGTCTTTGTCAAACGTCCTGTCCACCAATCGAAGGAGCATGCTAGTTTAGGGGATCTGGCTTAGGGCGAATCCGGATTTTGAAGCGGGGGAGAGGTAGGGAGTGGGGGGGGGGGGTCAGATACATGCAGATAGAATAGAAGCTTAGTAGTAGGTGACAAAGTTCAAACACGATAAGAGTGGCGTTGGATATATATTATCGCGGATTAAGGTAGATGCATAGATTACATTTTTTTCGGACAAACTTCTTGAAAATTTTTCAACTGATAGTTATGTGTATCCAAAACGATAAAATAACATAAAAAAGACTTTTTTACCTACTTTTCTGTCAAAATGACGTTGAATAGGTAGGGGATCACATCTAATTTTATAATGGCTGTCAATGGAGAATTTTGGAATTTCGACACGAAATATTCAACAGAAGAAAAACGGCTCAGACAAAGTTAATAAAAATTTGACTGTAACAAGCTTGCTCCTTGTTTGTTCAAATAAGAGAAAAAAATATATGGGTCTTCTACCTCGTTTTTTCGTAAAATGACTCTGAACATGGAAATTGTGCCGGTAATTCTGAGGGTTGGAATGGGTAACATGCTGAACTAGAGACACGACAAGTACTCACAAGATTGAATAAAATACTTGGTGTTATCAAATTTACATGAAAACATTTAAGCAACAAACGTGTAATCATATAGGCCTACGATGATGTAGGGGATCCCTACACCCCCCCCCCCCCCCGCCTCTCCCACTGATTTACTGTGCCTGTGTGGTCAACGCTATGTAATTTGCCGGCTTGTTTCTATTGTCAGTTCGTTCATAGATATATTTATACATCCCAATAAGTTCTTTAGTTTGCTTGGACTTGCGTTTGTCTATCAAGTTCCCATGACAGCGCATCAGTTTCGCGACTTTGTTACACAAACAAGAAATAAACGATGACGCGCTGCGGACAATAGAGCATTCGCCAGATTAGCCTGGTTCCGTGGCCCAACTTCGCTCGCTCGCTCACGATGCTTACAAGTATGAGTATGAGCGGCGGTACCAGCTTATCGCCAGATCGCAGCGGCATAGTCCACCAGATGGCGCCACAGTGATGCCGAGAACCTCCTTAAATTCGGCTTTTCCGAGCACGTTTTTTTTAGAGCACCCCCCCGGTCACAAAGTTTCAGAGAGCAACCCCCCGCCTTGCCAAATTTCTAGATCCGCCCCTGCCGTCTAACCCCCAAACTTGTATTTGAAAAAAAACTTCATTGAAATGAATCTTACTTTATTTAGTTTATTTGCCCTTTGTTGTTCGATATGTTTAAAATTTAGGTTTTACGACCTTAGGTTTTATTGTAAAACCATTTCTAGTAGTAATTGTCCTTTTAACGTGCAAACTTCACAACGTTAAGCTAACGTTTATTTTTCGTTTACACATAGTAAACAAAAAATAAACGTTAGTTTAGCGTTGTAAAATAGCTGAAAAACATATATCAACCATTCCAACCGAAATCTAACGTAACGTTTACATGCTATTTGGGATATATTCCAGTTTATAAACGAAAATAATGAACCTTAATGTGAATTGCCATTACTCTCAGTGTCTACTTTAAATGCTTATTTGAACCAATAAATTCGCTCTCATTGACCACAAAATCGCGCAGTTTTTTTTCATTCTCTATGCATATGGCCTCTGGTGCATTGTAGTAGTAAGGTAGTGCCCCAACCCCTACCCCACGGGGTGGGATGGGGGAGGGGGGGAGGGCAACCCACGTGTATGTCTTCGGACTCGCCGTGAGGTCGCGGCCGGGGAGCAAAGACGACTTCGCACAGTTCAGATTATTCCATTTTGCGGCGTCACTGCATGTGCGATGTATTGTGGATAACACCAAAGAACGATACGCGTGTGTAACGCACATCCACAATACTGTTAGTTGTTCCTGCCAAAAGTACATTATGCAGATCAAACAAATAATCGAGCAATCACAAGATCGAGCCCCCCCCCTCCCCCCCTCTGACAATTCCGACCTCCCGACGAGAAAAAAAAATCCGTCCTCGTCGAAGCCCCCACAATTAGTTTGGCCTCGACCCAAAATCCATATTCAGCTGGTTATAGCTCTAATATGCGCATTAAATTCAGTGGTTAGTTCTGCATCCAAGGACAGCTTAAGCTCATTTTTATTTTGTGTGTGAAGCGAGTGAGGGCGGAAAACAACGACCGGAATTAAGGTACGCAGCACAGGCCGTGTATAGCATTGACGTAGGGCATAATTAAGTATCCCTGTCTCGTGGGGGCCCCGTATTGTCTGTATACAACCCTATACGTCTTTCTTGCAGAGGAGGGGGCTATGCATGTGGGTGATTGTCATGTCCACCTCCTATTTGGGCCCATTCATCAGTTTATCTATTCCTTTACGCAGCCACCGACTGCTAACGGGCGTTACCCCTGAGAGTTCCCATTGAGGGTTCCCCTTGAGCTTGGGTTCCCCTTTAGAATTCCCCTTTAGGGTTCCGCTTAAGGGTTCCCCTTGAGGGTTCCCCTGGAGGGTTCCCGTTGCGCTTGGGTTCCCCTTGAGGGGTCCCCTTATTGAGGGTTACGCACCAGCCGTCTCACCATGCCGCTAACAAAGAGTGTAGAGGTGCAATGTACTGTGATCACGGAGGTACGCCAGTGGGTGGGTCCTAACGTCTCCCAGAGAGAGCATCTTGCATGGTCTGTATGCTATTTTATAAGAGTTTTTTTTTAAGGAAAACCCACTTATTATTAATAATTACATATAAAATCGTTGTGAGATTATTAGTTTCTGATATTTAGCGCTTTAATCCTTTTGGTACTTTCATGTTGTGAGGCTCCGATCCTAGACACGGAAACCCCTCTTACACCCAGCTGTTTGCACCGTTAGCTAGAGTAATCCCCAGTGAAGATTTAGATGGAGGCTAGCTTCCCCAGTATTACTGTAGCATGAATGCATTAAAGTGGCGGGAACGCGTTTGTAGGCAGTGTTGTTTTGTTTCGCGCTCCCTTTGAGAAGTCAAATTCCCATTGGGTAGAAGGACACCTGGTGGCCGTCTGTGATTGGCGGAGAACTATAAGGCGCCAAATACGCCGGTTGTGACGGCTGGTCTGGTGACTGGTCCTCACAACTGAAGCGAGTGTTCTAGCAGGCAGACCGCCCTGTATCTCTAATTCTCGTGTGGTCATTTGCTGTAATAAAGCCTATAATTGCCCCACCGTTCGTTGACTGTTTTTGTGACTCCGGCCACTCGGGAATCATCACAATATACAACTGTTACATGACTTTATGGCGGTTTCAAATACAGCTTCAGTTATCCAGCTGATTTTGGACTTGAAGTGCAATCAGTACTACGTAGGCCTACTGCCCAGGACCAGCCTTTTACGTTAGAACGTCTTTCAGGCTACTCCGACGTATGCCACTTGGCCAGAGTGGTAGTGAAATCGATCGTGACCTCGCAATTAACAGTCGTCAATCGATCACTAATCCAGGTGGCAACGACTCCTCACCAAAGAGGGGAGGAAATACCTTTTCCGGTATCCGCGTTCGGCATCCAGGAATTTCTTGGACATTCGCGATCAGCTGTTGGCAATTTTGGAGCGTTTCCCGTAAAATTCCTCGTTCAACGCGAAGACCTTTTGCCTATTCACCGCGATCCGTTATTAGCAGTCTGTGAATTCCTCGATATGCGCGACATCACATTTAATTAGGGTTTTTTTTTCGTGCCCGGTCTTAAACAATCCTCATCTTGGAGGTTCGATATTGCATGCTCTCCCTAATTCTTGGAGATTCACGTTTCAGAGGGGGTATTCCCCCCACCAAAGGCAATTACGCTCTTCCCAGGGGTGTATTAATTCACGTCGTTTCTCCCATGTCGTGACTCTCCGACTTCACTACAGCGCTCTAACGTTAGCTATTGCTAATAAATGAAGGTCTCCAGTTTCTTCAAAATAATATAAAGGAGATGCACGTATCACCACGTTACCATGGATCTTCTCTGATATTACATGGGTTAACGTTGCGTATGAATTTACTTTCATGTCCGACTCGCGATATGAGAAGCGCTTTGTTTAAAGGGAAATGCCGGACCCATATCATTTACATTTCCAGTTAAACTTTAGGGAATTAACTAAACATTACACAGAATATATATTTTTTTAATCATACATTAGGGAAGTTTGAAGCACTTTTGCACGACCGCCCACCTTGCTATGGGCACCCGCCTCAGTGCGCTGATGATGACGTCAGATGAAGCGACCAGTAGGTTTAGACGCCTACTACCACCGAAAGCTATAATAATTTCTGGCGAGTCGGACGAAAAAGTTGAAGTAAACACCGAATTTACACCAACTGCTGATTTAATCGGGGACCAGTTTGAACCTGTAGAGGTTGACGATGGTGGATCAGGCATTGTTTATACAGGTCGTTGACGACGCATCGCGCGGTAAGTGAAGCCGTGTTGCATTACAAGGGACGGGTGGGGGCGGTTAGGGGACGGGTGGGGGCGGTTAGGGGACGGGTGGGGGCGGTTAGGGGACGGGTGGGGGCGGTTGGGGGCAGCTTAGGGTCAGTTGGGGGCAGGGTGGGGCTGGAGTCATGGGTTCATCGTCAGTGTTAGCAGGATGCCCAGTTTTGACTCGTAGAGTGGCGGGCCATGGTTCAGGAAGCGGCCGCAGGTGGGGGGTGGTGGGCAGTACATTACTACAGTGGTGGGGGTGCCGCCCATGCCGTAGAGAGGATTTGGAGAGCCAGGGTAAAGTGCCCGATTTTGTAGTCAGTGAGAGAGAATTTTTTGGTTAAAATAGATACTGACCAAAAAAAATTGGTGAAAAAGGCATCTAAAATAGACACCGACATTCATGTCAAAGTGTCTGGAGGACACTTATTTGAACACTTTTGATATCAATTAGACTATATAGTCAAGAACTGCAAGTTTGAAAAAAAAATGGGCATATCGAGAGAAATTGTTGATTTCTGCTTCGGGGATTGAGAGAAAAAAAGCGAAAAAGGGGTCATTTGGGCGGGACATATGTATATACGTAACCATATGTGGTCCCCCCCCCCCACTCCCCCTGGAGCGGCAGTGTGTAACTTGATACAGCTACTGTCTTAGAAACTCACTGTCACTAAAGAGTGTATGGACAGGAATGCCGTACTACAGAACGGCCGTATGGGTTAGGGTGGGTGGGGTGGCGGTCTATCAGGGTGGTGGAGAGGTGTGTGTGGGGGTGGGGGGTGGGGGAGGAGTGGTGCGTGAAGCTAGCAGTCGGGTGGACTCAAAGCAATTGTTCTCAAAGTGGTCGGAACATACTCTTGAATGTTTGGTGGTTTTAAAACTCACAAGAGCAATCTTGCGTAGCCATTGTCGCAAAAGCTGCTGGTCGCCTAGTGGACAGCGGTAGCAAAATAATCTTGTTTTAGCTGTCTTTTTTTGGCACTTGAATTGTTACAGCCCACAGCTGAACAGTACACCATTTTTCTCTGAATGCATCGATGTTTCAAGTTTACGAGTCAAATTCGCTTGTCATTATTCATGAGAGGTATTAGACCGACAACTTGTTCCAAAGACGCACCGCTCGCATGTAAACAAAGTGTTGGTTCAGCGGAAGCCGTGCGTGTGATTGGCTAACTCTGGTCACGTGTTGAAAACATGTCGACACCCGCTTGGTGGGCGAAAATGTGTATTTTATACTGTTGATGTGCGATTTTCTCGATAATGCCTTCTTTTTAAACAGAACGATTAACGGCAAATACATTTTATACCAACAGAGTTTTATTTTTATATCACATTGCAGCCCCCCGGTATTTTCTTTTAACAGATTTATTGAGTATGGTGTAATGCCTTGCTCGTTATCCCCTTGACGGTAGGGGCCTGCCATGGAAACTATCTGTCGCCTATGCCAACCAATGTGGACTTTAATGGAGTATTTGCTCTTACGTCTAATTATTTGCACATATCAAGGTGGGGGTTCGAGGTGGGGAATGGGGCTGGGGGGTCGAGCTTGGATTCTGTGTGAGGGTTTGATGTCGGGGTTCGAGGTGCAGGGCGGATCCCGGAATTTGAAAAGGGGAGGGGGGGGGGGTGTCCAACTTGCTTCTGAACAAAATTCCGACCGGGGTATCCACCGATTTTTTGACGACCGGGCTGGGGGAGCATCCACTAAAAACTTGCAACCGGAGGGGGGGGGAGGGGGGGGAGGCGGGGGTCCACGCCGCCTCAGATAGCATTACTCGTCAAAACAAAAATGATGGTGGGGGCCGGGTCCACTCCTCAGACGGCCTAAATAATGCATTGAATAACGGCATTCTTCCTCAAAAACGGGAGGTCCGGACCCCCTGGACACCCTCCCCCCTGGATCCGCCCTTGGAGGTGGGAAGTCGAGGTTGGATTCGAGGTGGGAGTTGCGTGGTGGTGCGTTTAAGTGGGCTGTGGGGGTCGACGTGGGGAATTGGGGCGGGTGGGGGGGGGGTCGAGGTGGTATGATCGAAGAGTCGCAGTATGGGGTTGATGTGAGGAGTCGAGGCCGGGAGTTGGAATATGGTGGAATATTTCTTTTCTGGCTTTGGCATTTAAAACTGCTGTAAATGATTTCGAACGGGTTCGAATATTTAATTCCCGGTTTGAGGTTTAATTCTAATTACTTTTATCTATAATTCAAATTACAGATATCTTCAAATAAATTAAAGATAACAGTAATTCGAATTAGATATATCTTTAATTCGAATTACTGTTACTGTTATCTTCAATTCGAATTACTGTTATTTTTAATTTAATTCGAATTACTGTTATTTTTAATTCGAACCACTGTTATCTTTAATTCGAAATACTGTTATCTTTTATTCGAAATACTGTTATCTTTAATTCGAATTACTGTTATCTTTAATTCATTTGAAGATATGTGTAATTGAATTACTGTTAACTTTAATTCATTTAGAGATATCTTTAAATGACTTACTGATATCTTTAATTCAGTTAGAGATTTCTCTAAATCATTTTTTGATATGTTCAAATCAATTGCAGATATGTATAATGTCGTCGAATTACATACATATCTAAATGAATTCAAGATATGAGTAATTCATTTAAAGATATCTCCAAACGAATTACTGATATCTTCAAATATTTGGACATATGTGCAAATATTCCATTAAAGTCCACTGTGGCTTGCCATAGTTGCCTTTCTTTTGGCGCTGCTCCGGCCAGGACGACATGGAACACAAGCTCTTAGTCGGCAACCGACCATGTTCCGTACAACGTGGATGTTGATGCTAATAAAGGAGCAAGTTTTGTTATACGGCGGACGTGATACTTTTTATTACGTTGGGATTACGTTCACATGACTACAGGGGGCGTTTGTGAAAATGTTGTCCCTTCCAATATGCACATAAAATCCCAAAGTTTTCACATTTGCCATTACATTTAACGATGTCACAATGACTATACCTTCGCATCTAGCCAGGCATCTAGCAATGGCGAAATGTGAACAGTGCAAAGGACCTCTTGAAATATAGGTAATGAAGAATGCAATGGTAAATACACACTTTATCACGTTCGTAAGCACTATTATACCAATCTGGTGGTGGTGGGGGGGGGGGGGGGGTCCGAGAGTGCCTCAGAGCGGACATTTATGACGAAAAAGAAAAAAGATACCCATATAGAACGGACAACTTGTGACCGTGGGGGGGGGGGGGGGGCTCTGAAAATGTCGACATAAATTGTCCCGACCAAGCGGGTTTTGCAGGTGAAAAAGGGGGAATTTACCGCGGAACCCCCCAAACCCGGAAATGTATTCAGTACACCCCCTCCCCCCCGGTACGCATTCGGTCTCTGTGGATTCAATTGTTTATAGATCTACTGATAGTAAAACATATTTTCTCTCAAACTGTCGGTCGTCATTTTTGTTAAAGCAAATGTCCAACGAAATTTAATCGCGATCTGCACCGAAAGTCTACATCTTAAAATTAAATTGGCCAGTGTTTACGCTTCGTTTCGGCCGACTGGTAAGGAAAAAAAATTAAGGCAAAACGCCACCAGCAATGTCGAGCAGAGCGCCATTTTGCCGGGAGCAGTGATGCGTATTGTGACTATTCATGTGGCACCGCCCTATGTTATCACTCGCGGAGAGAGAGATCAGGGCCGCGATTTACAGATGAACAGCGGCAGTTCCAAGCCGCGCAGTAGACCATGATCTTAGTGTTTCATGGAAAAGTACCATTCAAACAAAGTGATATACGTCTTGCGACGGTTGACTCCGCAAGAATGCCATGATTGGAGTTAGAATCGCAGCTATTTATATTTGCGATGATCACGCGCTCTTGTTTTGCTCACACAATAGGCGCAATTTCCGGTTTGAATAAATTAGAGTATCGACTCCTGATTGGTCAATCGTGGACACACCTCCAAAAAGGGCTGCCGCCTGGGTAGGCGGCGAAATCGTGCCCGGCGGTCACTTCTAAATTTTATTTGAGCTATAGATAGGACGAACAATTCTGTAATTTGGAGGATAGACACTTGAGTATTGTATGAATCGGTAAAGCAGCATTAGAGGCCAGGCTGGCGTTTCCCTTTAAAGCAACAATCTCTATCCCAAATGAAGTCTGATGGTGTGTGAGGGGGTTCCCACCACAGGCACGCGGACTCACGTGTAAGTTAGTGCTGTGTGCATTGCAAGTTGTTACTCAGGGCAAGTCTCCTTCATTACTGGAGTACCGGGCGACACCTTGGCTGGCTGGAGCTGGAGGTCCGTGACGCTCGCCGTCTCCGTGTTATCAGTGACACAGGCGTCCTCTCCCCCCTCGACGTCACCGCCATTCACGGCGTCAGCCTCCCCCGTTGCTGGTGTCTTCTCGGGTGAGCATCGACGCTTGACTGTGATAACGATGAGTGCAATGTAGAGCGGGATCGGGGTGAAGACCCCCACACACACCGCCATGGTCGCCGCGATGTCGCCCTCAGGCTGCGGGAAACTGCCCATCAACAACAAGATCGGGATGCCAATGTTTTGAATTCCAGTTTCTATGGCAATTGTTATGGCGCGCATACGCGGTTGGCGACAAATTCTGGCCACCCCGAAACCAAATAAGAAGCCGCACCATGGCAACAGCGTGCCGGCTGCTATGACGATGGGATATGCCACCATCAACCTCCACATGTAGAAGTTGACGTAGGTACCGAAGATTAGGACCCACATGAGGAAAACTAAGGACATGGCTTTAATAGCTTTTGCCAGCTTCTTTGCAATATTGGGAAGGAATTTGCGAAGCAGAACACCGGCCAAGCAAGGTATGATGAATTCGCTGAGTGTAATCAGGATTTGGAGGTATCGAATCTGGATCTCACCGAGGCTGAAGTAGATCTTAGTCGTCACGAACATCCAGAAAGGCATCATTCCTGAGAAAAGATATCGAGAATCTTTAAGACTCTATAAGACGTGAAGATTTCATAGCTTGTACTGATAAGATAAAATAAGATAAAGCTATTTAGCGTTGTTGTAAACAGGAAAAAAAATAGAAAAAAACATTAGCACAAGTGCTATTTACCGACAATGACAAGATGATACTGATGGTGAATTATGTAATATGATGCAGATCAATTATACGCACCATACAGATCAAATACCATTGCATGTAGGTGCTGTTATGCTATCCTCAAATACAACTATCTTGTCTTGAATTACAATGACGGACTAGGATACTCTGCATATCATATGCACACATTGAACCTAATTCCGAATGGATAGTGGCGCCAGCACATTCAACTGCATTTCTAAAAGTCGAGACCGACGTCAAGTAAATTCATTTTAATATTGTTAATGAGCCACGATTTCATTTTTTGAGTAATTTTTTTTTTTTTTTTTTTTTTTTTTTTATTGCTTTCAACAGAAATACACATCAATGAGCACAGAGAGATACATCAATCACACACACACATTCTTAATGTAAGTCTAGGGATTAAGAGAAAAAAAAAAGCAAAAACAAAGTATAGTATCAGGGACTGTCGTCTGTCTCATTTGGTGGCGGTCGAGAAGAAATTTGTTCATTGAAGGCTTGCCATTCCCGTCTATTGTTACTATAAAGAACTTCTGCCATGTGCTCGCTGGCTACATGAGTTTTTAGGGTATTAACAAAAGACGTTGTGGATATAGTACTACAATTGTTAAGCATTAATCCATATAAAAACCATTTCCCTACTAATATAGTGAGGTTGATATACAATTGATTCGTCCGTTCTAACAACGGTACTCCAAAAATTATATTAGGTAGAGACAACGGACTCTTAATTTGCACAAATCGTTCGATGTTTTCCCAAAACGGTCTGACCTTAATACAGTGATAGAACAAATGTTCTATTGTTTCCATGTTTCCACATAACCTACACTGTGCAATATTGCTTAATTTCCATTTAGCCAGGTTATATCCGCAGGCAACAATTCTATTTGAAACCCTATATTGGAAGCTTTGCAATCTTGTGCTTCGAGTAATTTGCTGTGGTAGGGAAAAAATTGTTGCAAAGTCAGCATCATGAAGGTAAGGGAACTGTTCAATCCATTTCGCGATGGAGGAAGGAGGCTTCTGGAATCTCGCTATTAAACAGTCATACACCCACCGGTTTGATAACCCGGCTAGCAGTGCTTGCAATATCCTTACCAATTAATATAAATTTGTTACGCCATAAATGCTCGTCCCGCATCGATTCCGCTTCAGGAGTGGAAAGAGTACCACTTTTCTAACATTTGCTCATAAAAAAGGCTTTTTGGTTTTGAAACAAATTTCATTGCCAACTTGCTGGTTAGTTCGTCTGGCGTCACTGTAAGAAGCTCGAAGGCTAACACATTACCAGTACAATTAGTCGTCAGCAATCTTTTTATCCACATTACCCTCTGACTACATATAATAGATTCAAAGTGAGGCATCTTCAGGCCCCCGTACTTATAATCTGACACGATGGTACTTTTTTTCACTTTTGCTGGTTTCTTATTCCACAAGAAGCTTACAATCTCTTTATCTACTGCTTGAATAAAGCTCGATGGTACATATATCATTGAGGTTGCATACGTTAGCTGACTGATCGCCAAACTTTTCAAGACAGTAATTTTACCTCTCAGGGATAGTGATCTTGAAGACCATATTTGCAAGATTGTTTTAAATTTTCGAAACCTTTCGTCAAGATTCTTTGCAGACATTTCATGCAAATCTTTACAGAAGTATATACCAAGAGTTTTGAACACTGGTCCAGCAGGTTGTATATCATACAAGTTCTGTGTCATAGGTTTGTGGTTTGTGTTACCAAGGTAAAAAATACGTGTCTTGGTCCTGTTTAACTTTAAACCAGAGCACAAGGCAAATTTGTCTAAGATATGTAATGCAATGCTTAACGACTTTTGATCTTGCAGAAAGAGAGTGGCGTCATCCGCAAGTTGGGTTATTTTAAATTCGGTATTCCGGATAGCAATACCGTGTATATCTTTGGTTTGTCTTATTTTTATAGCCAGTGTTTCGACAACTAAAATGAAGAGAAGAGCGCTTATGGGACAGCCTTGCCTTATGCCCCTCGTTACGGTAAAGAACGCCGTTGATATGTTATTATTCATGCAGCAGGAAGTTATGTTTGAGTATATTAGCTTGATCCAAGTGCGATAATAAGGCCCAAAATTCATTTTTTCCAAAACTCTGTGTAAAAAGAGCCACGTTACCGTGTCGAATGCCTTTTCGAAGTCGAGCAGTACAAGTAGGCCTTCACGGTTTTCTAAACTGGTGTATTCCATGATATCTGCGATAGTCCTAATATTCCGTCCGATATATCGCCCCCTTATGTAACCGCATTGGTCCGTACTTACTACCTCTTGTATGACAACCTGGAGTTTCTCAGCTAAGGCTTTTGTTAAAATTTTATAATCCGTATTCAGCAGACTCAAAGGTCTCCAAGAAGTTACGTATCGTAAATCTTTTCCAGTTTTGGGGATCAATGTAAGGTCACCTCTCCTTTGTTCTATGCTTAATGACTTTTTATCAAGGGCATACAAAAGGCTATCTAGTACAAGATCCTTGATTTCCGACCAAAAAAACTTATAGAATTCACATGATAATCCATCACTCCCTGGGCTTTTGTTATTTTTTATGTTTTGGAGAGCTTTTGCAAAGTCATTATATGTTAGGTCTTTATCGCAATGGTCTCGCGATTCTGGTGTTATTGTTGGTACATCGTGGCATAAGAAGAAGTCGGAATATGAGTCTATTTCATCTGGAGTTCTATTATCGGTATAGAGTTGTGAGTAGAATTTCAATTGCTCTTTCAGTATTAGTTCAGGTTCCGAAACTAGGCAATCGTTGCTATCAAAGAGGGCGGTAATATGTTTGAGAGTGCTTCTCTTCTTTTCCATATTTAAGAAGTATTTTGTGTTTCTTTCATCATTTTCAATTCGTACCGCTCTTGCCCTAACCAATGCACCCTGGGCTTCATACATTTGGAGATCTTCATACTGTCGTTGTAAGAGCATCATTTCATCGGTAGTTGCGCCCGTTTGATCCTGCTTTAACTCTAAGCTATTCAGTCGTTTTACTAACTCATCTTTTCTGTTACGTTCACTTTTGGTCTTAAACTTACTATAGCTGATACTTTTACTTCTGATTTCACACTTGATTACATCCCAAACCAATCCTTTATCATTAGTGCTGGCATAACGGATTTTGCACTCCGCTATACACCGTTTTATGGATTCAACATAGCTTTGATCACGTAGTAGAGAAGCATTAAATTTCCAGAATCCTCGCCCTCTTTTTGGTACCCCGGTTGGACTTAATGATAACTGAATACTTGAATGATCTGAAAATGCTCTGGTTCGTATATCTACATCACTTATAAAATACTCCAGTTGGGCAGATGTGAGAAAATAATCAATTCTAGAGTACACCATCCCCAGCTTCGTTTTTTGTTTATGGGTAAATCTTTTGGCAGTGGGATTTCGGACCCGCCAAATATCGTTCAATTCATAAACTTCCATAAAATTTAAGAGACACTTCGTGTATTCTGTGGGTTGTTCTATTTTACCACCGCGCTTGTCAACTTGCGGATTTAAACATATATTAAAATCTCCTCCAATTATTATATTTTGATCGCCATGGGTTACCATTAGATTTGATATTTCAGTTCCAAATTGAAGTTGCGATCTTGGATAATCTTTGGTGGGAGCGTAGATATTAAGCAAAAAATAAGTATCGCTACCAATGGTGACATTTACCCAGATGTATCTGCCATCAGTGTCAGACGCGCAACTATCTATATGAAACTGTAGATGATTAGGGAATAATATTGCGACACCTCGTCTCTGAGATGTCGCATGGGAGAAGAGTATTTCTCCATGCCACTCGTTTTTCCAGTCCTTCTCGGACTGTACATCACTATGTGTTTCTTGTAGGAATATTATTCCATTTTGTTGTTCAAAGAGATGCTGAAAGACGGCTTTTCTTTTTAATTTATCACGCAATCCCCTTGCATTAAAGCTTGTGATTTTTATCCCCATGTTTTATGATGACTTTTCATTTTAAGGTTATGTGCGTGACGTTCTGTGCTCATTGTGTCGTTCTGTGTTGAAGGCAGATTTAGTATCAATACATTGTACGTCGCGTGAAAGCGTTTTCAATTGTGTATGGCTTGTTGGCTATAACGAGATATTACTCTGAAACTGACAGTGAACCTTTGGTGTGCTAATTTAAACCTCTGTGTCATAATGCTATGAGTAAGCCTGAATGTAATTGACTCAAGCGTGGCTATGAGTTGAATTGGACATGTGATATACATGGTAACCTTTGCTGTGTTAGGAAACAAATCACAAGTGCACTTTATCATTAAGTAGAGCCACGTACTAATCAATGCTCGACTCAGACACAGTTGCAAGCTGAGATGAATATGTAGATATATAGCGAAACGCGTTAATACATACGCCAAGTATACACCATGTTGGCTTCCGCGTTAATAAGGACATCGTTGTATATAACTTATTAACGACACCATTACTCTAATAATTTACTGCAACTTTTGGGTGCATAGCGAACACGATAGCACATTTAACTCTTACAAATGCAAATGAACCAATGGTGCGTAGAGCATGATTAGGTAGGCCTAAAATTCAAAACGTGGCTACAGTCGTTATGGGCAAACCGCTACACACTGAACAATCACGTTAACCTAAGCGGCTCTTGTTCATTGTAGGCTCTCGAGGTGAGTTGAGTTAAGTCTTAAGAGACAAGTTAAGTTACGAGGCATGACGCAGGGCACCTACTGGGCGAGCGCGCATACAATGTCACCAATTACTGGCCTTTACAGTCGAAGCTCCGCGCGCACTCGCTCGAGCATTGATCCGAGCTGGTTTTGGCCTGGCCAGGCTTTAGGGTTAAATGCATCTGCATGGCTTAGGTAGAGTCCTGTACCCCAAAACTTGTCATGAGGACTGCACTCAGCCAACTTGGTTTGCCCGGTTGCGAGAAGAAAGTCTTTCAATGCAGGGTTTTGCGAAAACTTTGCACGCAGTGCCTCTTCCAAGATGGCCATTTTTTGAGTAATGCTGAGTAATGTTCTGTAAAGTGACAAATGACCTTGAACTTACCCAAAGCCAGGGTGATGCTGAGGAAGGTCATTGTGAGGCTGAGGTTGATGTCGCCGCCAAAGAGGATCGTCCAGGAGTTGGACGCCCCCCCTCCGGGCGCGCATGAGATGGCGATTAACCCCAGACCGAATGTCGGGTCAATACGAAGTATTACGGTAATCGCCAGGCCCAGCTAAAATAAGACAACATCGATCATGAACTACTACTTCGTCTGGCAATGAAAAAAATATATATATATTGACTGTATAACCATAATAATATGCTAACTATAACTATAACACTATATTGAGTTGATAACTACAACATTATAATCACGATATAACTATAACACTATATTGAGTTGATAACTACAACAATATAATCACGATATAACTATAACACTATATTGAGTTGATAACTACAACATTATATTCACGATATAGCTATAACACTATATTGAGTTGATAACTACAACATTATAATCACGATATAACTATAACACTATATTGAGTTGATAACTACAACATTATAATCACGATATAACTATAACACTATATTGAGTTGATAACTACAACATTATAATCACGATATAACTATAACACTATATTGAGTTGATCACTACAACATTATAATCACGATATAACTATAACACTATATTGAGTTGATAACTACATTATACTCACGATATAACTATAACACTATATTGAGTTGATAACTACAACATTATAATCACGATATAACTATAACACTATATTGAGTTGATAACTACAACATTATAATCACGATATAACTATAACACTATATTGAGTTGATCACTACAACATTATAATCACGATATAACTATAACACTATATTGAGTTGATAACTACATTATACTCACGATATAACTATAACACTATATTGAGTTGATAACTACAACATTATAATCACGATATAACTATAACACTATATTGAGTTGATAACTACAACATTATAATCACGATATAACTATTACACTATATTCACTTTATAACTATAACACAATATGCACTTTATAACTATAACAATATATTAACGATATAAATATAACAATATATATTTACTTCATATATATAACAATATATTAAGCATAACTATAACAATATGTTAACTATATAACTACAACAATGTTATTCACTTTATAACGATAATCAGCTATTCACTATAAAATATCACAATATCTTAACCATGTGACTATAATAATATATTCACTATATAACAATAGCAATATATTCACTTTACAACTATAGATAGCAATATATTCAACGTATAACTGTAACAATTCTATTCACTATATAACTATAAATATATTCACTATATAGTCATAAAATATATTCATTATAAATCTATGACAATGTATGGTGTGAAGTAATATAAAGTGTAAAACAGTTACGTACCAGCGGCATCAGTAAATATTGACTGGCAAAGCCAATAGCTGGTGGGATCGGCTTCTTAATGTATCCCCATACAATCTGTAGGTTAAGGTCACAGCCAAATAGAAAGTTGATAAAACAAAGCAGCGCTAACAATCCGTACTGATACACAAGGTCGATTGGTCGCCTGGCTCGGAGCACGACAACGCGATAGGAATCAAAAATCAACAATTCTGTTTCTGTTTCAGCTATATCCATGGTGGAGTTATCTTCACCTTTTCCGCGAATGAAGGTCATTTTTAACATGGCCTTTCCGAGGCGAATTCCATTGACCTTAATTATGACCATTGTTCCGTTGGCATCTGAATCCGACCAGAAGAGCTTCGGGGTCGCTGTGGTGACGTCACCCGCCTTCTCCACGTCACCGGTAACGTCGGTGATGAGAGTAGACGCTGTGACGTCATCCGTAACGTTGTCATACCGAATGCGGCCAAAAGACACGTTGAGGACGGTCGCCACTTGTAGATCAGATGACGTCACGAGGAAGGTGTCTCCTGGCTGGGTCTGGAACGTCGTCATGGTAACGACCACTGTCCTCGTGCTGGCCTCAAGCATTCTGGGTATGAAGGGTGGGTGCATGGACACATTGACCCCCAATAGTTCGGGTGACACCGTGACCGTATCACCCCACAGCCCGCCGGATGGGGTACTCAGATCCTCATTATCCAACCCCACAGAAAGGCTGATAGCGGCGGCGAGCACCAAAAGTCTGATCCTGATGCTTTCCATTTCCATGTCTTCGTCACCACGGGATATAAGTGGGAGTGTCTTAGGCTACCTGTCGGTGACAAACAGACCTATCGGCGTGGGATGTCTACCTATAAGTCGTGCTGCGTCTCATATTCCAATGGCAGCAATTTCTACGGCGGCGATGTATGGTTGCATCCAGCGTCTGCTTTCAGAACGGGACCAAATTTTTGCACCCGTATAAAGTTTTATGGATTAAAGCGGTATCTCCAGGCGGAATGATAAGCGGGCATATCGTAGGTGTGTTGTCATGTTCTTGCTGTCACAGCCAGGGGTTAGCTGTCTGCCGCCGCATGTGTCGCATGGAATTTAAGGAGGTTCCCGGCATCACTGTGGCGCCATCTGGTGAACTATGCCGCTGCGATCTGGCGATAAGCTGGTACCGCCGCTCATACTCATACTTGTAAGTGAGCGAGCGAGCAAAGTTGGGCCACGGAACCAGGCTAATTAGGCGAATGCTCTATTGTCCGCAGCGCGTCATCGTTTATTTCTTGTTTGTGTAACAAAGTCGCGAAACTGATGCGCTGTCAAGGGAACTTGATAGACAAACGCAAGTCCAAGCAAACTAAAGAACTTATTGGGATGTATAAATATATCTATGAACGAACTGACAATAGAAACAAGCCGGCAAATTACATAGCGTTGACCACACAGGCACAGTAAATCAGTGGGAGAGGCGGGGGGGGGGTGTAGGGATCCCCCACATCATCGTAGGCCTATATGCTTACACGTTTGGTTGCTTAAATGCTTTCATGTAAATTTGATAACACCAAGTATTTTATTCAATCTTGTGAGTACTTGTCGTGTCTCTAGTTCAGCATGTTACCCATTCCGACCCTCAGAATTACCGGCACAATTTCCATGTTCAGAGTCATTTTACGAAAAAACGAGGTAGAAGACCCATATATTTTTTTCTCTTATTTGAACAAACAAGGAGCAAGCTTGTTACAGCCAAATTTTTATTAACTTTGTCTGAGCCGTTTTTTTTCTGTTGAATATTTCGTGTCGAAATTCCAAAATTCTCCATTGACAGCCATTATAAAATTAGATGTAATCCCCTACCTATTCAACGTCATTTTGACAGAAAAGTAGGTAGAAGACATATCTTTTTTATGTTATTTTATCGTTTCGGATACACATAACTATCAGTTAAAGAAATGTCAAGAAGTTTGTCTGAAAAAAATGTAATCTATGCATCTACCTTAACAGTGTATGTTCAGGTTCCCAAGAGGGGGGGGGGGGGTGCAACCCCTGTAACCCCCGTAAACTATAGTTTAACTGAAAATGTTAATGATATGGGTCCGGCATTTCCCTTTAAACAATGCGTTTCTCATATCGCGAGTCGAACATGAAAGTAAATTCATACGCAACGTTAACCCATGTAATATATGAGAAGATCCCTGGTAACGTGGTGATACGTGCATCTCCTTTATATTATTTTAAAGAAACTGGAGACCTCCGTTTTTTTAGCAATAAACACCTTATTATTTCAAGTGGGATTTCTCAAGCAATTGGGATTTGAATGAAATGTTTTCATGTTTCAAATCTGGCCCGTGTCACTTATTTCCATTGGGTTTCTCATATTTTCTCATAGGAGCAATAGTTTTCACGCTACAGGCTTTGCAAATTTCAAAATTTTCCACACCAAATTTTTTTTTAAATCTCAAAGCGATTGTCACGAGACTTTGCAGGGACATTAAAGGTACCACTCAGGTACCGTATGTCAAAAATTATAGTGATCCCATCAATAGTGTCCGTTTCCAAGGAAAACGCTGTAATTCCCTTAATAATCGGCCCAGAAGATCCCGGTTTGATTTATAGTGTGCAGCGAGACGACCTCCATGCATCAGTCATGCGTCATGCGTCATCAGACGTCCATTTGAGCCATAAACTCTCAGCCGCCAGGGTGACGTGCCTTGTGTGTCTGTGTGTCTGTCTGTCTGTCTGTGCCCTCGATAACTGTCGAACACTTGCAGCTATCGTTGTCAAACTTCGCCAACAGATGCCAGAAGTCTAATCTCAGGTCAAGTTCGTTGCCGGGTAAAATCGGTCAAACTTCTACGTCACGGTGACGTCATATGTCCAAAACACATTTTCCTGTCTAACTCGCTTAATATTACAGCTAGAAACACAAAATTAGTGTATATGAATATCTTTCTCGTTATCCCATCAAATTTGACGTAGGAGCAATAGTTTTCACGCTACAGGCTTTGGAAATTTCAAAATTGTCTACACCAATTTTTTTTTTTTAAATCTCAAAGCGATTGTCACGAGACTTTGCAGGGACATTAAAGGTACCACTCAGGTACCGTATGTCAAAAATTATAGTGATCCCATCAATAGTGTCCGTTTCCAAGGCGACCAAAGTCCCCATTATGAGCCAATGGAAGTTTTGTCCCCCGATTTTGACAACTTGCCATACAGGTATCTCCACGCCGCTTGGCAGGAACATTCGGTCCGCCACCTAGATAGACTATGCTAAAAATTGCGCCGATCGAACTCGTAGTATTCGTTTCCAAGGCAACGGAAAATCCCATTATGAAAGATACAAATTTTAGTTTTTTCCATGTTCCGTGCAGTTAAAATGCACATAGCCTCACGCTACTTGGTACAGGCTACCTAGGGTCGGCCTTATCAATTATATGCAAGATGAATGCAATCGGACGGTTACTTTTTGTTTCCATAGCAACGCAAATATGGCCCAATGGTAAAAGATAGGAAATTTTTGAAATTTACCATGAGCCAAAAACATAGAAACCGATAAGCCACGCAACTCATCTTTGACACAAACATTCCTTAAGGTTGTATCTTAAAATTGGTTACATTTCAGCAACCTGGGTCAAGGGTCAAGGGTCAAGGCCGTGTCCTTGACTATTGCAAATGTCGAGTGTTCGGTTGTAACTCAAAAACTAAAAGACATCTGAGCACCAAACTTGCCCTGGTGGATAGGGGTGACGTAGCTTATCTCAAATCCAATCTCAGCTTGAACCCGGAGTGCGTAACGTAACGGAGCCAGAGCGCCTGGAAGTTGGAGGTTCGAACCCGACTTTTTCAATTTTTAAGCTATCGCCTGCCAACATTTACCACAGACTGGGTCATAAATTAGGACCTTATGTTTAAAATTGTACTAAAATCGAACTGGTGGTTATCACGCAACGGGTCATTTCAATTTAAAATTAACGAAATTCACGGTGCCCTCAATATTGACCGTACAAACTTTAAAATGGCATAGAACACTGAGGAATTGTATTGCCCTTCAGGAAAAAATATGGCTAAAATTCGCCGTGTTAATACTTTTGCGTAAATCGACTAAAATACCATTGCAATAGTAAACTAAACGGCGTTTCTGTTCGCCTAACGCGACTCCCCTCTCGCCGCCCCCGCCCCGGCCTTCTCCATGCCCGCCAATACACACACGCATTTTGCCTTTGACGCGCTTCACTGGCGCACACTCCTGCCCTTATCCACACCCACCCCCTACCTTACACCCCTGCCCTGTGTATTGCTCACCGGGCCGCTGACGTTCTGCTGCTTGCTGCATGGTTCTCTTATCGTGAACCGAAAGCCGACTTCCCTCCCCCCCCCCCATCCCCCGCGAGCTCCAACTGAAGTCGAGGTGACAGCGATTGCATCTGCATGGAAAGCTACGAAACGCTGTAATTCCCTTAATAATCGGCCCAGAAGATCTCGGTTTGATTTATAATGTGCAGCGGGACGACCCCCATGCATCAGTCATGCGTCATGCGTCATCAGACGTCCATTTGAGCCATAAAATCTCAGCCGCCAGGGTGATATGCCTTGTGTGTCTGTCTGTCTGTCTGTCTGTGCCCTGGATAACTGTCGAACACTTACAGCTATCGTTGTCAAACTTTGTCAACAGATGCCAGAAGTCTAATCTCAGGTCAAGTTCGTTGCCGGGTAAAATCGGTCAAACGTCAACGTCACGGTGACGTCATACGTCCAAAACACATTTCCCCGTCTATATCGCTTAATATTACAGCTAGAAACATGAAATTAGTGTCTATATACTCAGCTCCTGAATATCTTTCTCGTTATTGTATCAAATTTTACGTAAGAACAATAGTTTTCACGCTACAAGCTCTGAAAATTTCAAAATTTTCCACAACTATTTTTTTCTTTAAATCTCCATGTGATTGACACGAGACTTTGCAGGGACATTAAGGGTTCCACTCAAGTACCGTATGTCAAAAATCATCGGACATTTACTTTTTGTTTCCATGGCAACGCAAAAATTGCCCAATGGTAAAAGATAGGACATTTTTGAAATTTACTAGGAGCTCAAAACATAGACACCTATAAGCCACGTGACTTATATTTGACACAACGATTACTTAAGGTCGTATCTTAAAATTGGTTACATTTCAGCAACCTGGGTCAAGGGTCAAGGTCGTGACCTTGACTATTGTAAATGTCGAGTACTCGGTTGTAGCTCAAAAACTAAAAGACACCTGAGCACCAAACTTGTCCTGTTGGATAGAGGTGATGTAGCTTATGCCAAATCCGATCTCAACTTGAACCCGGAGCGCGTAACGTAACGGTGCCAAAGCGCCTGGAAGTTGGGGGTTCGAACCCGACTTTTTCAATTTTTAAGCTATTGCCCTCCAATGTTTACCACAGACTGGCGCATAACTTAGGACCTTATATTTAAAATTTTACTAAAATCAGACTGGTGGTTATCACGTAACGGGTCATTTCAATTTAAAATTAACGAAATTCACGGTGCCCTCAATATTGACCGTACAAACTTGAAAATGATATAGGACACTGCGGAATTGTATTGCCCGTCAGGAAAAATTAAGGTTAAAATTCGCCGTGTTAACACTTTTGCGTAAATCGACTAAAATACCATTGCAATGGTAAACTAACTATACGGCGTTTCCGTTCGCCTAACGCGACCCCCATCCCCCCACCTCCCGCCGCCCCCACCCCGGGCTTCTCCATGCCCGCCAATACACACACGCATTCTGGCTTTGATGCGCTTTACTGGCGCACACTCATGCCCTTATCCACACTCCACACCCACCCCTACCCTGTGTATTGCTGACCGGTCCGCTGCCGTTCTGTTGCTTGCTGCATGGTGCTCTTACCATGGACCGAGAGCCGAATCCCCCCCCCCCCCCCACGCGCGGGCCCCAACTGAGGTCGAGGTGACAGCGATTGCATTAGCATGGAAAGCTACGAAATGCTGTAATTCCCTTAATAATCGGCCCAGAAGGTCCCGGTTTGATTTTTATAATGTGCAGCGAGACAACCCCCATGCATCAGTCATGCGTCGTGCGTCATCAGACGTCCATTTGAGCCATAAACTCTCAGCCGCCACGGTGATGTGCCTTGTGTGTGTGTGTGTGTGTGTGTGTCTGTCTGTCTGTCTGTCTGTGCGCGCGATAACTGTCGAACACTTGCAGCTATCGTTGTCAAACTTCGCCAACAGATGCCAGAAGTCTAATCTCAGGTCAAGTTCGTTGCTGGGTAAAATCGGTCAGACGTAGACGTCACGGTGACGTCCTACGTCCAAAGGACAGTTTTAGGCATAAATCGCTTAATATTATAGCTAGACACGCGGAGTTAGTGCCATCATACTCAGCTCCTAAATGTCTTTCTCGCTACAGCCATCAAATTTGTCGTGTGACCAATAGTTTGCGAGCTACGTCACGTCAACATGACAACATTGACGTCACAAAATTCAGGTAACGTGTTCTGATCGTTACGAAAATTTGCAGTGACATTAAGGGTGCCGCTGAGCCGTACCGTATGTCAAAAATTAGAGCGACCGGTCTAGCGGTTATGACGTAACGGGTCATTTCAATTAAAAAATAACGAAATTCACGGTGCCCTCAATATTGACCGTACAAACTTGAAAATGGTACAGGACACTGAGGAATTGTATTGCCCGTCAGGGGAAAATATGGTTAAAATTCGCCGTGTAAACACTTTTGCGTAAATAAACTAAAATACCATTGCAATGGTAAACTATATGGCGTTTCCGTTCGCCTAACGCGACCCCCCTCTCGCCGCCCCCACCCCGGCCTTCTCCATGCCCGCCAATACACACACGCATTTTGCCTTTGAGGCGCTTCACTGGCGCACACTCCTGCCCTTATCCACACCCACATCCTACCTTACACCCCTACCCTGTGTATTGCTCACCGGTCCGCTGCCGTTCTGCTGTTTGCTGCATGGTTCTCTTACCGTGAACCCAGAGCCGCCTTGCTCCCCGCGCGCGGACCCCAACTGAGGTCGAGGTGACAGCGATTGCATCAGCATGGGAAGCTACGAAATTTCTTTAATATTCGGCCCAGAAGGTCCCGGTTTAAATTAAAATGTCTAGCAAGACGACACCCATGCATCAGTCATGCGTCGTCAGACGTATCTTAAGGTCGTATCTTAAATTTGGTTATATTTCAGCAACCTAGGTCAAGGGTCAAGGTCGTGTCCTTGACTATTGTAAATGTAAAGTGATCGGCTTTAGCTCGAAAACTAAATGACATCTGAGCACCAAACTTACCCTGGCGGATAGGGGTGACGTAGCTTATGTCAAAGCCAATCTCAGCTCGAACCCGGAGTGAGAAACGTAACGGTGCCAGAGCGCCTGGCAGCAGGGGGTTTGAACCCGACTTTTCCAATTTTTTGAAAATGTTTCTCTAAAGTTTCGGTTACTTTTTGGGACTTCGGTTACATGTTTGAATTTGTGTCCGAACCTTGTTTCGGACACAAACTAACTGAAGTCCCAAAGTAACCGAAACTTAGATGTATCATGGCCATTAGATGCATGCAGCATAAGGGCCCTGGTGTCTGAGTGTATCGAGATGTGCTATTCGTTTGAGCCGCGAAATTACTACACATGTATATGCTGTTTGCACCCAGGCATTGCACCCAGGGAGCTCACTCTTCGTTATGACCCCTTCTTTGTCAATGTCAGTCAGTAAAATAGGTCACTGGAGCGATACACGTAATATATAAAGCTTGCGTAGCTCGGCCGGCCGACGCCCCCAAGCCCGTCACGGTCTGCCTCCCCCAAAAAGTCATTCCTTTTCACCCCTTTGTGCTGGGGCCATAAATTATAGACCAGACAAGACCAGGAATATATATTACCCTTTTACAGGGTCGCTATGGTGTAAATATTCTTCAGGCATACTCACGCAACTTATTTGGACATAAGGTTTTTCTGTCATGGCTGTCCCCATCCCCTTCACAAGTCTCGCCATAAATTTCAAAGTTTCCCCCCTTTTTTTTCTTAAATCTCAATGCGATTGTCACGAGACTTTGCATGAACATTAAGGGTTTTACTCATGCACCGTATGTCAAAAATCAGTTACTTTTTGTTTCCATGGCAACCCAAATATGGCCCAATGGTAAAAGATAGAACATTTTTGAAGTTTAACATGAGCCAAAAACATAGAAACCGATAAGCCACGCAACTCATCTTGACACAAAGATCACCTAAGGTCGTATCTTAAAATTGATTATATTTCAGCAACCTGGGTCAAGGGTCAAGGTCGTGTCCTTGACTATTATAAATGTCGAGCGCTCGGTTGTAGCTACTAAAACTGAAAGACATCTGAGCACCAAACTTGCCCTGGTGGATAGGGGTGACGTATCTTATGCCAAATCCAATCTCAGCTCGAACCCGAAGTGCGCAACGTAACGGCGCTTGAGCGCCTAAAAGTTGCGGGTTCGAACCCAACTTTTCCAATTTTTAAGCTATCGCCCTCCAATATTTAACACAGATTTGGTCATACATTAGGACCTTATATTTAAAATCTTACTAAAATCGAACTCTCGGTTATCACGTAGCGGGTCATTTCAATTTTAAATTAACGAAATTCACGGTGTCCTCAATATTGACCGTACAAACTTCCAAATGGTATAGGCGACTGTGGAATTTCAATGCCCGTCAGGAACAAATATCGATAAAATTCGCCGTGTAAACACTTTTGCGTAAATCGACGAAAAGATCGTTGCAATAGTACACTATACTGCGTTCCCGTTCTCCTAACGCGACAGCCCCCCCCCCCACGTCCCGCCGCCCCCACCCCGGCCTTTCCATGCCCACCAATGCACACATGCATTCCAGCCTTGATGCGCTTCACTGGCCTTATCCACACCCACATTGCCATTGACCTTGGTGCTTATCCTTCTAGTATGTCATGTAATAGGTCAAGGTTAATAACATACCTGAAGAGGAAGGTCATACCCCGCTGGGAATTATTGATGCTATGAGCAATTTTGACCACCCCTGGTCTATGAAATGTATCAGTTCGCCACTATAAACGCCTCGCTTGTACAGGGTTTGATTGAAAGCTATGCCGAATTGACTTCCGTGGATGAATCAATATCGATCAGAACAATATCTATAGAAATCGGACACGATTTGACCTTGGGAAGTGAAAAATAGACAAAAATTCAGACATCAGTAGCATGTTTTCAATCCGTTCGATAGGGAATAATGCTCGTCTGATTATTATATATGCAGAATTTCCATTTTCCCGCCCAAAGTTTGATTTTGGGCGGGAAAGTAGCGTCTTTGCTATTTATAGCTATATTAAAGATATCTTTTTTTTATCAATTTTTTTCGTCGTCTATTGTAGTAGACATTACCTTCTTGCCTATTTAGTGCCTTCCCGGATGTTGTTCGACCCATTTGAACATGTTTGACCCCTCGGAAAGGGGAAAAATAGGTCTTTTTCTTCGAATATGTATTGCATGCATTAAATAAGTGTTAAATGACAATGAGGAATAGTATTATAAACATTGTATAGGGCCAGAAGATGGCAAGAGTGGTACAAGTAACATAAAGTCTCTACCAGCAATATTAAGGGCGCCGTGGCTATTTATAGGTGAACTCTACGTTACGTAACTTTTCGATTTCCCCCAAGTTTAAGATGTGCGATGCTCGAAACGACTGACAATGGGTGTCATTGATATTAGCGAATGAAAGGCTAGTAACTTTGAGGGTAATACAGCTATCTTTTTATGTTCTGGGTCTAACACTGTCTTTGCATCTTCCCGTTCGGAAAATACGAGGTTCGAAGGAAGATGAAAAGTCAGAGTCAAAGTTTGCTACTAAAAAATGTCTAAAGAAAGTCAATTTTATTAATGGAAAATGCGTTATGGTAACTAAAGTAAGCCAGTTAAACAAGTAATTTCACAGTATGTTTAATAATACTTTTTGGCCGCCCAATGTATTTGGGCCCTTATTCTAGAACAGATGAGGTCACAGTCTAATGTAGAACATGGGGTCCCAATATGCACAAAAAACGACAATCGTAACCCTAAATAGCGCGCATAGCGTGTATATTTCCGGCTGATGGCGCAATATATGACATCCCAGTTTTGCGTAGTCTATTGCTCTGTTATTATACGTTATGTTGACTTCCGTTTCAATATTGTTCTCGTGACTGGAGCAAATAGTGCAGTTGGTTCATTTTCACCTACTTAGGCAACAGCTACCATCACTATGATTTCATAAGTAGGTATAATAAAACCCATGCCGCTGATATAATTTCTCGGCCACGCCCTAATTGACGCCAAAACGACGCTTCTCTAAAGAAAGTATTCTCTTTCATATTTTGCTTAATTGATTGCAGCAATCACTGTATATGAAAAACGGTAATATCTGGAATATCATATGCCACATATACTAGAATGTAACGATCGACGTTATGGACAGAGTATAAAGGTTAATAATGTATATCGAGAAAAGGTACATTCGCAAGGCCAAAAGCAATTAAGCCCGTGCAGCACGTGCAGCTAATGACTATCCAATTAAAGAACCTGATAACCCTCCCTAGCCCCTTATATGTCCTTTACCAGCCCGAATGTAATCCCCATAGCCCCCCGCTGTTAGTTGCTCCAGCAAGCCCGAACGTCCACATATTTAAATGTCACCTAATTATTAAGCCTCCACCTGGCCACACACCCACACACCCACATCCGCGTAGTTCAAACGTATAGCAAGGTTCGTTCTCTGTCGCGGGTCAAGGTAAAATTCGTAGTGATGTAGTTAGTAGCAAGCTGATTGTGTGCAATGCGTGTGCAATGTGTGCGGCAAAGTGTATACAAATCAAGGGGTGTATTAAAATCTTGCTAGGGCTCAAGTCACCAGGATCTTGGAGGCCCGGCTTGTGTGGCTTATGACATTTTTTTCAGGGTTGATGCACTCACACCTGTAGTAGCTTGATCACGCCTGACACCCAGATCAGAGGAAACATAATCCAGACGCTCTCTTAGCCCCTCCCAACCCCGCCCCATTCCATACAAACCTTTATAATAGCCCCTCCCACCCGCAACTCCCCCATCTCTCCTTCGCCTGACCCATACACACGCTATAATAGCTGCCCCCCCCCGCCCCCCACGCCGCGCAGGGAGTAAAGAAAGTGCTTCACGCATGAATCGCAGCCCCGTAGAGACCCCTGTGTCATGTAGCGTACTCTCTGTCTGGCGCGTCTGCCCCCGGCCGCCACCTTTCTATCCAGATAAGATGGACATCGGACGCAGGTCATCCAGTGCAGAGGGCGGGAAACTGGTCAACGGTTCGCTAATGTGCATGCGTGGTAGTTGAATACCATGAAACATGCGTCGATGATCAGTCCTTCATTATCAGCACTCAGCGTTATGGCGCAGGGTAGTATACACATGTAGGGTGGGGTGGGGTGGGGGGGGGTTACCGAACGAAGCCCCAGCAAACACGTATCAACAAATGCTTACGACCGCATTAAATTTAAAGTGAGACCAACTAATTATAAGTTATAATATATAAGTATCTATGTAAATATATATCTGTACATGTGTTGGCTAAAGGCATGCTTTAATCTTTATTTCTGTTTGATATCGTGCGACTGTGTTATATACATATCATAAATACATCAACATAAATATAGAAACATATTGATATAACTTCAGTATTTAATTGAATACTTCAGTCAGGTGTCCTTATCTCTAATAAGCGCCGGTCTAATATTTGCGAGGACACATAGCTTGTATTTTGAGCGAACAACACATACAGCGGAGCCACGGATCGAGGTAACCCCCTAATTTATAGCGAACACTCGGTCATAGCTATATTCAGCCCCCCCCCCCCCTCGCCTTTTTCCTTAACCCACGTGGATCGGTAATTCCAAGCTTAGCTAATGGAACACTTGGTCATGGCTATATTCGGCATATGCGAGTTTTCCCCCACCCCACTCCTTATGTCCCTTAACCCACCTGAATCGGTAATCCCATGCTAAGCTAAGAGGACAATTGGTCATGGCTGTATTCAGCCTATGACAATTTGTCCCGCCCTCTCGCCATGTCCTTTAACTCACGTGGATCGGTAATCGCATGCTAAGCTAAGGGGAAACTTGATCATAGGTACCTATATTTAGCGTCTTTAGCATGGCCAATCCCATTATGAAGCCTCGATACGCCAAACGACGAACGGCGCGGTGACGCTTAATGCATCATATTACTCGGTCGATGTACATAGTCGCAGTCTAACATGTTAAAATTGCACCTATACCCCTAAGTTTCGTTTTTTTAAAGCTATGCTTGACGAGCTCGTACATTTTGGTATCGAGTTACCCCCCCCCCCCTCCCCCTCCCAGGGTCACAATTCGTAGTAGGTGCCTCAACTGCTACGCTTCTCTGCCCCTTTCTGTTACAGGTGTTACAGGGGTAGATAAACCACCGCCGTAAAAATATATGTTCCACTGAATAGATATTGGTAGATTTTGTAAATTACATTCCCCATCAAGTTCTAAGTAATGAAAAAAAGTAGGTTTAATTACTATTGCAATTTGTGGGGGCCGACCCCTGATTCAGCATAGGCTGCCTGGATTATTAGGGAGAAAGATCGCTTGCGTTAAAGTAATCGTATTGCAGTAAACTCACGTGTAAGCAACATAAGCAACTATGTGGGGATTATATGGGTGGCTTATCTGTATCTTCAATTGTAAAAGACGTCATATCGCATCGTAAGGCATAAATTTCAAGATATGTAATAATACAGTCTTTTGAAATCGCAATGGGTGTATTATTTCAAGAACCACCTTAGTTCAGGACAGACTAAACAATATGTGAGCGATGTGATACCCCAGCGGTTGTCAGCGATTAGGTACCATTATCGCTGGAGATCGGCAGGGTCCAGATGTTTCTGTGGTATACCAGCGTACGCAGCAATGGGTGAGGTATGCACATTTAGACATGGGACGATTAGAGGAGGTGCCGCGATCAGATAAGAGATGCGTACGGGCTGGCTAGCACGCTGGGCACTTCCCTTGGGAGTTGTAGCTGATAGCGCCTGTCCAGACCTACATACACTTTTCTGGACCGCAGAGGCCGGTTAGCCTACAGTTCATACCCCCGCCTTCTCCATCCCACTTGACGTACAACCTAATTGGTTTACCAGACCTGTCGGACCAGCCGGCGGCGGCCTCCGAGGCTGTAGCGCACCAGTTATATGTTAATAACATACAGAATGTATCATAAAAATGACGACAGGGAGTTATTGCACTACGTTTTTGGCGATTGAACGTATCCGTAAACGTAACCCGATGCGCATTACGTCACCAGAACAGACCTATATATATATCTATGTTTGCGGAACAGCTTTTTTCTCCGAATGCATGTCTCAGATTTTGCAGTTATCGGGAGAGGATAATTCAAAGATGCTTGTGCACGGTATTGAGTCTGACTCAATTGAGTATTCAATTTACGGTTAAATGATATTCGCTTTCTACGTTGATCGCATTTTTTAGTTGTGAAAAACATGCCGTCCCGTCCACGCTTACGACTGTCGACTGAACACCGACAGCAATATCTCCTATTTATGCGCCGCGCGAGAAAGAAACATCGAAACGATAGGAAGCGTATCTTAACACGGAAATGTAGCGCAATCGTTATCTAATGACGAAATAACATTACTGCACGTGAATAACCACACTGGTTATGCCGCAGACCTATGAGACCTTGATGTGGAAATCTGGTTGTAGGGTTCCGGTGACTACTCTATTCACAAATCACAATGTATCCAGCCCAAGCCAGTATACCTCTCGGCAGGTGGCGGGTCGGGTCGTTATCAGCCTATTAGTTAAGCACCACCCCCTCCGCCCTACTACCCCTCCCCTTTTACCCCACACCACCACCCACAACATAGTCTTCTTGACTTATCAGCCCACATCTTTCCCCAAACAGGAGACTGCGAGGACCCGGGCCTTGATATCAAGGCCCGGGTCGGCGTGTTTACAGCTTTCCTGCAGACTCACACCGACCGGGGCCTTGATATCAAGGCCCGGGTCGGCGTCCTTACAGTTTATAACGAAGACTCACACCGACCCGGCCCTTGATATCAAGGCCCTGGTCTCAAAAAATATGAGAAACCCAATGGAAATATGTGACACGGGCCGGATTTGAAACCATAAAAACATTTCATTCAAATCCCAATTGCTTAAGAAATCCTACTTGAAATAATAAGGTTGTTAATAGCTAACGTTAGAGCTCTGTAGTGAAGTTGGAGAGTCACGACATAGGAGAAACGACGTGAATTAATACACCCCTGGGAAGAGCGTAATTGCCTTTGGTGGGGGGGAATACCCCCTCTGAATCGTGAATCTCCAAGAATTAGGGAGATCATGCAATATCGAATCTCCAAGATGAGGATTGTTTAAGACCGGGCACGAAAAAAAACCCTAATTAAATGTGATGTCGCGCATATCGAGGAATTCACGGACTGTTGATAACAGATTGGGGTGAATTGGCAAAAGGTCTTCGCGTTGAACGAGGAATTTTACGGAAAACGCTCCAAAATTGCCAACAGCTAATCGCGAATGTCCAAGAAATTCCTGGATGCCAAACGCGGATACCGGAAAAGGTATTTCCTCCCCTCTTTGGTGAGGAGTCGTTGCCGCCTGGATTAGTGATCGATTGACGACTGTTAATTGCGAGGTCACGATCGATTTCACTACCTGAGTTCTAACGTAAAAGGCTGGTCCTGGGCAGGACTCGCTAGCCATGTTACATTCAACGATTCTGAGGTACGCATCCTGTGTCTTTTGCCGCAAGAAAATTTGAAATGACGCATTTCATTGAGCTGTAAGTGGACATGGGAAAGCATTGTAAATATATAGTGAGCACTAGGCTTACGTAGTACTGATTGCACTCCAAGTCCAAAATCAGCTAGATAACTGAAGCTGTATTTGAAACCGCCATAAAGTCATGTAACAGTTGTATATTGTGATGATTCCCGAGTGGCCGGAGTCACAAAAACAGTCAACGAACAGTGAGGCAATTATAGGCTTTATTACAGCAAATGACAACACGAGAATTAGAGATACAGGGCGGGCTGCCTGCTAGAACACTCGCTTCAGTTGTGAGGACCAGTCACCAGACCAGCCGTCACAACCGGCGTATTTGGCGCCCTATAATTCTCCGCCAATCACAGACGGCCACCAGGTGTCCTTCTACCCAATGGGAATTTGACTTCTCAAAGGGAGCGCGAAACAACATAACACTGCCTACAAACGCGTTCCCGCCACTTTAAAGCAATATATTCCGTATGTTTTTGTATTACCAACCTCTTCTCGATGTCAAATAAGTACATTCTGTCTTAAATTTAAATTCTGAAAGCCTGTGGGCTATCCGGAGAAAAGCAATTTGATCACCGGAGCAGAAGTTGGTGGCCGGCTTTATATCCCTGCGCGCCTGTTCGCCGTTCGGTATTTTGTGTGTGATGTCGACCGCGGCTCGCTATCACGTCCGCGCGCGATAAAAATAGACCGCGCAGTTTTATGTTGAAATGTTTGTTTTACAGACTCAAAGAGATATAAAACATATGCAACATAATTTTTGAGATACTTTGAGTCTTGATTCTAAAATGTAAAAAATCTAAGATGGCGCATGTAAGTATATTGCTTTAATGCATTCATGCTACAGTAATACTAGGGAAGCTAGCCTCCATCTAAATCTTCACTGGGGATTACTCTAGCTCGCGGTGCAAACAGCTGGGTGTAAGAGGGGTTTCCGTGTCTAGGATCGGAGCCTTACAACATGAAAGTGCCAAAAGGATTAGAGCGCTAAATATCAGAAACTAATAATCTCACAACAATTTTATATGTAATTATTTTAAGTGTGCTTTTTCTTTTAAAAAAACTCTTATAAAATAGCATACAGACCATGCAAGATGCCTCATTATTTTTGGGATGTCCCATAATGTTAAGGAGCTCTGGGAGACATTAGGACCCACCCACTGGCGTACCTCCGTGATCACAGTACATTGCACCTCTACACTCTTTGTTAGCGGCATGGTGAGACGGCTGGTGCGTAACCCTCAATAAGGGGACCCCTCAAGGGGAACCCAAGCTCAACGGGAACATTCAAGGGGAACCCTCAAGGGGAACCCTCAAGGGGAACCCTCAAGGGGAACCGGCAAGGGGAACCCTTAAGCGGAACCCTAAAGGGAAATTCTAAAGGGGAATTCTAAAGGGGAACCCAAGCTCAAGGGGAACCCTCAAGGGGAACCCTTAAGCGGAACCCTAAGGAGGAACCCAAGCTCAAGGGGAACCCTCAATGGGAACTCTCAGGGGTAACGCCCGTTAGCAGTCGGTGGCTGCGTAAAGGAATAGATAAACTGATGAACGAGCCCAAATAGGAGGTGCACATGACAATGAGCACATCACCCGCATGCAATCCCCCCTCCTCTGCAAGAAAGACGTATAGGGCTGTATACAGACAATACGGGGCCCCCACGAGACAGGGATACTTAATTATGCCCTACGTCTATGCTATACACGGCCTGTGCTGCGTACCTTAATTCCGGTCGTTGTTTGCCGCCCTCACTCGCTTCACACACAAAATAAAAATGAGCTAAAGTTGTCCTTGGATGCACAACTAACCACTGAATTTAATGCGTATATTAGAGCTATAACCAGCTGAGTATGGTTTTTGGGTCGAGGCCAAACTAATTTTGGGGGCTTCGACGAGGACGGAATTTTTTTTCTCGTCGGGAGGTCAGAATTGTCAGAGGGGGTGGGGGGGGGGGCTCGATCTTGTGATTGCTCGATTATTTGTTTGATCTGCATAATGTACTTTTGGCAGGTACAACTAACAGTATTGTGGATGGGCGTTACACACGCGTTACACACGCGTTCCTTGGTGTTATCCACAATGCATCGCACATGCAGTGACGCCTCAAAATGGAATAATCTGAACTGTGCGAAATCGTCTTTGCTCCCCGGCCGCGACCTCACGGCGAGTCCGAAGACATACACGTGGGTTGCCCCCCCCGCCCCCACTCCCACCCCGTGGGGTAGGGGTTGGGACAATACCTTACTACTACAATGCACCAGAGGCCATATACATAGAGAATGAAAGAAAACTGCGCGATTTTGTGGTCTATGAGAGCGAATTTATTGGTTCAAATAAGCATTTAAAGTAGACACTGAGAGTAATGGCAATTCACATTAAGGTTAATTATTTTCGTTTATAAACTGGAATATATCCCAAATAGCATGTAAACGTTACGTTAGATTTCGGTTCGAATGGTTGATATATGTTTTTCAGCTATTTTACAACGTTAAACTAACGTTAATTTTTTTTTACTATATGTGAACGAAAAATAAACGTTAGTTTAACGCTGTGAAGTTGGCACGTTAAACGGAAAAATAATACTAGAAATAGTTTTACAATAAAACCTAAGGTCGCAGCCGAAAAGTGCTCGAACTTTTAAAGTTACATGTGGAGCTGACCGTTGCAACGGCTGTACCAAAATAAACATAAACAGGAAATGTTACCTTTGACCACAAGCAGTGTCAACGGCCACCGCCAAAGAAAAAGTGGCGCTCCGGACGCTTCTATTGTCTCATATAATTTAGCGCTTGGGCCCCCTGTCGGTGGCACCGGTAAACGACTTGTTTACACACGTTTATGACGTTTCAAATCAGCACAAGTTTTCATTTTTGTGGCGGACAATTCATGAATTTGAAATGTTTTGCTCATTGGCAGATAATTGGTGAGCGATCTGGTAGGTGTTTATTGTCTGTTATGAACCTTAAGGCCTTAGGTTTGTGTTCTTATACACAAATTTGGCATTCAAAAACAGCGAAACAACTCCACATGCAACTTTAAACATATCGAACAACAAAGGGCAAATAAACTAAATAAAGTAAGATTCATTTCAATAACATTTTTTTTTTTCAAATACAAGTTTGGGGGTTAGACGGCCAGGGGCGGATCTAGGAATTTGGCAAGGGGGGGGGGGGGTTGCTCTCTGAAAACTTGCGACCGTGGGGGGGTGCTCTATGAAAAACTTGCGACCGGAGGGGGGGGGTGCCCTTATAAAAAACTTGCGACCTGGGGGGCGGGGGGGGGGGGGGGGTGCTCGGAAAAGCCGACTTTAGCAGTGTATGTTCAGGTTCCCAAGGGGGGATTGCAACCCCTGTAACCCCCCCACCTAGATGCGCCCCTGAGACGTCACATAAAATTAAGTTCGTCTTTATATTTATTTAAACCATTTGATACAGGTTTAATATAAAGACGACTTCGGTAGCGCAATGATTAGCGTGCGTGCCTTGTAATCTCGCGACCTGCGATCAATCCCCGACCTGGCGGGGACGCACTTTCGGAGGCTAATGACTTAGCCGGTGTACAGCGGCTGGAATTAGGCCAACTTTTGCCGATCGTTACCTATAAATATTCGTTTAAAAATGGATTACTGTTAACGTTGAAATAAAACGTTAATTTAATGTTAAATCACTTAGCCAAATTACGTTAGAATAACGTTAACATATAACGTTAATGAAACGTAGCTAGCACCAGAAGAAATATTGCGAAGTGATCGATGCTAATTAACTTTAACGTTTTTTAGAGTCTTAAATCCTTTCACTATGCCCCCAAATAAGAGCACAGCGTTTCATTATCAATCCGATAAGTTTGATGTTCCATGTTTATGATATAAAGCATAATATATAAATGTTCACGTATAAGTCATAGACTTGCTCTCACGAGTCTCAAATGCAATGATGTGGGCGTGGAGGGTCGCAACTTATGTATCAGCGTAACATCAGAAACATTTCCCCGGGAATTAATGGTCACAATGAAAACCTTCGGGTTTATTTACAAATCCAGGCAGAGGTAGAGATCAGGGTTTAGTTTGTTGATTTAGTTTAGTGCACTTCCTAGTTGTTTAGCCTACTTTATTTGGACGTTGTTTAATATTGAAGACCAAGGTGATTGCTTAGGTAATGACAGCAACAAGACACTGACAGATTATGTCCATGTCCATGTCCATGTCGATCTGCGGCATCTGTGCTTACGGCTTAGCCTATTTGACAATTTTTTTTTAGTAGGCCTAGGCCTAAAGTCAAAGTCATAAATGCCGTAAACTCACGTTTCGGCCCATATTTTCTGTGCCGTGATCGTTCTGAAAATCATAGCCTGAAAAGCTTGTGAGTGTACTGCATTTATGACTTTGACGATAAGGGTCTACTATCTTACCTGTCACTACACCTATGACTACGGGGAGGGTGTCTGTATGAGGAGCTCCCAGTAGCGACGGCCTCAATAATACTGCCTGCGCTGTTAGCGGCTGTCCCTCGCAGATGCTAGCCTGAAAACAAGATGTTACCAATTGTCTAACGACAGTAACGTCTTGTTTTCAGGCTACTCAGGTGCATGCCACTTGGCCAGAATGGTGTTAGCTGCCTTCACACCTGCGTGCACCCTTCTCAGACTCTCTGCATGCACCTGGGTGGGGAGGAGGCAGGCAGCCGTCAGGGTTGTCACATAACTTAATTTAACAGATGAAAGTTGAAAGACTATTTGTACTCATAATTGACTTTTATTTTCAGATCCATTTAAACACATCTTTATACAGCTCTTTGGGCTGTTCACCATTAAATCGTTTCTATTAAAAGTCACTAAATGCAATAAATTAGAACTTATTTGAATATACCCTCACCCCCCCACCCCTCCACTTATTTACTCTGCCTGTGGAATACATTGCCGCATTTGCCGCATTCCTTGACATCGCCACCATCTGGGCAAAGGAGGGGGGTAGCATTGCTGGGGTTTAGAGGGTCCCACAGAAAACCCCACCCTACTCCGAGGCACCATCTCTCATTGGATAACATTTGCCCCCCCACCCCCCTCCTCCAGGTAGAGTCGCTTCCAAGGTGCAACCGGAAGATCATAGCCCCTGTTGAGTATAACCGTTTATAATACACCTATAATACATCTATCCCATGAACCAAGTTTCCATGGCTTTAATAATTGGTTCCAGTTAACTGCAAGTAAGCTTAATTTCTGACACAAAATTACTGCTAACTCTTTTACAAGTCTTCAAATGAAAAGAAGCTTTAAATGTCTGATGCTTTAAGTCTTTATATGGCAATGTGAATGATTGTCAGTGATTGCCAGATCTGCCTCCATACGGATTAAAATCTGCAATGGTATAAATACTCTCATGGTTTTTCAAAATATTATTTGCAGTATCTATATAATATAATATATATGTATATAAGGCGAAGTGGGCTAATACATTTTCTTCAATAATGTGGAATGAACTTATTTTTTGTTCAAACAGTATCCAGTGGTATTCCAATAATATGTTTCAATAGAAAAAGCGAAAACATCTGCAGTATGTGGGGAGTACTCATTTTTTGAAAGGCAGTGGGGGCATGGTCGAACCTCAATCCCTGTGGTCTAACCTCGACCCCCTGGGATAGGTGGGTGACTGAATCTGCATATCGCGATTGTTAGTGTGTGAGAGCAAAAATAATAATTCACATAACTGTGCTTCTAGTGCACAACGATAGATAAAACAGTCCCATGAAACTATATTTATTAGTCTTATTACATGGCAGTCATAACGCAAATATAGAATACTTCATGGCAGTCATAACGCAAATATAGAATACTTCATGGGCATCATTACGATGCCAGAATAAATCCTTTATGTTACAACACATCTGAATATTAGTTTACGTCAGAATATGCGGTTGCATGTATTTGTGACCATCAACTGCTAAAAAATGGTGTATTTTATAACAGATATTGTTAGAAAATTATGTTAAATTAAAGAGGGGATCGAGGTTAGACCACGGCCATGAAAAAGGTGGGGTAACCTCGATCTCTCCCAAGGTCAAGGTTGATCTGGGGAAAAACTGTCATGATGTCACACCTGTTGTAAACATCGTCTGCTGTCACTCTTTATTATAAAATAAGTTCTCATATTCAGTGTTAATAAGGCATACTGCTTGTTTTTGAAACGCATGTGTCTTAACTTTTTAGCTAGCTGCACAAGCATCTGTTAACGTAGGGTTGCAGGACTTATTGAATTAAAATTTGATAAAAAAAATACATGCCTATTATCCAGCGTCTCTGTGTCTAGGTACCAGAAGTATCCTTAAGATTGTGATCGAAAAACCAAATCGTCGAAAAAAAATCGATTGGTGAAAAATAGCATATGGGGGTCGAGGTTACCCAAGGATCGAGATAAGCCCACTTTGCCTTATGTAATATAGTTGGATGCATAGAAATGTATTAAATGTGAAGACTTATAATACAATTATTAAATAGATATTCCATAATTTTGGCACAATATCAATATTGGTTTATATACACTCCAAAGTTTGGGGTTTCACTATCTATAATTGAGATTACTTCTGGAGTTAACTTTATAACATGTATAGTAGAGTAGGTACTAGCATAGCATCTAATTCTATAGGTGTAACACCATAAACTGGTACTCCAATATTGAATCTGTTATAATGGGCAGTGTAATCTCCCAAAAGAGTTCCAGCTGCCTACAGCTAGTTTCTAACGTAATACCATAGGTAGTTGTTTTATTTGGTATGACACACTAGTTACTACAATACACATACTCCTGCCGGATTGAATATACATGTGTAAAATCTATGACTTTTCTGTACATTTCACTCGCTTGTATGCATTGTAGATGGCTGCGATAGACTGTGCAGTAGTGCCTGCATCCACTGAAGAAGACCTGCCCACCAGAAGTAACAGTCAGAAGAAGAAGAACCGGTTGTCCTTCCTGTCGTTCTTAAAGAGGAAGAAGAAGAGGCCGTCACTGAGTCAGGATGCCGGCCAAGCAGAGGTCTCTAACTCCTGGGACTCTCTTCAAGACGGGCAGTCAGAGTTTTCGCTGGAGGAGTCCCCAGTGCTGACCCCTAGCGGAACAGTCTCGGAGGGTGCATGGATTGATGATATCCCTCCTGCCCTGGACGAACCTGAATGTGCTTTCCTCGAGCAGCCACTGCTCACCCCTGGAAGTGACAATGGCGTAGGGGTCCTCGACATAGGGCAGGGCACTGTACGTAGCGACGGCGGAGCGGGCCACAGTCTCCTCCCACCATGCGGTAAAGGTTGGGAGAGGAACGATGGTCTAGAGGCTTGTGGCCTGGGAGGAAGCAATCCAGATGACGAGGCAAGCCAAGAAGAGCTGCACAGGTACAGAACCTGCAGCGCGTCACCGCGACGGCGTGACGAGGGGTTACACACGGAGAGCGTATTGAGCGACTGGGATGAGTTACCGGAAGCACATGGCCAGCCAATCAGGGAAGACGACCAGTGTCCCAACCACCAGGAGGAAATGGACAACCAACAGAACGATTGGCTGCAGGAATGTCATTGGGCTGAATCTGACGCCAGATCTGCGGACAGTGATCGGGATGTGTCGGGAATGGCTAGTCAAGACATGGAACATGACGAAGCGACCACCAACACCTCAGGCATGACAAGTGCCGGAGACGAGAGAGCTGTAATTCCAGGTATGGCACAAGGATATTTAAAGTTACTCACTTTTCCCCATAGGAATTTCATGCTTTCTTACCTTATGTAGCACAGTTATTACCTGACATTAAACAGCATCGAATAATGCACATGTATACTTGGTTTTAGATATTAATTCTAATAATGGAAACTTTTCCTTCTTGAACTTATTTGGAATAAACAATATTTTGAATGAAAATGATGTATTTAGGTTCTTAATGTAGTAGTGCACTTTTGTGGTAAACAAATTAGGATATTGCTGCTGTGTTACATTTTAGCTTATGACAACACATCTATTTCATTCGAAGTTAACGTTCACACAGTCAGACAAAGACATTTCTGCCCAAACATCTTGCAAATCATTATGTAGGTGGAAGAATTGCGGTATGAGCAGCTTTGGTTAATTTATTGACATCACCGCTCCCCCATTCCTCGCTCACATGACCTGACCAATGTATGGACCCCCCATTCCTCGCTCACATGACCTGACCAATGTATGGACCCCCCATTCCTCGCTCACATGAGCTAACCAATGTATGGACCCTCTCCATTCCTCGCTCACATGAGCTAACCAATGTATGGACCCCCCATTCCTCGCTCACATGAGCTAACCAATGTATGGACCCCCCATTCCTCGCTCACATGAGCTAACCAATGTATGGACCCTCTCCATTCCTCGCTCACATGACCTGACCAATGTATGGACCCTCTCCATTCCTCGCTCACATGACCTGACCAATGTATGGACCCTCTCCATTCCTCGCTCACATGACCTGACCAATGTATGGACCCCCCCCATTCCTCGCTCACATGAGCTAACCAATGTATGGACCCTCTCCATTCCTCGCTCACATGACCTGACCAATGTATGGACCCTCTCCATTCCTCGCTCACATGACCTGACCAATGTATGGACCCTCTCCATTCCTCGCTCACATGAGCTAACCAATGTATGGACCCTCTCCATTCCTCGCTCACATGACCTGACCAATGTATGGACCCTCTCCATTCCTCGCTCACATGACCTGACCAATGTATGGACCCTCTCCATTCCTCGCTCACATGACCTGACCAATGTATGGACCCTCTCCATTCCTCGCTCACATGAGCTAACCAATGTATGGACCCTCTCCATTCCTCGCTCACATGACCTGACCAATGTATGGACCCTCTCCATTCCTCGCTCACATGACCTGACCAATGTATGGACCCTCTCCATTCCTCGCTCACATGACCTGACCAATGTATGGACCCTCTCCATTCCTCGCTCACATGACCTGACCAATGTATGGACCCTCTCCATTCCTCGCTCACATGACCTGACCAATGTATGGACCCCCCATTCCTCGCTCACATGAGCTAACCAATGTATGGACCCTCTCCATTCCTCGCTCACATGACCTGCCCAGTGTATGGACCCTCTACATTCCTCGCTCACATGACCTGCCCAATGTATGGACCCTCTACATTCCTCGCTTACTTGACCTGACCAATGTATGGACCCCCCCCCCATTCCTCACCCACATGACCTGACCAATGTATGACCCTCCCCCATTCCTCACTCACATGACCTGACCAATGTATGGACCCCCCCCATTCCTCACCCACATGACCTGACAAATGTATGAACCCCCCCCCCCATTCCTCACCCACATGACCTGACCAATGTATGAACCCTCCCCCATTCCTCTCACATGACCTGACCAATGTATGCCCCCCCCTCCCCCATTCCTCGCTCACATGACCTGACCAATGTATGGACCCCCCCCCCATTCCTCGCTCACATGACCTAACCAATGTATGAGCCCTCCCCCATTCCTCGCTCACATGACCTGACCAATGTATGCCCCCCTCCCTCCCCCATTCCTCGCTCACATGACCTGACCAATGTATGCCCCCCTCCCTCCCCCATTCCTCGCTCACATGACCTGACCAATGTATGGACCCCCCCCATTCCTTGCTCACATGACCTAACCAATGTATGAGCCCCCCCCCATTCCTCACCCACATGACCTGACCAATGTATGAACCCCCCCACCCATTCCTCACCCACATGACCTGACCAATGTATGAACCCTCCCCCATTCCTCTCACATGACCTGACCAATGTATGCCCCCCCCTCCCCCATTCCTCACTCACATGACCTGACCAATGTATGCCCCCCCCTCCCCCATTCCTCACTCACATGACCTGACCAATGTATGGACCCTCTCCATTCCTCGCTCACATGACCTGACCAATGTATGGACCCCCCCCCCCATTCCTCACCCACATGACCTGACCAATGTATGACCCTCCCCCATTCCTCAATCACATGACCTGACCAATGTATGGACCCCCCCCCCATTCCTCACCCACATGACCTGACCAATGTATGAACCCCCCCCCCCCATTCCTCACCCACATGACCTGACCAATGTATGAACCCTCCCCCATTCCTCTCACATGACCTGACCAATGTATGCCCCCCCCCTCCCCCATTCCTCGCTCACATGAGCTAACCAATGTATGGACCCTCTCCATTCCTCGCTCACATGACCTGACCAAAGTATGGACCCCCCATTCCTCGCTCACATGACCTGACCAATGTATGGACCCCCCTCCCAATTCCTCGCTCACATGACCTGACCAATGTATGGACCCCCCCCTCCCCCATTCCTCGCTCACATGACCTGACCAATGTATGACCCTCCCCCATTCCTCACCCACATGACCTGACCAATGTATGACCCTCCCCCATTCCTCACCCACATGACCTGACCAATGTATGACCCTCCCCCATTCCTCACCCACATGACCTGACCAATGTATGACCCTCCCCCATTCCTCGCTCACATGACCTGACCAATGTATGGACCCCCCCCTCCCCCATTCCTCGCTCACATGACCTGACCAATGTATGACCCTCCCCCATTCCTCACCCACATGACCTGACCAATGTATGACCCTCCCCCATTCCTCACCCACATGACCTGACCAATGTATGACCCTCCCCTCCCCCATTCCTCGCTCACATGACCTGACCAATGTATGGACCCCCCCCCATTCCTCGCTCACATGACCTGACCAATGTATGACCCTCCCCCATTCCTCACCCACATGACCTGACCAATGTATGACCCTCCCCCATTCCTCACCCACATGACCTGACCAATGTATGACCATCCCCCATTCCTCACCCACATGACCTGACCAATGTATGACCCTCCCCCATTCCTCACCCACATGACCTGACCAATGTATGACCCTCCCCCATTCCTCACCCACATGACCTGACCAATGTATGGACCCCCCCCCATTCCTCGCTCACATGTCCTGACCAATGTATGGACCCCCCCCCCCTCCCCCATTCCTCGCTCGCTTGGCCTGATCAATGTATGGACCCTCTCCATTCCTCGCTCACATGACCTGACCAATGTATGGACCCCCCCCCCTCCCTCCCTATTCCTCGTTCACATGACCTGACCAATGTATGGCCCCTCCCCATTTCTCGTTCACTTGACCTGACCAATGTATGGACCCCCCCCCCCTCCCCCATTCCTCGCTCACATGAGCTAACCATGTACATGGACCATCCCCATCTCCTAACCAATGCGTGGTCCCTCCCTCCCCCTCGGGTGGCATACAGAAGCGGGATCCCTGTGGCGCCAAGTGGCCACCATCGGCGCGCTGTCCGCGCTGGCCGCCGCGGGCTACAGGCTGTGTCTGCTGATGGAGACCCACACCACACACTTCGGCGTCGTGCTGGCGGCCGCCATCGCCCTGGGCGGGGGCGTGCTGCTCTCCTACTACCTCCAGAGACAGAGGGAGCAGCGGAGAGCCGCCGAGCTCGCCCACCACGCCGGCCAGCACCTGAGGGGCGGCTTCTCGCGGCTGTTCAGCGGCCTCTGGCACTTCGGTAATAACATCAGGGATGATGGAGAGCTCTATGGAATCCTTGCTAAATGATGACTATCGGCAGCTGATTATTAATGCAATCGACTTACGTTTGTACATGTATTAACCAAATAATTAGTGGATGTTAAGTTGTAAAAAGATCTATGTGGCTTTATGTTTGGAACGTACAGTGTGTTTCCGAGATGCAGTGATATGTGATATGGTTTATGATTATTATAATCTGAAGTTTATTGTTCATGTGTCGTCCCGTTCGCGACCTAAAAACACGTTTATTATACTTATACAATATATCTACAATAACTGGTGTCATACCTTGCGCGATACATTTGCAAACCAAAGACCTTATGTGATATCATGCGTAAGTATCAAAAGTTTATCACATATATTAGTCTAAATTAAATCGGTAGATACTAAGATAGTCCAGCGGGTGTGGTGTCGATACGGTATAATTGTGTGATGGTCGCCCGCTTACGTCACAGACGACAGCCTGAAGGTCCTGCTCGCCGTCACCATGGTGCTTCCGGTGCTCACCGTGGCTTCCATCTTCCACGGGATCTTCAAGATGCTGAGTCCGACGGCGTCCCGTCGTCATGACAACGCTCCCGCCCCGCCCACCACAAGTAGCACGCGCTCGTCGCGGTTTGCTGGCGGTGAGTGTGTTCTCCTCCTCCCCCCCCCCTCCTCCTCCTCCCCTGCCCCTTCACTGGTTTGTATCTTCTCGGGGTGTGACTATCAACATGAGCAAAACCAAAGTTATGGTGTTCCGAAACGGTGGGTGTCTGAGAGGGAACGAAGGATGCTTGTTCGATGGTCGACAAATACAATGTTCGTCGATGTATAATTACTTAGGAAGGCATTTTACCCCTAAGATGATATAGACAGCCACACAGAAGCATAGGGCAGATCAAGCACATAAGGCGGCTACGGTAATAAGACGTATTGATATTCAAACAGGAGGTCTGGATTCTTGTCTGTTGTTAAAGCTGTTTGATTCCATAGTGCCTCTATTTTATTGTATGACGCAGAAATATGGGGACTTAGCTGCATAGAGGACGTCGAGAAGATTCAGGTTAAGTTTTGTAAATACATTCTGGGAGTTGGCATATCCACGTCGAATCTAGCTGTGCTCGTTGAATTAGGCCGTCTGCCGAATCAGTATAATAGCGAATTAAAATAAAAAATATTGCTTGTATAAGACCTTATTAAACCCGGAACGATATTTAACACGAATTAAGAGCGAACGACTAAGAAAGGCCTATAGTACATTCAGATGTGGTAACCATGATCTTGTGATAGGAAAAGTTAGACATTTAAACATGCCCTTAGAGGAGAGACCGTATTGCCAGGGAATCTGTGTTGACGAAGTCGAGTCTCAAATCCATTTTCTACTTAAATGTCATTTATACGCCGATCTTCGATTGAAGTATATTAGAGCAGTGGATTATAATTATCCATCAATAGAGTGTTCTGTGCAATCGATGAGCAGCAAACACGAGAAGACATTAAACGGACTATGTAAATTTATCGTCGCTGCCTTGAGAAAGAGAAGGTAAGACGTTATCTTTTTTGTATTAATTAATTGTACCAGGGCTGGAGGTAGCCAAAGTACGCAATATACTGTATTATTCTCGTTGTTGCCTAGAGGTGTCACCGGGACTAGTTGGTGATCGCTTGGTTCGTGGTAAGTGGATGACAATGGATGCTGCTCCGGTTGTTGTTAACGAAACTTTTTTAAATCTACCTACCAATCGCGAGCATTTAAATATGTTTCGTATAACCCCTGGAGCATTGTTACGCGGAGACAACCAGTGTGTGCACAAGGCTGGCCAAAAACGCCATCGCGATCCGTCGATTGGTTCCAAGCCTCGTGACGTCACACCGATACTTTCATCTCATTTCAGCCGAGGTGTTCCTGATGATCATCTGTCCGGTCCTGATTCCGATCTTCGTCTACCAGCGGTCGGGATCCTCATCCGGGTACCGGGCGGCGGCCGCCGACGGGAATGCGACGAGAGTCTCGGCGACGAGAGCGTCGGCCTCAGTCGGAGGTCCGTCGTTCAGTCAGCGATGGAGCAACGCGCTCCGAATGCCGTCTGCTTCCGGCGGCGCCGGGAGAGGCCGCGCCACGTCGTGGCCGTCGTGGACGTCAGGGTCAAGGTCGGACTCCAGGGGGCGCTTCGGCGGCGGGCAGACGGCCACTCGGCGCGCGCCATTCGCGCCGCCTCGGATCTTTCCGCCCGGACGACCGTGCAAATGCCGGTGTAATGAATGTGTCATCCTATGAGGGGCGCGGAGGGGGTAAAGGTACCCGCAACTGGTGTGTAACTGCCTGATTGTAAGTAGTGTATAGGAGGGTACACGAGTAACCGTTCATTGGAAAGCTCTTAATTGTTCGTGAAAACTGCTCCTCTTCGGAGGTAATATACCAAAGTGTGTAAACCTGAAATGATTGACATTACTTTAACGTTGTTTCTTACTTTTTTCCCTTTATATCTAGTCGATTGCTTTTTTGAGTTTTTGTCTTGCTAAATTAAAGTTCACTGGTTGATTTTAATACGATATTTCTAAATATGGAATAAAGAAATAATGTTAACTACATAACGAGCGGTTTTGCCTTGCGATGATGAATCCACATTTCAGTTCTTGATTCAGTGGCCAGCAAATTAGTAAAGCAAGCCGAGAGGTGACGATATCATATCATCTCAAAGAACTTTCTTACTAGGTTCGAAACTTGAAATGTGGATATGTGGCATCTCCAACCGTGCGAATGTGTTACAAATGCCATGTCTGTCTTCGAATGCGGCCAGCGAATCAAACGCGGGGGTCGCTATCCAGAGACCTGATCTAAGCCGATCCAGGATACTCCCTCTGCACCCTATTCGGGGCTCTTCCTACAACCTCCCTGTGATAACAGCGTCTGCTTACGATTCACCTCCCTGTGAAGCACTTGCAGCTCAGTCGGTAGCGCCCTGGGCTTCACATGGGCATGCAGTCTGGAAAATGTTTCCCATATCCTTCAGTTTCGTTATTCCGGGACGTTTCTTGCCCACCTTTAATAGCGGATATGTACGCAGTATTGGCTTAACACCCAAGTCGATCTACCCTCTTGGATTTATATGCAAGACCAGTCTCTTCCACTAGAGCTCGGCGGGGTAGGAAGACTGTCAGGCACACCATGGACTCTGGGTTATTGTAGGTACGGTGAGGAGGCCGAATCTGTAGCACACGATATCTGAGTTCCGTTTCCCGTGTTTCTTGGTTCCGTGCCATTGAAGCTCAAATCCGCAATATATCCAAAGTATATATCATCAACTCGTTATATACTCTCTTATCGTCGTTATTGTACATGTCCGCCAGTTTGTCACTTTCAATGCCAGTATGAAAACGGAGAAACTATCGTTGTAATGTTATAGTAGAAAAACTTAAACGTGAATCAATTAATGAAAGTCTGTTGTGAGCCTGGTGCCAATAAATATTGTAAATCATAAGGTGTGTACGCCATTGGTGTGTGGTACTGCTGTGTCAGCTATAAGTAAGGTGTGTACGCCATTGGTGTGTGGTACTGCTGTGTCTGGTCTAACGGCTGATCAGTCTTTCAAATCTCTTCATGTATATGTGATGCCACACTGTCATTGAAGGGTGTATATATGCAAAGTCAATAATCATAAGGTGCTGACTGGATATTGTGATACAGAAATTGAGTTAACACTGGAAAACGTTTAATGGATTTGTAGATGTTCAACTTGTGCTGTGCCATTTTATTTTGTTATTTACTTTCTACCTTTCTTTTAACAAGTATATTTCTCTCACTGGATATTTTATGTCTGATTTAGTAGGTTATTGCTGTGAAAAATTATCTTCGTTCCAACTTGTTAACTGTTAACTAGTCAAAAGTGAATTCCCAAAAATGATCAACATATTTTTGATCCGTATTCCATTCTAATACTTGACAAGAGTAATAAGTGAACTATGCTCACCAAACCGCTAACTTGGGAGACCAGTCGGAAAGTTAGTCGAATATTACATGTATAAGTGATTCAGATTCATAAAACGTGTCTTCAGAATTCGTTCCGTGTGGCATCCCTCCATTATATTGACTTGTGACGCGCCCAATGAGTGACTGCCATACAGCATTCCACTGTCACAGTATGAGAATAGACTTAGAACTCTTGTTATTTTCTTACTTGACACTATCGGTCTTGATTGATTTAGAATTAGTTTTTTTGTTTCTATTATGTGTATTGGCGTTTTGTTAAGTTATTAATTATCGAGTCAGATATAATTATATTGATGCAAATTGGGTAAAAATCACGAATGAAATGTAGCGTGCCGTGTCACATGGTTGTCTTCATACGTGATCAATAAACATACAATGACAGCTTCTTGTCGGCGTTTTTAATTGTCCCGGGGGTGGGTGGGGCAGTCACTGTGGGCAGACTTACGGGGATGGGGTGGGGCAGTCACCATGGGCAGATTAACGGGGGTCAGTGGCAGTCGCCATGGGCAGATTTAAGGGGGTGGGGTGGGGCAGTCACTATGGGCAGATTAACGGGGGTCAGTGGCAGTCGCCATGGGCAGACTAAAGGGGTGGGGTGGGCCAGCGAATATAGGCAAACTTACAGGGGTGGGGTGGGGCAGTCACCATGGGTAGACTTACGGGGGTGGGTGGGGCAGTCACTATGGGCAGATTTACGGGGGTGGGGTGGGGCAGTCTCTATAGGCAGACTTACGGGAGTAGGGTGGAGCAGACTTACGGGGGTGGGGTAGGGCAGTCACCATGGGCAGACTTACGGGGGTGGGGTGGGGCAGTCACCATGGGCAGACTTACGGGGGTGGGGTGGGGCAGTCACTATGGGCAGACTTACGGGGTGGGGTGGGGCAGTCACCATGGGCAGACTTACGGGAGTGGGGTGGGACAGTCACTATAGGCAGACTTACGGGGGTGGGTGGGGCAGTCACTATGGGCAGATTAACGGGGGTGGGGTGGGGCAGTCTCTACAGGCAGACTTACGGGAGTAGGGTGGAGCAGACTTACGGGGGTGGGGTAGGGCAGTCACCATGGGCAGACTTACGGGGGTGGGGTGGGGCAGTCACCATGGGCAGACTTACGGGGGTGGGGTGGGGCAGTCACTATGGGCAGATTAACGGGGGTGGGGTGGGGCAGTCACCATGGGCAGACTTACGGGGGTGGGGTGGGGTGGGGCAGTCACTATGGGCAGACTTACGGGGTGGGGTGGGGCAGTCACCATGGGCAGACTTACGGGAGTGGGGTGGGGCAGTCACTATGGGCAGATTAACGGGGGTGGGGTGGGGCAGTCTCTATAGGCAGTATTACGGGGGTAGGGTGGGGCAGTCACCATGGGCAGACTTACGGGGGTGGGGTGGGGCAGTCACCATGGGCAGGCTTACGGGGGTGGGGTGCGGCAGTCACTATGGGCAGACTTACGGGGGTGGGGTGGGGCAGTCACTATAGGCAGATTTACGGGGGTGGGGTGGGGCAGTCTCGATAGGCAGACTTACGGGGGTAGGGTGGAGCAGACTTACGGGGGTGGGGTGGGGCATTCACTATAGGCAGACTTACGGGGGTGGGTGGGGCAGTCACTATGGGCAGATTAACGGGGGTGGGGTGGGGCCGTCTCTATAGGCAGACTTACAGGGGTAGGGTGGAACAGACTTACGGGGGTGGGGTGGGGCAGTCACCATAGGCAGACTTACGGGGGTGGGCCAGTGTTCATGGACAGACTTACGGGGGTGGGGTGGGGCAGTCACTATAGGCAGACTTACGGGGGTGGGTGGGGCAGTCACCATGGGCAGACTTACGGGGGTAGGGTGGAGCAGACTTACGGGGGTGGGGTGGGGCAGTCACTATAGGCAGACTTACGGGGGTGGGTGGGGCAGTCACTATGGGCAGATTAACGGGGGTGGGGTGGGGCCGTCTCTATAGGCAGACTTACGGGGGTAGGGTGGAACAGACTTACGGGGGTGGGGTGGGGCAGTCACCATAGGCAGACTTACGGGGGTGGGGTGGGGTGGGCCAGTGTTCATGGACAGACTTACGGGGGTGGGGTGGGGCAGTCACTATAGGCAGACTTACGGGGGTGGGTGGGGCAGTCACCATGGGCAGACTTACGGGGGTGGGGTGGGGCAGTCTCTATAGGCAGACTTACGGGGGTAGGGTGGAGCAGACTTACGGGGGGGGGGTGGGGCAGTCACTATAGGCAGACTTACGGGGGTGGGTGGGGCAGTCACCATGGGCAGACTTACGGGGTGGGGTGGGGCAGTCTCTATAGGCAGACTTACGGGGGTAGGGTGGAGCAGACTTACGGGGGGGGGTGGGGCAGTCACTATAGGCAGACTTACGGGGGTGGGTGGGGCAGCCACTATGGGCAGATTAACGGGGGTGGGGTGGGGCAGTCTCTATAGGCAGACTTACGGGGGTGGGGTGGGGCAGTCACCATAGGCAGACTTACGGGGGTGGGGTGGGGCAGTGTTCATGGACAGACTTACGGGGTGGGGTGGGGAGGGGCAGTCACTATGGGCAGACTTACGGGGGTGGGGTGGGGCAGTCACTATGGCAGACTTACGGGGGTGGGGTGGGGCAGTCACCATGGGCAGACTTGCGGGGGTGGGGTGAGGCAGTCACTATGGGCAGACTTACGGGGGTGGGTGGGGCAGTCACTATGGGCAGACTTTCGAGGGTGGTGTGGGGCAGTCACTATGGGCAGGACTTACGGGGGTGGGGTGGGGCAGTCACCATTGGCAGACTTACGGGGGTGGGGTGGGGCAGTGTTCATGGAGAGACTTACGGGGGGTGGGGTGGGGCAGTCACTATGGGCAGACTTACGGGTGTGGGGTGGGGCAGTCACCATGGCAAACTTACGGGGTGGTTTGTGGGGCAGTCACTATGGGCAGACCTACGGGGGTGGGGTGGGGCATGGGGTGGGGCAGTCACTATGGCAGACTTAGGGGGTGGGGTGGGGCAATCTCTATGGGCAGACATACGGGGGTGGGGTGAGGCAATCACTATGGGCAGACATACGGGGGTGGGGTGAGGCAATCACTATGGGCAGAATTCCAGGGGTGGGGTGGGGCAGAGTTACGGCATTCGGAGCGCGTTGCTCCATCGCTGACTGAAGGACGGACCTCCGACCGAGGCCGACGACTCTCGTCGCGTTCCGTCGGCGGCCGCCGCCCGGTACCCGGATGAGGATCCCGACCGCTGGTAGACGAAGATCGGGATCAGGACCGGACAGACGATCATCAGGAGCACCTCGGCTGAAATGAGATGAAAGGTATCGGTGTGACGTCACGAGGCTTTGAACCCATCGACGGTTAGGGATGGCGTTTTTGGCCAGCCTTGTGCACACACTGGTTGTCTCCGCGTAACAATGCTCCAGGGGTTATACGAAACATATTTAAATGCTCGCGATTGGTAGGTAGATTTTAAAAAAGTATCGTTATCAACAACAGGAGCAGCAACCATTGTCATTCACTTACCACGAACCAAGCGATCACCAAATAGTCCCGGTGACATCTCTAGGCAACAACGAGAATAATACAGTTTATTGCGTACTTTGGGAACCTCCAGCCCTGGTACAATTAATTAACACAAAAAAGATAACGTCTTACCTTCTCTTTCTCAAGGCAGCGATGATAAATTTATATAAGCTTAGTCCGTATAATGTCTTCTCGTGTTTGCTGCTCATCAATTGCACAGAACTGTCTATTGATGGATAATTATAATACACTGTGTGATATTTTAGGAATATCATTCCTAATATTAGGTGTTGTCGCACACGCCGATGCTGCCGCCGATGTCTGGCCGATGATGCCGCCGTCACCGCCGGCCGATGATGCCGCGGTCACCGCTGATGCCGCTCTTGTGTCGGGCGCCGAGGCTGCCGTAAGATCAGCAAGAAGTAGCGCCCTTCTGGCGCTCTGTGTTGTCCCGCCAAGCACTTCAGCAAGCAGCCGTTGAATGATTGGTTGGTTATTCAGGACGTTTTAACCACTTTTGGTCATATCGCGTCAATGAAAGAAGGAAGGGAGAGTGGAGCCATGTCCCCGGGGGTAAGCCCCAACTTTTTACGAAGAAAGACATGGGATCTTTATCCTGCGACCACACAGATATGGCCACAGCAGGGCTCGAATCACCGACCCACGCGCCGTTAGGCTCTCAGGTGACCAGAGCACTCAATGCGAGCGCTCTAGCCCACTGAGCTGTCGCGCCGGCACCCAGCCGTTGAATGAATGAGGTCATCCAGTCCAATTGGTACACACTTCCTTAATATTAAATAACCGTGAATCGGGAATCGTCACTTTTTTATCGGGGCCGGCGCGACAGCTCAGTGGGCTAGAGCGCTCGCATTGAGTGCTCTGGTCACCTGAGAGCCTAACGGCACGTGGATCGGTGGTTCGAGCCCTGCTGTGGCCATGTCTGTGTGGTCGCAAGATAAAGATCTCCTGTCTTTCTTCGTAAGGAGTAAGGGGTTACCTCCGGGGACATGGCTCCACTCTCCCTTCCTTCTCCCATTGACGCGATATGACCAAAAGTGGTTAAAGCGTCCTTAATAACCAACCAACCAACCAACTAGCTGATCTGCTGGTGCAGGTATCCGAAACATTATTTTATATAGCGAAACGATATGATGTTAATTATTTATAGCGAGAGGAGGTGAGGTGTAATATTAGGTTAATTCTATATCACGTGACGCGTTTATCAAATGATTGCAATTCGTGGGTTATGGGCGAAATGTGCGTAATTAATGACAGGCAACATTATAACACGCGCCTATCAATTCGGAAGGTACGCTGTATATTGAGATCGTGTAACTGTAAGCCGGTTCTTCTCGAGCGCCCTGGCTATAGCGTTTCACATATATATACATTTCATAATTATAAGAGGTGACAGGAGTTGCGCAGGGGTGCGGAGAGGGTGCGTAAGATAACGAATATTTCTCTTCCAGAGACTGGGACGCCCACTGATCATATTCGGAGCTCTGATTGCCTGCATTGGCTTCATGGGCGTAGGCCCAGCACCATTCTTAACATTCCTCCCGCAGTAAGTGAATTAGCCCTAAATCAACCTCATCTTCAATCTAATCTCTGTTTAGCCGCGTGTGAGCCGGGTTCGACCCTCGGGCTCGGTATCAGGGTTAACGTAGCTATTGGAAATAGTATTGGCTTAATTTGGCTTTGATTTCATTACGCATAGAACATTGCGTTGCTCTCTTTATCCAATTTGTGTCCATAGCTCGCCTGAAACACCGACGTCCATAAAGCCAAGGCTTCCATCAGTCATTAAGTTTGTGTGAATTTAACGCACGAGGGTGGTTAGAATTCCAAATCTCATATAGCGGGGTAGCGTATTCGGCTATTGTGGAGTGCCCCTGGCTATGCCAGCCCAAACGCTCGGGCGGTAGTTCGAATCCCATCTGTTCTAAAGTCTAGGCTTGAGCAGGATACGACTCCCTTGTCTTTCTTGGCAAAACGTAGCGGGTTAATACCAAACCCATCGCTCCTCTTTAACCTGGCCCTTCCCTTTTATCGCGATATGACATACATAGGCTAACGTGTCCCTTTTATATTACTTGTTCCTTCTCCCTATAATGGGTAATATCAGCGAGGCGCAGCGTGCCTTGGGCCGCATTCATCAACCGCGCTCAGCGCTCTGCAAATGACCAATAACGACCAGTCGTATATGGCTTGATGCGGTAGCTAAACATCAGTCAGGTGTATGTATAATGGGCGGTTATCCAATTGGTTGCTTATTGTACGCCGTAGGTTGATATACCAACGCGCACCTGTCCGCAGTAGCGCGGTAATTGTGCGTTTACCTGGTCCAAAATAGAAAAAAAATTGTTCAAGCAGTGGATAGTCCGGATTACGATCTATAATTACCAATAGTACATCAAATATAATTTCTGAATTATTATTAAATTTCACCACTTGAAGCCTGAGCGGCTATGACGGAATGCCACTTTTATGTTATTTTTTTATGAAAACTGGGCCTGGTAGAGAGACGTTTTTCACGTGTTCTCTCGTTTAAGGTGATGTCCCAATAAGGGACAGATACTAAAGGTACCTCATTGTAAGTTATGCATGCATAAGTCTCTGCTGACTCTAGGACTTGTTCTCAGAAACAGTCTGAAGATGGTTATCATCAGTCTGGGAGTGTCTGGACTGGGATGGGGCACCATGGTACTGACCTACCAGGAGTACGTCACGGCCGCCAGGTAAGACACACAGGGGGGGGGGGTGTCTGGGGTGGGGCACCATGGTACTCACCTACCAGGAGTACGTCACGGCCGCCAGGTAAGACACACGGGGGCGGGGGGGTTGTCTGGGGTGGGGCACCATGGTACTTACCTACCAGGAGTACGTCACGGCCGCCAGGTAAGACACGGGGGCGGGGGGGTTGTCTGGGTTGGGGCACCATGGTACTGACCTACCAGGAGTACGTCACAGCCGCCAGGTAAGACACACGGGGGCGGGGGGTGTATGGGGGGCGCACCATGGTACTCACCTACCAGGAGTACATCACGGCCGCCAGGTAAGGCACACGCGGGTAGGGGTGTCTGGGGTGGGGCACCATGGTACTCACCTACCAGGAGTACGTTACGGCCGCCAGGTAAGACACACGGGGGGGGGTGCCTGGGGGGGAGGGCACCATGGTACTCACCTACCAGTAGTACGTTACGGCCGCCAGGTAAGACACACGGGGGGTGGGAGTGTCTGGGGTGGGGCACCATGGTACTCACCTACCAGGAGTACGTCACGGTCGCCAGGTAAGACACACGGGAGGGGGGTGTCTGGGGTGGGGCACCATGGTACTCACCTACCAGGAGTACGTCACGGTCGCCAGGTAAGACACACGCATCAAGGCACCCGCGAACCCCCCCCCCCCCACCTCCGCGATTTATATAGCAGTGCCCTCCTCCGGGGAGTGGGGGTGGCAGTCTGGGGTAGGGCACCTTGGTACTAAGCTACCAGGAGCGGTCTACAAAGATGTGAACACCTTGAAATATATCTGACGAACATTCTCTTCTAACGAAGGATTCTTCCGCTAAGTGATGGGCGGGAGCATTGTTACAGTAATCCCTCTGTGACAGTGTAGGCATATCTGACAACAACTTGCGCATGCGCCGTACGTAGCACTACTGCCCTATATATATATATGCGGATTAAGCACGTTGCGTTCTGCTATTGTTTTTCAGCAATTGGCGTTTAAATGAAGCTCCAGAAACTTACAACCCAAACTGTAAATGTTACACTGTGGGCGAGGCCAGGTTTAAGTGTTTATATAAATCAAAATAATATTGTATCGTTCATGTTTCACAGGGAGAGCGGTTACCCGGACAATATGGAAACACAGGGCGTCATATCCGGTGTAAACGCTTCCTTTAACTCGCTCGGGTAAGTGGCATAGTTGTTGAACAGCCGGTGGGATAGATGTTGGAACCAGATGGCGACCTGCTCAGACATTAGGATTTAGTGTTAAATATCCAGTCGAAAGAAAAGTATTGGTTATTAGTGTATGTACGTCGCTTTTTCGATAATAGAATATAAGAGTACACTGTCTTGTGTTCTCTTATTCGTGAAACTGTTCGAGCAGTTGTTTCCCGGCGATTGAAATAAAAAATCCACGCTACACTGAAATGCAAGAACACTCCTGTTTTGGAGTGGTGTCTAATTATCGCAAAGCGTGTTATTTTCGCAAGCGTGTTATTTTCATGATATTGAGAAGAATAAACTCGCTCTGTACATGACCTTAAAAAATCTTGTTGCGCTGACCTCTGTTGACGCTTCGTGCTCTTGCAGGGCCGTGTTCGGCCCCATAGTGGGAGGACTTCTTCTGGATCATCTGGGCTTTCCTTGGTCCTCCACCATATTTGCCGGACTCATTGGCCTAGCGGTGAGGCATGATATATGCCTACAGATATGTAGGCCTTAGGGCAATATGCTCTGTAATTTGTTTTATTACCAACCTTTTCTCCATGTTAAATAAGTATATTCTGTCTTGATTCAAATCCTGAAAGCTTGTGGGATATCCGGAGAGAAGCAGATTTGTTCACCAGAGCAGAAATTGGTGGCCGGCTTTATATCCCTGCGCGCGTGTTCGCTGTTCGGTATTCTGTGTGATGTCTACCGCGACTCGCTAGGACGCCCGCGCGTGATAAAATATTCCGCAGAGTTTTATGTTGAAATTGTTGTTTTACAGACTCAGAGATATAAAACATATGCATCATGAGTTTTAGATACTTTTAGTCTTGATTCCAAAATGTAAAAATCTAAGATGGCGGATGTAAGCAGGCTACTTTACTTTGCCGACGCTTCAAGTCACACCTTGTATAAATATGCAAGTTATACACATCAACGTTTCTCTCATTGTCTCACAGTTATGACCCAAGTCGTGGTCACCCTGGCACAATAATAATCTATAAGAAATGTTTTACTCTGTTTTCAGGGAATCAACATTGTGGTTTACGTCCTGTGTAAGGCACTGTGCTGTCGGGCGTCACGTGACCGCGAAATGTCAAGTCCGGTAGAGAGGGATCCGTTATTATCGCGTACTGCAGCGTAGGGTATATCTGTTGCTCAATAGGCATTAATTGAATAAAACTCACTGCTTAAAACCACGACGCGCATACAAATGATGTGATATTGGAGTGATATTAGCCTGTTTTGCTATTTTAATTGACATATACGATATACACGTTTATCAATTCATGGATTCGTTGAATATATATGAACTGTTAAAATGACGTATTTCTTCCGTGATACAGCAAGGCGTAGGTGTACTGCAATTGTTTTATACCAAACATATCTGAACTAAATTGTTTCAAGAAAAATGTTTAAATCTCTCCCTTGGCAAATAAATTATACATTGCGTTAAGTTGAACCAATTTTGGAGTATTGTTCTTATTTCATTTTGCATTGGTGAAGCAAGCAGACCAAGCGAGTTTAAGATCTAGTGGTAGATATGGTGGTTAGCTTAACGTAGGGATAATAGTGGAATCATCCTTCAGATTCTTTTGACTTTGGATACCCGTTTTCATGCGATGAGGGACAAGTTTATCTTGAGAAAGCTACGGATGAAATCGTTGCGCGTGATGTACATTGTAACATGCAGGGGCGAATCCAGGAATTTACAAAGTAGGGGGGGGGGTCCACTGAAAATTTGCGGGGGGGGGGGGCTATGAAAACAAATTGCGGCCCGGGAGGTCGACCACATTTTCGACGACCGGGGGGTGGGGGGCGCACCAATGCCTTGAGCCTTCTTCTTAAAAAAAAGGGGGGTTGTCCACGCTTCAGATTGCCTATATTTTGCGTTGGAAAACGGTATTCTTCATCAAAAAAGGGAGGGATCCACTGGATCCGCCCTGGAATATGTAATAGTTTGAGTCGGGGTAATAATGCAACAAGCCTGGGTCGCACACAAGACACTTAAAAGGGGAGTACATGTATAGCGCTAGAAACGTAAAAATACCTTTACTTTATGTGCACCCCCCATCGCGTTCATTTTCAAATTGGGAGGGAGACCTTTCTCGCCCCCCCCCACCCCGCCACCCCAAAAACAGAAAAGAAATGCGCCTCCCCTCGTCGTCCGCACGGGAGTAAGGACGACTGAATCCCAGGCCTCAATACTCCGGTTGGTCTCTGGATTTTAGGTGAGGCGGGAAACATTTTATCGGTATTTTTATTAATTATCATTTATTCTTGTTTCGGCCTAATGCAATATACAGCGGCGGATCCAGTGGGGGGGGGGGGGGTATACCATTTAACATATGAAAACCGAAACCTGCTCCCCCACCCCTATCAAGCATACCCGGAAACCGGCCCTCATATCCAGATTTTCGGATATATATAGCGTGTTAGTTGTCTAATTTCTTGTCCTAAGCTGTTGCCCTTTAAACACACCCATTGGGCGATATTTTCGCGGCACTGTGTGCACGCGGTGGATACGCATCGCCGCGCAACATTACATGGCCAGCCATCTAGGTTCGTTCGGCCTGGTCCTCAAAGGTTGCTCTCATGCATATCACTGAACTTAACTGGTGGGCAAGTACTTCACCGAGGTTTGGGCGAACATCGAACCACCTAGTTCTTGCCATCTAAGCTGTGCGACATTTCAGGTGAGTACTGAAACAGCGCAAACTACTCTTTGTATATACATTACCACGCGACATTCAACAAATTACAATACGTAATGAAACGCAAGGACTCAAGCGATATTTGATCTGTGGGGAAACTGGATACGTCCAAACTTCATCCAGCTGTATATTTTGACCCGCCTATTAAATCGGAAGGTGGATGTTCAGGTATTTGAGTATCTGTGTTTGTTCAACAGAGCAGACGTGTGCGGTGCAGACAAATGTACGGTACCAGCTCAGCTTTGATTTAGTTTCTCTCCTTGCCATCGTCCAGGGAATATATTACAACATTGAAAAGTGCACCGCACGAGTAACACGTGAGCTATACGTGAGTCATATGTTTATGATCTAACCTGCGCATGTTCACCAGTATCAACAAGACTCGGTTAAAGTTTACAGCGTGTTTTCTAGGTCAGTGAAGGTTAAAGCGAGGTTCAACCAACCGTGAGTCAACCTTCGACCACGCCCCCCTGTGATTGCCTACAGTGAACCTTCGACCACCCCCACCTAGCTGTCGTTGTCTGCAGTGAGCTCTCGCGTGAACACGATGTCGTCCGAGGTGAGTGTAAAACACGTGAGAGAGGAAATTCAGACCAATAAATAGCGTCCGCGTCCTGAGTCATTTGTCGCATAACATTTCAAAACACGCATTTCATTGAGCTGTGAGGGGACATGGTGACGCATTGTACATATATAGTGAGCAATATTTCATTGAAATTAATGTTCCATTATTTGTCGGATGTCTCATAAGTTTAAGGAGCTCTGCGACATTGGGACCCACCCACTGGCCTATCTATCAGAATCACTGGGTAAGTGCAGCATAACATGGACATGTCCTCCTTCGCAGAGTAGAGGGTTACTCTCAGAGACATCGGCTTAAAACAATATGTCATAATTATATTATTACATTACATTACATTACATTATATTATATTATATTATATTATATTATATTATATTATATTATATTATATTATATTATATTATATTATATTATATTATATTATATTATATTATATTATATTATATTATATTATATTATATTATATTTATTATATTATATTATATTATATTATTAATTCTTATATAAGCCCGACAATTATTGAATATGTTTGCTGTGACGCCTTAAGATGCGAAGTGATGCAACAAAGCATAACGTATTTAATACAATAAGAAAGGAAAATTGTCTTGACCTGTGGGGCGAACGGCTCCTGATGGTACCTGATCTCGGGCATGTTTTATCCAGTCATCATCCCGGGAGGCTCTTTAATGTGGGATAATGGGAATTTTCTTTTCGGTTGATGGTTGATGGTTGGTTATTCAGGACGCTTTAACCACTTTTGGTCATATCGCGTCAATGGGAGAAGGAAAGGAGAGTGGAGCCATGTCCCCGGGGGTAACCCCCTACTCTTTACGAATTTCTTTTCGGTGTGAGTCCCGTAGAAACCACATGGAACAGTGGTGCCATCTGGCGAAGGAATCACCCATGTGTAACAACTACAAAAGTCTGCCCGCCACGCGTGGGTGACTTTGAATGGCTCCACCAGTATAGGGCAAAGGAATTCGACAATAATTGGGAAATAAGCAAACCTCCTTCATTAGGGGTCTGGAAGGAGGTGGGGGCGGGGGTCCAGTGTCCAGTGTCGATTTTTCAAAATTCTCAGTGTCGACTGTCGATTTTTCACGACGTTCCGTGTCGCTTTTAGGCTAAGTTCAGTGTCATTTTTTTCAAAAATCTGCGTCGATATATGTCTATATGTCATATGTCTATGTCGCGTGTCGTCATTTACCCCTTTCAGACCCCTGTCATTGGCCCACAGGAGGAACCTGAAACACCAATTTCATGCCAACAATCGATCTTCTTTCTCTTCCACGTCAGACCGAGGACAAGGAACGCATGAAGCCCTGGAAGCTCGCCATCTTTGTCATTGTGGTGATTCTGCTGATCCTCGCCACGTCACTGCCCGTCATACTACAGTGTAAGTCCGTCTACCACACGTTATATGGTTATATATATATACTGCATTTCACATCACCAATCAGATCCCGGTCCTATACGTGACCGTTTTTGTAGCATCCGGGTCACCTCGGTATACAGTTTGTAGTTTGATTATGATAGCGAGCGTAGCGAGCTCTTTAGATAACACACACGTAAAAAAAATGACAAGATCTATATCTAAATCCCATACTGTTATGAGCTGGTGAAATCCACCGGAAGTCGACCTCCACTGGGGAAAGCGGAAGAGATCGCATGTTATGTATGCATGCGTGTTTCATTTTCGTCGAAGATTGATTACTGACACATTATATATCAATGAAACTTGCTGATTTCAACAACAAATCATCTCGTTTTTTGTTCTATGATTTATTAGCACAAAAAAAAAATAACGTTTTAAAACGGAATTCGAGATATTGTCGCGGTTATAATAATGAGTAGTTGTGACGTCAAAATGTTATAAAAATAACGTCACAATGGGAGTTGCTAAGCAACCGAATGATTTAAGTCATCCAGCCAAAGACACGCATGATGGCAAACCGATGTGGGATTTATTTTGTATATTGATCTCGAAGTATCGGAATAGCTGAATTAATATATATACGCTCGCATTTTAGGTAGCACCTATCCATATTAATTATACAGGGCTTGATGGAGTCGTACTTCATGTTGATGCCTTACTTTGGCTTGCAGTTCACTTTCCGGAAGCGTTTGGTTTCCCACCTAAGAAGAAGATTATGGCCCAAGCTGGTGAATAAGCTTTCCGCTTATCGGATGTCCACGTGCGGTGCAGGTAGGGCGATAATAGGCATACATCGATCATCCACGTGTGTAGGGCTATGCCATTTGGCGCCGGTGTCACTGTAGAAAGCTTGAGTACATGATAATGAACATACTGTCATCTGTATGCTTATCGGATGAAGAGGATTTTGTCCACATATTACTGATTGAGATAAATATTATTGTTGGTTAATTAACATACCGTGTATAGTATCGTGTAAGGAAAGTCTCCAGATTAATAACCACGTCTTTAGACAAAGGACCGCGTCTTTAGACTAAAGACCGCTTCTTTAGACTAAAGACCGCTTCTTTAGACTAACCGCGTCTTTAGACTAAGGACCGCGTCTTTAGACTAAAGACCGCTTCTTTAGACTAAAGACCGCTCTTTAGACTAAAGACCGCTTCTTTAGACTAAAGGCCGCTTCTTTAGACTAAAGACCGCTTCTTTAGACTAACCGCGTCTTTAGACTAAGGACCGCGGGGGCCATATTGATAATCCCCTCGTAAGTTACGCACGAAAGTGCATTTTCGTCTTAGACTCACCAGCTAATTGTGGTGGTGCTCCTGATCAAGAAATCCTCTTCGATATAATTTTAGAACTTACCTTATTACAGCTAAGGGTGAACTGATGTGCAGAGCACATAAAACTTGGCTCAACTGCCTGGAAGAAAATAACCGACTTCAAACATAGCAAGTAGAGAAGAACCTTGACAACAGAACCGTATATATTTGCTATTAAAACTCCTGGCCCAATTTCGATGTTCCACACACTCACTAAACATAGAGAAGGGCAGACATTTAGGAATCCCAAGGGAAGAAAGACTGTGTATGTATTGTAAAAATAATGGTGAAAGTGTTATAGAAGATGAGATACACTTAACCTGTTTTTGCCCTTTGTATCAAGCGCCACGGAAAAAATACCTACCTAAAGTCACAGAGTAGAAGCAGAACTTGTGTTGGGAATTTATCTTTTCGATGATGTCAATAGATACCCACACCCTATATAACATCGTGTTATTTCTCCGCGATGCGTTCAAATTGAGGGAAAAAAAGTTTCAAAATGTTACCTTATTTACTTCATGTTTACTTGCGTATATTTGTACTTTGAGGCTGTGAGCCTACCGTGCACAATAAACTTATTATTATTATTATTATTATATTATTAGAACTTACCTAATTCAGAATATCCACTTCTTGGGTGACTACTGTATTTTGAACCCGATAATCGCTCGACAATTCTTGCACTTAGCGCTAAGTCTAGCGGCGTAGTCTAAGTGGCGATTATGAACACGGCCCAGCATCTTTAGACTAAGGTAGAGATTGGTAAAACTATCATCACACGAAAACAAATCTAGAGGTATCCGCGCTATATGGATGCCTCGACCTCCGTACAACCTTTTTATGCCAATAATCCCACTCATTTATGATATATATGTATGTGTGTGAGGTCGTCTTATTTCGCCCAACAACCGAGCGATTTGTTATTGACAGAAACAACCCGATGGTACGCTGGTGAAGATAAGAGGACGCTAAAACAAGACGCATAATGCTCATAAACCTTAGGCTTAAGGTGTGATGCGAAATACATGTTTATCTTGAATCCTATACACGGGTAAGCTTGATAATGGATATAACAAGAGTAGCGAGATGGCTTTTAATACAACGTCTTTGCACATATTTACATAATATATACTGATATTGTCTTTTACTTGTCATTCTGTACACATGATGTGTAATTTTTTTTATCTCGGTAAAATCGTTTGTTAGTTTTTCATTGTTAAGGCGCGGTATTTAAATATATCGAATTGTGTATTCAAATGCAATAAAGCTCCAATTTACGCTTAAGTTGATGTTTGTTGTGTGTACAGCGAAAGATCATAATCATAGAACCTAACTATAAGGTACCTCACGCTTATGACTTTTCTTGCTCTAAATTCTGAGAATTTTGTCACTGGCTCAGTAACTGTTACGCGTGGTGAGGCCCAGTTTTACAAAAGCGGTATCACAGGTTATACGACTAAACACGGACCAGGGTGGAGAGGTGGGAGGGGGTTGCATCTCCTACAATCCATGACCGTTACTGTCTTATTAACCAACCTGCAGACATGTAAACCCATTCCCGTAAGTCTGTCAATGAACACTGCCCCACCCCACCCCCGTAAGTCTGCCCATAGTGAATGCCCCACCCCACCCCCGTAAGTCTGCCCATAGTGAATGCCCCACCCCACCCCACCCCGGTAAGTCTGCCCATAGTGACTGCCCCACCCCACCCCAGTAAGTCTGCCCATAGTGACTGCCCCACCCCACCCCCGTAAATCTGCCTATAGTGACTACCCCACCCACCCCCGTTAATCTGCCCATAGTGCATGACTGCCCCACCCCACCTCCGTAAGTCTGCCCATGGTGACTGCCCCACCCACCCCCGTAAATCTGCCCATAGTGCATGACTGCCCCACCCCACCCCCGTAAGTCTGCCCATAGTGACTGCCCCACCCCACCCCCGTAAGTCTGCCCATGGTGACTGCCACTGACCCCCGTTAATCTGCAAATAGTGTCTGCCCCACCCCACCCCCGTAAGTCTGCCTATAGGGACGGCCCCACCCCACCCCTGTTAATCTGCCCATAGTGACTGCCCCACCCACCCCCGTAAATCTGCCCATGGTGACTGCCCCACCCCACCCCTGCAGGTTTGCTTATAGTCGCTGGCCCACACCACCCCCATAATTCTGCCCATGGTGACTGCCCCACCCCACCCCCGTAAGTCTGCCCATAGTGACTGCACCACCCAACCCCCGTATGTCTGCCCATGGTGACTGCCCCACCCCACCCCTGTAAGTTTGCCTATAGTCGCTGGCCCACCCCACCCCCTTTAAGTCTGCCCATGGCGACTGCCACTCACCCCCGTTAATCCGCCCATAGTGACTGCCCCACCCACCCCCGTAAGTCTGCCCATGGTAACTGCCTTAAACGTTTTCCAGTGTTAACTCAATTTCTGTATCACAATATCCAGTCAGCACCTTATGGTTGTTGACTTTGCATATATACACCCTTCAATGACAGTGTGGCATCACATATACATGAAGAGATTTGAAAGACTGATCAGCCGTTAGACCAGCACACAGCAGTACCACACACCAATGGCGTACACAACTTACTTATAGCTGACACAGCAGTACCACACACCAATGGCGTACACACCTTACTTATAGCTGACACAGCAGTACCACACACCAATGGCGTACACACCTTACTTATAGCTGACACAGCAGTACCACACACCAATGGCGTACACACCTTACTTATAGCTGACACAGCAGTACCACACACCAATGGCGTACACACCTTATGATTTACAATATTTATTGGCACCAGGCTCACAACAGACTTTCATTAATTGATTCACGTTTAAGGTTTTCTACTAAGCTTATAACATTACAACGATAGTTTCTCCGTTTTCATAGCCTACTGGCATTGAAGGTGACAAACTGGCGGACATGTACAATAACGACGATAAGAGAGTATATAACGAGTTGATGATATATACTTTGGATATATTGCGGATTTGAGCTTCAATGGCACGGAACCAAGAAACACGGGAAACGGAACTCAGATATCGTGTGCTACAAGATTCGGCCTCCTCACCGTACCTACAATAACCCAGAGTCCATGGTGTGCCTGACAGTCTTCCTACCCCGCCGAGCTCTAGTGGAAGAGACTGGTCTTGCATATAAATCCAAGAGGGTAGATCGACTTGGGTGTTAAGCCAATACTGCGTACATATCCGCTATTAAAGGTGGCCAAGAAACGTCCCGGAATAACGAAACTGAAGGATATGGGAAACATTTTCCCGACTGCATGTCCATGTGAAGCCCAGGGCGCTACCGACTGAGCTGCAAGTGCTTCACATGGAGGTGAATCGTAAGCAGACGCTGTTATCACAGGGAGGTTGTAGGAAGAGCCCCGAAATAGGGTGCAGAGGGAGTATCCTGGATCGGCTTAGATCAGGTCTCTGGATAGCGATCCCCGCGTTTGATTCGCTGGCCGCATTCGAAGACAGACATGGCATGTTTAACACATTTGCACGGTTGGAGGTGCTATACATGTACTCCCCTTTTTTTAAGTGTCTTGTGTGCGACCCAGGCTTGTTGCATTATTACCCCGACTCAAACTATTACATATTCTAGAGCGGATCCAGGGGGTCCCTCCCTTTTTTGATGAAGAATACCGTTTTCCAACGCAAAATATAGGCCATCCGAGGCGTGGACAACCCCCCTTTTTTTTAAGAAGAAGGCTCACTCAAGGCATTGGTGCGCCCCCCCCCCCCACCCACCCACCCCAACCCCCCCGGTCGTCGAAACTTGGTCGACCTCCCAGGCCGCAATTTTTTTTCATAGCCCCCCCCCACCCCGCAAATTTTCAGTGGACCCCCCCCCCACTTTGCACATTTCTGGATTCGCCCCTGCATGTTACTCTGATCTGAAGGATGATTCCACTATTATCCCTACGTTAAGCTAACCACCATATCTGCCACTAGATCTTAAACTCGCTGGGACTGCTTGCTTCACAAATGCCAAAAAAAATAAGAACAATACTCCAAAATTGGTTCAACTTAACGCACTGTATAATTTATTTGCCAAGGGAGAGATTTAAACATTTTTCTTGAAACAATTTAGTTCAGATGTGTTTGGTATAAAACAATTGCAGTACACTTACGCCTTGCTGTATCACAGACGAAATACGTCATTTCAACAGTCCATATATATTCAATTGAATTGATAAACGTGTATATCGTATATGTCCATTAAAATAGCAAAACAGGCTAATATCACTCCAATATCACATCATTTGTATGCGCGTCGTGGTTTTAAGCAGTGAGTTTTATTCAATTAATGCCTATTGAGCAACAGATATACCCTACGCTGCAGTACGAGATAATAACGGATCCCTCTCTCCCGGACTTGACATTTCGCGGTCACGTGGCGCCCGACAGCACAGTGCCTTACACAGGACGTAAACCACAATGTTGATTCCCTAAAAACAGAGTAAAACATTTCTTATAGATTATCATTGTGCCAGGGTGACCACGACTTGGGTCATAACTGTGAGACAATGAGGGAAACGTTGATGTGTATAAATTGTATATTTATACACGGTGTGACTTGAAGCATTTTCCAATTAAAGTAGCCTGCTTACATCCACCATCTAAGATTTTTTATATTTTAGAATCAAGACTAAAAGTATCTAAAACTCATGATGCATATGTTTTATATCTCTGAGTCTGTAAAACAACAATTTCAACATAAAACTCTGCGGAATATTTTATCGCGCGCGGGCGTCGTGGTGAGTCGCGGTAGACATCACACAGAATACCGAACAGCGAACACGCGCAGGGATATAAAGCCGGCCACCAATTTCTGCTCCGGTGAACAAATCTGCTTCTCTCCGGATACCCCACAGGCTTTCAGGATTTAAATCAAGACAGGATATACTTATTTGACATGGAAAAGAGGTTGGTAATAAACAAAATTACAGAGCATATTTCCCTATGTCCTACATATCTGTAGGCATATATCATGCCTCACCGCTAGGCCAATGAGTCCGGCAAATATGGTGGAGGACCAAGGAAAGCCCAGCTGATCCAGAAGAAGTCCTCCCACTATGGGGCCGAATAGGGCCCTGCAAGAGCACGAAGCGTCAACAGAGGTCATTTTTTTTAGGTCATGTACAGAACGAGTTTAGTCTTCTCAGTATCATGAAAATAACACGCTTGCGAAAAGAGATAAATCCTAAGATAATTAGACACCACTCCAAAACAGGAGTGTTCTTGCATTTCAGTGTAGCGTGGATTTTTTATTTCAATCGCCGGGAAACAACTGCTCGAACAGCTTCACGAATAAGAGAACACAAGACAGTGTAATCTTATATTCTATTATCGAAAAGGCGACGTACATACACTAATAACCAATACTTTTCTTTCGACTGGATATTTAACACTAAATCGTAATGTCTGAGCAGGTCGCCATCTGGTTCCAACATCCTATCCCTCCGGCTGTTCAACAACTATGCCACTTACCCGAGCGAGTTAAAGGAAGCGTTTACACCGGATATGATGCCCTGTGTTTCCATGTTGTCAGGGTAACCGCTCTCCCTGTGAAACAGAAACGATACAATATTATTTTGATTTATATAAACACTTAAAACTGGCCTCGCCCACAGTGTAACATATATATAGTTTGGGTTGTAAGTTTCTGGAGCTTCATTTAAACGCCAATCGTTGATATACAGTAGCAGAACGTAAGGTGCTTAATCCGCAAATATATATATGGGGCAGTAGTGATATGTACGTACAGACACCCCCCCCCCCCCGTGTTTCTTACCTGGCGGCCGTGACGTACTCCTGGTAGGTCAGTACCATGGTGCCCCATCCCCCCAGACACCCCCCCCCCCGTGTTTCTTACCTGGCGGCCGTGACGTACTCCTGGTAGGTCAGTACCATGGTGCCCCATCCCCACAGACACCCCCCCCCGTGTTTCTTACCTGGCGGCCGTGACGTACTCCTGGTAGGTGAGTACCATGGTGCCCCATCCCAGACAACTACCCCCCCCCGTGTGTCTTACCTGGCGGCCGTGACGTACTCCTGGTAGGTGAGTACCATGGTCCCCGCCCCCCAGCCACCCCCCCCCGTATGTGTTACCTGGCGGCCGTGACGTACTCCTGGTAGGTGAGTACCATGGTGCTCCACCCCAGACACCCCTTCCCCCCCCGTGTGCCTTACCTGGCGGACGTGACGTACTCCTGGTAGGTTAGTACCATGGTGCCCCCCCCCCCCGTGTGTCTTACCTGGCGGCCGTGACGTACTCCTGGTAGGTGAGTACCATGGTGCCCCACCCCAGACAACCCCCCCACCGTGTGTCTTACCTGGCGGCCGTGACGTACTCCTGGTAGGTGAGTACCATGGTGCCCCACCCCAGACACCCCCCCCCTCCCCCGTGTGTCTTACCTGGCGGCCGTGACGTACTCCTGGTAGGTGAGTACCATGGTGCCCCCCCCCCCAGACACCCCCCCCACCGTGTGTCTTACCTGGCGGCCGTGACGTACTCCTGGTAGGTCAGTACCATGGTGCCCCACCTCAGACACCCCCCCCCCTCCCCCGTGTGCCTTACCTGGCGGCTGTGACGTACTCCTGGTAGGTGAGTACCATGGTCCCCCCCCCACAGCCACCCCCCCCCGTATGTGTTACCTGGCGGCCGTGACGTACTCCTGGTAGGTGAGTACCATGGTGCGCCACCCCAGACACCCCTCCCCCACCCGTGTGCCTTACCTGGGGGACGTGACGTACTCCTGGTAGGTTAGTACCATGGTCCCCGCCCCCCAGCCACCCCCCCCCGTATGTGTTACCTGGCGGCCGTGACGTACTCCTGGTAGGTGAGTACCATGGTGCTCCACCCCAGACACCCCTCCCCCCCCCGTGTGCCTTACCTGGCGGACGTGACGCACTCCTGGTAGGTTAGTACCATGGTGCCCCTCCCCCCGTGTGTCTTACCTGGCGGACGTGACGTACTCCTGGTAGGTGAGTACCATGGTGCCCCCCCCCCCCCAGACAACCCCCCCACCGTGTGTCTTACCTCGCGGCCGTGACGTACTCCTGGTAGGTGAGTACCATGGTGCCCCATCCCCCCAGACACCCCCCCCCCCGTGTATCTTACCTGGCGGCCGTGACGTACTCCTGGTAGGTGAGTACCATGGTGCCCCACCCCAGACCCCCCCCCTCCCCCGTGTGTCTTACCTGGCGGCCGTGACGTACTCCTGGTAGGTGAGTACCATGGTGCCCCCCCCCCAGACACCCCCCCCCCGTGTGTCCTACCTGGCGGCCGTGACGTACTCCTGGTAGGTCAGTACCATGGTGCCCCATCCCCCACGACAACCCCCCCCCCCCCGTGTGTCTTACCTGGCGGCCGTGACGTACTCCTGGTAGGTCAGTTCCATGGTGCCCCACCCCAGACACCCCACCCCCCCGTGTCTTACCTGGCGGCCGTGACGTACTCCTGGTAGGTGAGTACCATGGTGCCCCATCCCAGACAACCCCCCCACCCCCCGTGTGTCTTACCTGGCGGCCGTGACGTACTCCTGGTAGGTGAGTACCATGGTCCCCCCCCCAGCCACCCCCCCCACCCGTATGTGTTACCTGGCGGCCGTGACGTACTCCTGGTAGGTGAGTACCATGGTGCTCCACCCCAGACACCCCTCCCCCCCCCCCCGTGTGCCTTACCTGGCGGACGTGACGTACTCCTGGTAGGTTAGTACCATGGTGCCCCCCCCCGTGTGTCTTACCTGGCGGACGTGACGTACTCCTGGTAGGTGATTACCATGGTGTCCCCCCCCCCAGACAACCCCCCCACCGTGTGTTTTACCTCGCGGCCGTGACGTACTCCTGGTAGGTGAGAACCATGGTGCCCCACCCCAGACACCTCCCCCCTCCGTGTGTCTTACCTGGCGGCTGTGACGTACTCCTGGTAGGCCAGTACCATGATGCCCCACCCCAGACACCCCCCCCCACCGTGTGTTTTACCTGGCGGCTGTGACGTACTCCTGGTAGGCCAGTACCATGGTGCCCCACCCCAGTCCAGACACTCCCAGACTGATGATAACCATCTTCAGACTGCTTCTGAGAACAAGAGTCCTAGAGTCAGCAGAGACTTATGCATGCATAACTTATAATGAGGTACCTTTAGTATCTGTCCCTTATTGGGACATCACCTTAAACGAGAGAACACGTGAAAAACGTCTCTCTACCAGGCCCAGTTTTCATAAAAAATAACGTAAAAGTGACATACCGTCATAGCCGCTCAGGCTTCAAGTGGTGAAATTTAATATTAATTTAGAAATTATATTTGATGTACTATTGGTAATTATAGATCGTAATCCGGACTATTCATTGCTTGAACACACTTTTTTTCTATTTTGCACCAGGTAAACGCACAATTACCGCGCTACTGCGGACAGGTGCGCGTTGGTATATCAACCTACGGTGTGCAATAAGCATACAATTGGATAACCGCCCATTATACATACACCTGACTGATGTTTAGCTACCGCATCAAGCCATATACGACTGGTAGTTATTGGTCATTTGCAGAGCGCTGAGCGTGGTTGATGAATGCGGCCCAAGGCACGCTGCGCCTCACTGATATTACCCACTATAGGGAGACTGAACTAGTGATATAAAAGGGACACGTTAGCCTATGTATGTCATATCGCGATAAAAGGGAAGGGTCAAGTTAAAGAGGAGCGATGGGTTTGGTATTAACCCGCTACGTTTTGCGAAGAAAGACAGGGGAGCCGTATCCTGCTCAAGCCTAGACTTTAGAACAGATGGGATTCGAACAACCGACCGAGCGTTTGGGCTGGCATAGCCAGGGGCACTCCACAATAGCCGAATACGCTACCCCGCTATATGAGATTTGGAATTCTAATGAATGACCGATGCAAGCTTAGGCTTTATGGACATCGGTGTTTCAAGCCAGCTTTGGACACAAATGGGATAAAGAGAGCAACGCAATGTTCTATGGGTAATGAAATCAAAGCCAAATTAAGCCAATACTATTTTCAATAGCTACGTTAACCCTGATACCGAGCCTGAAGGTCGAACCCGGCTCCCACGCGGCTAAACAGAGATTAGATTGAAGATGAGGTGGATTTAGGGCTAATTCACTTACTGCGGGAGGAATGTTAAGAATGGTGCTGGGCCTACGCCCATGAAGCCAATACAGCCTATCAGAGCTCCGAATATGATCAGTGGGCGTCCCAGTCTCTGGAAGAGAAATATCCGTTATCTTGCACAACCTCTCCGCACCCCTGCGCAACTCCTGTCACCTCTTATAATTATGAAATGTATATATATATGTGAAACGCTATAGCCAGAGCGCTCGAGAAGAACCGGCTTACAGTTACACGATCTCAATATACAGCGTACCTTCCGAATTGACAGGCGCGCGTTATAATGTTGCCTGTCATTAATTACGCACATTTCGCCCATAACCCACGAATTGCAATCATTTGATAAACGCGTCACGTTATATGGAATTACCTAACATTACACCTCACCTCCTCTCGCTATAAATAATTAACATCATATCGTTTCGCTAGATGATACAATGTTTCGGATACCTGCACCAGCAGATCAGCTAGTTGGTTGGTTGGTTGGTTATTAAGGACGCTTTAAGCTCTTTTGGTCATATCGCGTCAATGGGAGAAGGAAGGGAGAGTGGAGCCATGTCCCCGGAGGTAACCCCCCTACTCCTTACGAAGAAAGACATGGGATCTTTACCCTGCGACCACACAGACATGGTCACAGCAGGGCTCGAACCACCGACCCACGTGCCGTTAGGATTTTAGGTGACCAGAGCACTCAATGCGAGCGCTCTAGCCCACTGAGCTGTCGCGCCGGCCCCGATAAAAAAGTGACGATTCCCGATTCACGGTTATTTAAATGGAACCGCCAGCCTGGCCTCTAACGCTGCTTTACCAATTCATATAATACCCAATTGTCTATCCCCCAAATTACAGAATTTTTCGTTCTGTCTGTAGCCCACAATAAACTTTAGAAGTGACCGTCAGGCACGATTTCGCCGTCTACCCAGGCAGCAGCACTTTCTGAAGGAGCGTCTCTGATTGACCAATCAGGAGGCGATACTCTAATTTATTCAAACCGGAAATTGCGCCTATTGTGTGAGCAAAACAAGAGCGCGTGATAATCGCTAATATAAATAGCTGCGGATGTAACTCCAATCATGGCATTGGTGCGGAGTCAATCGTCGCAAGACGTATATCAATTTGTTAGGACGGTACTTTTCCATGAAAGACTACTATCTTGCGCTACTGCGCGGCTTGGAACTGCCGCTGTTCATCTGTAAATCGCGGCCCTGATCTCTCTCCCCGCAAGTTATAATGTAAGGCGGCGCCATATGAATAGTCACAATATGCGTCACTGCTCCCGGCAAAATGGCGCTCTGCTTGATATTGCTGGGGGCGGGTTGCCTTAATTTTCTTCTGCTTACCAGTCGGCCGAAACGAAGCGTTAGCACTCGCCAATTTAATTTTAAGATGTAAACTTTCGGTGCAGATCGTGATTAAATTAGGTTGGACACCCGCTTTAATATTAAATTCCCAGTTCACGGTTAATGAAAATTCTTGATCACGGCCGTGCGCTAATAGCCCATTCCCAGTTCACGAAGAATTACTTAATTCATTCCCGTTTCACGGAGAAATAAAATGCCCATTAAGTAAACGAGGAACGGAAATACCCCTTGCCCAACCCTTTAGTAGTGTATCTATTTTATGTGACATCAAGTACAGCTGTCTCGTCTGTACAAGTAACACTAGTCCGCGGATATATGGTCACGATATAGAAATAAAAATAAGCAGAATAAAGGTAAGCAATCTTTTTGTTACATAAACCATGCATGTTGACCTGAGAAATGTTGGGTTTTAACTTGTTGTTACATATCATTGTTAACCTTGTGTCTGTCGACGATGTGGCCGTAGATCGGGGCGGTGATGACCACGATGAGTGCCGGAAGCAGGAAGATGAGACCGACGTAAGCCGCGCTCAATTTTTTCTGGAACCATGCACACACATGCAAAACAATAGGGAGTGGTCATTCCTGGAACGACGTTATTTCAATCGCGAGTACACCAAGTTGAACATGGAAGTTCTATCACAAGTAATTGACTATCAATAACCAGGTTCGGCAATTAGAGGAACGGACGTACGTCAATAACCAGGTTTGGCAATTTCTGCAACGGGCGTAAGTCAATAACCAGGTTCAGCATTTAGAGGAACGGACGTACGTCAATAACCAGGTTCGGCAATTAAGCAATATACGTACGTCAATAACCAGATTGGCAATTATAGCAACAGACGTACGGCAATAACCAGGTTCGGTAATTAAGCAATATACTTACGTCAATAACCAGGTTGGCAATTATAGCAACAGACGTACGTCAATAACCAGGTTCGGCAATTAGAGTTACGGGCGCACGTCAATAACCAGGTTCGGCAAATATAGCAACACACGTACGTTAATAACCAGGTTCGGCAAATGAGCAACCGACGTACGTTTATAACCAGGTTCGGCATTCAGAGCAGCGGACGTACGTCAATAATCAGGTTCGGCAATTACAGCAACGGGCGCACGTCAATAACCAGGTTGGCAATTATAGCAACAGACGTACGTTAATAACAAGGTTCGGCAATTGAGCAACAGACGTACGTCAATAACCAGCAATTAGTGCAACGAACGTACGCCAATAACCAGATACGGCAATTATAACAACAGACGTACGTATAGTAACCAGGTTCGGCATTTAGAGGAACAGACGAACGCCGAAAACCAGGTTCGGCAATGAATGCAACGGGCGCACGTCAATAACCAAGTTCGGCATTTAGAGGAACGGACGTACGTCAATAACCAGGTTCGGCAATTATGGCAACAGACGTACGTCAATAACCAGCAATTAGAGCAAGGAACGTACGTCAATAACCAGGTTCGGCAATTAGAGCAACGGGCGCACGTCAATAACCAGGTTCGGCAAATATAGCAACACACGTACGTTAATAACCAGGTTTGGCAATTAGAGCAACGGGCGTACGTCAGTACGCATACAGTACAACATACGTACGTCAATAACCAGGTTCGAAATTAGAGCAACGGACGCACGTCAATAACCAGGATCAGTAATTATAGCAACAGACGTACGTTAATAACCAGGTTCGGCAATTTAAGCAACGGGCGCACGTCAATAACCAGGTTCGGCAATTAGAGCAACGGGCGCACGTCAATAACCAGGTTCGGCGGTTAGAGAAACAGACGTACGTTAATAACCAGGTTCGGCAATTGAGCAACAGACGTACGTCAATAACCAGCAATTAGTGCAACGAACGTACGCCAATAACCAGATACGGCAATTATAGCAACAGACGTACGTAAATAACCAGGTTCGGCATTTAGAGGAACAGACGAACGCCGAAAACCAGGTTCGGCAGTTAATGCAACGGGCGCACGTCAATAACCAGGTTCGGCAATTATGGCAACAGACGTACGTCAATAACCAGCAATTAGAGCAAGGAACGTACATCAATAACCAAGTTCGGCATTTAGAGGAACGGACGTACGTCAATAACCAGGTTCGGCAATTATGGCAACAGACGTACGTCAATAACCAGCAATTAGAGCAAGGAACGTACGTCAATAACCAGGTTCGGCAATTAGAGCAACAGGCGCACGTCAATAACCAGGTTCGGCAATTATAGCAACAGACGTACCTTAATAACAGGTTCGGCAAGTAGAGGAACGGACGTACGTCAAAAACCAGGTTCGGCAATTAGAGCAACAGGCGCACGTCAATAACCAGGTTCGGCAATTATAGCAACATACGTACCTAATTAACAGGTTCGGCAAGTAGAGGAACGGACGTACGTCAAAAACCAGGTTCGGCAAGTAGAAGAACGAACGTACGTCAATAACCAGGTTCGGCAATTAGAAGAACGAACGTACATCAATAACCAAGTTCGGCAGTTAGAGCAAAAGACGTACGTCAATAACCAAGTTCGGCAGTTAGAGCAAAAGACGTACGTAAATAACCAAGTTCGGCATTTAGAGCAAAGGACGTACGTGGTGAATATCCTGGATGTGCTTGGCGAGTGCGACGTCCACGTATCCGATGACAGCCTCACCGACGAAGACCATAAACCCGACTAGAGGCACGACGGGGATGCGCAGGATCTTCCACTTGGTGGATAGCCCCCCTCCGGTGGCACGCCGAGGGCTTTCTTAGGAAATAATTAAACGCCACGCTGCAGTTCACATATACAGCTCATATATTCATATATATAATGATATACACATATAAGCTTATATGATAAGGTATTGCAGAAAATGCAGTCATTCAGATTATGTAAAAATATAAAATAAGGTATTTCAATCAATCTTTCTTCTAGACAGGACCAATGTTTAAGATTTACTGTGATAATCCACTTTGTCAATTTAGCAAGAGTCGTCCTTCTGTGTTGGTGCGAACCTTTGTTGCCGCATAGCTCATGTATTACTCGCCCAGTGCATTTACTTCAATAATCAATGTCGTGTAATTTTACATGGAAGATGAACCCTAACACGGAAGAGTGGTGTCAGTATATTCAGAATCTGCACGTGGTCCGAAATTGATTATGTATATTTTGAGACGGGATGTCCTTTCCTGATTCGTCCCGGTTAAATAATAAATGCTGGCATCAAACTGTACAACACATATTAATGAGTATTGTACATTTAATTGAGATTCATATAACGCCCATTACGACATACACAACTTGTGCCAGGAAATACCTTTTGGAGATGGCAGGACGAAGAATGACGCAATGCTGAATAGCATGAAGAGACTTCCAGACACGACAAAGGGTAAATAAAAGCCGCCAGCCTGCAATTAAAACGGGTGTCCAACCTAATTTAATCGCGATCTGCACCGAAAGTTTACACCCTAAAATTAAATTGGCGAGTGTTAACGCTTCGTTTCGGCCGACTGGTAAGGAGATAAAAATTAAGGCAACCCGCCCCCACGAATGTCAAGCAGAGCGCCATTTTGCCGGGAGCAGTGACGCACATTGTGACTATTCATATGGCGCCGCTTTACGTTATAACTCGCAGAGAGAGAGATCAGGGCCGCGATTCACAGATGAACAGCGGCAGTTCCAAGCCTCGCAGTAGCGCAAGTTCTTAGTGTTTCATGGAAAAGTACCGTCCAAACAAATTGACATATGTCTTGCGACGATTGACTCTGCAACAATGCCATGATTGGAGTTAGAATCGCAGCTATTTATATTAGCGATTATCACGCGCTCTTGTTTTGCTCACACAATAGGCGCAATTTCCGGTTTGAATAAATTAGAGTATCGCCTCCTGATTGGTCAATCGCGGACACGCCTCCAAAAAGGGCTGCCGCCTGGGTAGGCGACACAATTGTGCCTGGAGGTCACTTATAAATTTTATTGTGCGCTACAGAACGAAAAATTCTATAATTTGGAGGATAGAGAATTGGGTATTATATGAATCGGTAAAGCAGCGTTAGAGGCCATGCTGGCGGTTCCCTTTAAATCGAATTGTCCATATTGAACGGAACTGGACACCGCATCTACCTTACATAAATTAAATGCGGATGAAGACTGACGTTATAATATTACAATGATATCGTACAAAATCAAAAAATCTACGTGAAAAAATAACAATTTCAACGTATAGTAGTAATGCCAATTCACACAATCATTCGCGCGGTAACAATACAGACCCAAACTAGCATTTGCTGGTTGACCATGCAGATTTCTACTATTATTCGCCGTGTTACAATGTAGATATATACTATCATTCGCTGATAACAATGTAGATATATACTATCATTCGCTGATAACAATGTAGATATATACTATCGTTCGCTGATAACAATGTAGATCTACACTATCATTCGCGGACGACGATGTAGATCTACACTACCATTCGCAGGGTAAAAACAAGGTTCAGGGCAAAATTATCTCGCAACAATTAAATAGTAATAAACAAACGTGAATTTATTACTGTTACAAAACGAGGATTCGAACCATGTGTGGTTTGGCACCGGGCGGAGTACCGTGGTAGAGGTGGGGGGGGGCGGTGGAGCGCAGGGGAGAGGGCAGTATACCTGCACTGTACAACAGTCCCCCAATGGGAGGTCCCAAAGACGAGTCCTAAACATCCACTGGCCTCCAACAAACCCTGGAAGTGTAAGACATGTGAGAGACACGGGACTCGCATATACCTACCCCATGCACTAAAATCACGCGCCACCCCGTCTACGCAACACGTGACTTCGTCGCCGGGTTCTGATTGGTCAAGGTGGCCACGTGACCACGCACGTGATGTGTGGGATACTTACCGTGTAGAGGAGGCCCCCGATGGGCGGTCCAGCCATCAGGCCCACGGCCCCACAAGCCTGCAGGACGCCCTGGGGTGAGTAACGTGGCATAATAATACCAATGACACAATAATTGACCCGGAGTAAAATGAAACTAAAACAAGCTTAGAATTAAGAAGGCATGACCGAAACAAATATAATGTATATTAAGTTCATCTTCTTAGATCTTCTTTCGGTCTTGGAAGATCGAAAAGGCCTATGTCCTTAATTCGCTGCTCTTATTATAGGAAAACTGTACACACTGTTTAAATCTACATTGCTTACCATGACTGTGGATATGTGGTTTGGGAACATGTGGGCTCCGATGGCGAAGGTGGCTGTGTTCTGGGCGGCGGAGGCAACAGCCTCGACGTCACGTATCACAAAGCACATGATAACATAAAGCCGGCCGTCCGGACACCAATGAAGCATTCTGGGAAGGAAACATCTCGGTTAGGAAGTGCGTTGCAGAGACGCAAGCGAAATTAAAAAAAGGGCCATATACCCAGGGCAGAAGGATATGCAGATAAAGACAGGTCATGTGGGAAGACATACATATGCTAGGCAATAAAACAGAAAATATATATATGGGACAAACAACAAAGATACAAGATAACCGCGAGCAGGAGAAGAGAAGATACCTCTTTGATCAAAAATACATTAAATAGAAGATAAGACATCTCACACGCGAAATACATCTTAGTTGAATAGATTAGAACATCAGAACCTTACTGTTTTCACCAACATAATCCTACATACAAGTCACAGGCAATATAATTCAAAATTTCTGCAGTGAAAGTTTTGTTCCATGACTCACCCAAAGAGAATGGCGCAACCGCTGCATACAAAATTCCCCGCCACGAAAAGGAACTTGGGCCCCAAAGACGTCATCTAAAAAATGATATGAAATGGGGACTGATATAACGCAACAAAGTGCTTAAGCTTTGCATGCGTAGTATTTCTGATCACAGGTCAATGCCCGAACTGTCGCGATTCGATCCGGCGACCCTTCGCATCGAGGGCCAAAACCAACCGCATTAACAGGCCCGAATTCCTGAAGGCCGGATTATCTCTGCCTATCTGAATCCTAAATTTCGGGGTCCCGGCCTGAAGAGGTTAAACCAAAGGGAACTCCTCGATCGGCCCGAAGCTCCTGGTGTCTTTTATCCACCAGACAAGGGCCGAGATATCACACTTGTGTTCAATGTAAGGCAGAAGATACATCTTGATTTTGATGTAACGTTTACTGATGGAAATTATATGATACATTTACAATTTATCAAATGAAAGTTTTTATTTTGCGGCAGCAAATACGTTTTCTCTGATACTCACGTAATAACCAAAGAAAGGCGCCAGGCAGAAAACAATGAATTGAAAAGATCCAAACACAAGTGCCACTTCTACTTCAGTGGCTCCCTTGCTCAAAGCCTGCAATGAGAGAATTATGACCATATAGGTAGACGTAACCAGGCCTTGGACTGAGCCAGGCATGGTTGGTTAATACAGATTAGGATCCGACCATTGAGTGCAGACCTCACGGAATAATACACCAACAGTAATCAATACAGTGGTATGGCAAATCAGATTAAAACATAGCATTAAACGAAATCACTATTGATCGAATGTGTAATAAGAACTTTAAAACCTTGAGTGGCAATTGTATCAACTCCTCATTTTAAAAGCAGTAATTCAATTACATGTATACCATAATGACCAACAAGTCTCAATGCTCAAATGCGATTTGCAGTTGCTAGGTACAAGCGATATGTGGAGCGTACGTCATACTTAAGTACCTGGCATGAGGTAAACCTCTCATACGGTAACTATCCTAGCTTACCTCTGTCGGAAAAAATGGTGCCAAAAGTGAGTAAAACATATTGGCGCTGATATTACCAAAACAGAGGGTCAATAGTGTCAGCACTTGTCTAGTATTCAGAGATCGAAAGAACGAAGGGGACGATGACGTCACAGCCGCGTCCCCCTTGGGATCAATGTCCCCAGCATTGGGCTCCTTGTCAGTGTGGCGTTCCCGGTACTGGTTATCATGGAGAGATTCGTTCGTTGTGCTATCCACATTGGTTCTTGGTTCTTCATCTAATGATGATGTCTCGTGTGCAACAAGCTGACCGTTAGAGCTGGTTATAATATTGTTGTATCCATTACATTCAGCAGTGTGGTTATCCTCTGGCCGCACATGTGTGTAGCCACTGGGGAAAGAGGCCGCGAATGAATTGGAATCTCCTGGAATGTCATCTTCTGTCTGTGGGTCTGACTCATCCACGTTGACCTCGATAGTGATGGGTCCAGGACTTGCCGCCATTGCTTTTGCTGCATGATGAAAATATACAACCATCAGCACATCAGTGCTATTATTACAATGCATAGACTTTGATCCAAACACAGGCTTCATTATTCCAACCTGAGTAATGCACTGGATATGTCTTTGGTAAGTAAATTAGAAAATGTTACAGATCTAAAGCTAAAGTGGAGTAGGAATATTTAATGCTGACTGGGAGGGATAACAGAGAACCACATAACTTTATATAAAATAGACAAAAATACTGCACATGTATACCAATATACAATCTCAGGCAGGGTAACTTTATTCAGATATACTGAAAGCCAAATCAAACATTTCAGCATTTAATCATTTCTTGAGCCATGGTATTATTATTTGAATTATGTCAGCTAGGCCACTCTTTATAATTGTGATAGCTTAGTCTATTGACAATCTGGCTGACAACATTTGTGTAATTCATGCCATACTCCTTGATCTAAGTTACCATTACTGGCTATAATATGCTAGAAAGGATAGAAAGCTTCCTTCATCATTCTTCATGTCATTAGCATATATATATATATATATATATATATATATATATATATATATATATATATATAATAGGAAAGCTTTTATATGATTGTGTAGGAGCATTCCTATTTTATTTTTTTACCATCAAAAACTAGGTTGTCAATAAAAAGGGTGGGGCTCTGGCAGTATCATATCTACTAGCAATTTAGTCATCTGTGACAGAAGCAAAGTTTTGGTAATAATTCTTGATATTGACTGACCATCTGAAACATAGGAATTGAAGACTATCACCTTCTAACAGTTACCAACATACTACTCACAATTTACTAAGGATCACCTCTATGTAGAGATATCTGAAAGTATAACAGGTGACTGTATATGATTGTACTATTAGCAAATTGTGAGTAGTATATATCATCCCAACCATTTCTTCTGCTGGGTATCACTAGACTTTGGTATCAACCATCTTGGGTAGGGAAACCCTTGGTTTTCCGCACATAACAAGCTAACCAAGTACTAATTAAGAGATATTAAACTAGTTAGACTTCAAGTCATGAAATTAAGTAAGACTTCTTGACTTTTTGAATTTAGTTACATAGCGTCTATAAGCTAGCTTACCATGCAATAAATTTTATGGTAAGTCATCTAAAAAGTCTTTAGCTTACATTTGAGTTCTTCAACACCAGCCAGTAGAATTCATAGGCTCTGTCACACATTTCAGGTCATGAGATAAGCCACAAGACTAGTCAGGGGTATCGAGTCAGGGTCCCGAGTCAGTCCGGTACTCCAAAGAAACCACTCCAAATACCAAGGTACAAAGGCCAAATCTTGTCCAGTGTTGCCTGTAGGCTGTAACTTTGAAGTCAAAACTTCAGGCAGAATGGCCATAGATTGCACCCCATGGATGTATGACAAGTGGAACCAAGTATTAATTACGAAAGTACGATGGCTAAAGTGTGCATGATACACAGATTGACAACACGCGATCACTTTTATCCCACGTTGTCTTCTGACACCCAAAGTGGAAGTTTGTTTGTTTTGATTCTGCCGCGGTGAGTGGCCGGAAGTGCATTGATAAAGGTCAAGGTCGGTTACCGCAGTGCAGGGGGCCCTTTGCGGGGAGCAGTTATTACTTGACGTAACATGGCTATGAAGCCTAATGGAGCTGAGGACGTTACGAAGGCGCAATTCAGTATGAAATTAATTGACGGCTTTCACCACTTGCTGTGTCTTTTGTTTCAACCGAAATCTGACATTTAAAATGAGGTTCTTGTTTGTCTTTATATGGCCCGAAAAGTAACTTTAATAAGACCTCCCTTTGTGTCATCACATGATCGGATTGTTTTCACGGTGCCTGAGCACAGCCACAGGCGCAGCATCACCCGCACACGCTGAGAAACGGACCTTTCAGTGGTCTATTATCGTATGGCCGTCTGCCCCGAGACTGAGGATTCGAAGACGGTTTAACACCAACCCCAGCTCCGCGTAAGCTAACCCTCAAAGTGCGATCATCTGATCCTAGCAAACTCATGTCACACATGTAGGAACTTTCTAAGGTCGTTCGACGCCAGGATGCGAGGCCGTCAATCGGAGTCATCGTCGTCCTTGGCACATGTTCCCCCATGGGCCATGCAGGCACAGAAGCATCAAATTGATGGCGGAGGGGTGAGGGCGGCAATAATTATACGTGTATATGTCACTTGGCGCAAGTGCCCCTATGCAAGCCACAGAAAGCGGGCTTGCCTAGGGGCACTTGCGCCAAATATGTCACCTACCATTATGTAATTTTATATATATAGAAGGTGGGCCAGTGACTGTGCAGGTACATACCAGTGATTGCGTACTTGCCGAAATGCATGTTCGTTAATTTTATTCATATAATTTTTTTTCTAAACTTTTACCAGACAGATACCTTTATGTTAGCCTAAAAATCAGACATGTATGTCATGAGACAGTTGCAGGGATTGACATTAATATCAATGTATCAGACTGTCTCACAACATTACCATCTGATTTTTAGACTCCCTTTATATGTGACAGTTACCTTGACATTTATTTTGTAAGGTTTTAAGCAATCTGCATAATATTTTAATTTATATTTTTTGCTTTGTGCGCAATCACTGGTCCAATAACTATATACCTACCATTATGTAATATTATATATGTTCTATGCCATTATATAATATTATGTATTTCATATACCATTATATAATATATATTTCCTATACCATTATGTAATATTATATATTTCATATACCATTATGTAATATTATATATTTCATATACCATTATGTCATTATGGCATATTTCATATAAAATCTTCTTATATGACACGAGTATTGCCTAGCTACCCCCCTTTCTCCTCTGACCCATTCACTGACCCTGTGATCGAAGATCAGACAAGCCAGAAGAAGCTGCTTATATAAGGGCACTTGCGCCGTAGAGTTAAAGTCAAATTCATAAATGCTGTGGAATGATGTTTCAGCTTATCTTTTTAGAAGATTTGCCACAATCGCTCTGAAAATTATTATATAATATTAATACTTTTATATTATTTAAAATTTATATAATATTATATTTTCAATTAAATATACTGCTTTACAGAGATATAATGTTAATATTTATTTTTGACTCACCAATATATTATTTAACGAATGCATTCAAATATATATGATGTTAATTGTGGTCTTACTATCATACTTATTTTACAGATGCTGTCATCACTAAGCTATCATCACTAACCTGAGAGGGATGGCTTTATTTAGTGTTGAAGACAGATATACACTCAAAGAAGGATGTGGAAAACAGGGAAAGATACAATTGACACCAGAAATAATTAAGAAATGTGTTTATCTGTATATGATTCAAGCTAAACATCCTTCATTATGCTATTTATAATAATCACATTCTGTATGTGAAATGGCAAAGATAAAAGGTAGAATGCAGCATTGCTATTAGATTCACTGCCGATGAAAGCTGATGTACTACTTGAAATATGGCCAGTTATACTCAGCTAAATGGGGAAGAACCACCCCTGACCCCTCCTCAAGTGGGTCAGTGTGCCAAGGAATGCAGTGATATGACAGACGATGACATGTCTAAAGTGAATAGAGATGGATACCAGTGGAATATCAGTGAGCAGCCTTCCAGCAGCCAGTCCTATCCTGGTATTGCAAATGAATACTATGGTGCTTCAGTGAAATGCTCATGTGGCAGGAATAACAGAAAGAAAGGCAAAAAACGTTGCAAAACAAAACATTTTATATGTAATAGAAGAGAGGCAGCAGCTTCATTGAGTGAATCAAAAGACAGTGTGGCAACATTGTGTAACTGTAAGTCCATAAAGGCGGACTTTTCACAGTCTCGACCAATGTCAGCTCCTCAGAATTGTAGATGCTCAGAATCAGAGTATCCTTCTTCAGGCAAATGTCTGTCATCTCAACATTGTAATAGATATGTTGACATATTGGATGAAGTCTCCACATCATTTTCCACCGACGGCGAGTCTCAAAAGTTGGTGCAATCATCTGAGAGGCTCCACTCGCCGCTGTTATATTCCTTGGTCGAGGGTGTCGACAGAGACTCTGATTTACGTGGCCTGCCCCCTGGGTACCCTGTGGAATTCTCCATTAGAAGAACAAGTCGCCATGAGAAACTTGTGTTGTTTGGTCTCGCTGTCATCAGCATGGCTGTGTCAGCGTGCCTCTCCATTATGGCACCTTTCTTCCCGGAGGAGGTGAGTCTTAACTGTATTCATTCACACTTTATTTTTTGTTTCATCCGAGGGCTGGTATGCGGTGAAGTTAATGTCTTTTATGATATCGCCTTTTGCTGCACAGCCAAAACAAATGACCCCACGAAATTATGACACATTGTATTTAGAGCAGCTCTATAAAGTAACTTAATTGGTGTAACGGTTCTGATGGTATTTTGTTTTGGAAACAAAGCCATCACCGACCCTCCAGAAGGTGAAGGTTATAATTAAATAGTTGTTCGTGCATGCATAACTTTCAATAGTTACGGTTTGTTCAGCGCGATCAAGGTCCTGTAAAAAAAACATATAAAGCAGGCTTCATAAGACTAGGTCTTGCGTACCGTGAGATACATGAATGCGTGAAGATTCCCAAACTAAAGATTTCGTTCCACCCACGCACGGATTGTCCCACAGTGAACAGTTGAAAGCCAGTTCTAAATCTTTAATCGACAGCTTCCTTAAAACCTTAACCCCCTTGTTGGAAGGGTTGCAAGTTGTCACCTGATGTATGCATATAGATCTTATTTCATATATATAATTTCAGGCTCAACGCAAAGGAGTGAATGGTACAGTTTCTGGACTCATCTTCGCCATCTTTCCTCTGGTTCAATTCTTGACTGCGCCCGTGTATGGAAAGTTTGTAAGTGTATTGAAGAACTACTTATTTCATAGTACCGGTACTATATGGAACGCTATTGTCTTTATCTTCAGATTTGTTCCTTTTTTGGTTACTTACAAGAGAAATTATCAAGTTATACAAATGTTGTGGATGTAGACTTTTATGGCCCATTAACCTACTGACACGGTAACGTGTGATCTTTTGTTTCTTTATTAGAAAATCGCAGTAACTTAATCAATAATCCGGAAGAGTAGACCGGATATATAACGGTCTCCAAATGTTCGCGATATCAGTGTTCAAATGATACGTCCGTTCTCTTCTGTTCGTCTGGAGGGGGCACGTTTCCCAGAACGCCAAGGCGGAAGTAGTTCCGCGCAGTGCACGGCACTCTCTGCCTTCGTATCACTCCGCCAGGCCGGGCTCCATTATATCTCTGTTGTCGCCTACTTCTTCAATGCATTTTCACACACACGTCAGCCTATAATAACACTGGGTATCAGGGGATGAAAGGAAATAAAAAACAGTCACAATTATAACTTTTTCGAGAGGAAACAAGATGTTTTTTGCTGTATTGAATACCCAGAGCTCGTTATTTAAAAATTACAACTGACTTGACCGTTTTTCAAGAAACTTGAAATATGCCCCCCGGCCGACAGCAGTGGTAACAGCGGAGCCCTGCGTAGCGCCACCGTGCGGGGAGCTTGGCGCCGAGGCTCATGAGAGTCCGAGTACACTCAAAAATGGCCTGCCTATACCGAAAACACATTGCCTGCAACACAAGTACCTATTAACCAACCTGATAAAAAAGTAATCAAAATTATAATCTAGCCAGACCAGTTGACATCTGCTACTTTGTATATTGATGATCCTCTATCTTCAGCTTCCAGTAGTAGGGGCGAAATATACGTATCTTGCGGGGACTTTCTTTGCTGGCGGATGCCTTGCTCTGTTTGGGTAAGTGTGAAAAGAACTTCAATTGTCTCAGTTTATACATTTCGTCAGCATATATGGATATTCTTGATAATATATTGCCTCAATACCAGCCTGTTGCGGTAATAAGGGTGTTTGAATAGAAATTAAGCATAATATTAATAATTTCCTAGTAGAGTAACGTTATCAAAAGTTTGATATAATTTCTTGTCTTAGTTTGATTTTAGATTCAAGATCTTAAATCAAAAGATGTGAGCAATGATTGGGATACTAATGTTTATGTTTTGACATTTCCTTATATCCAGGTGTATAGACGTGACAAGCCGTTCACTGGGTACTAATGTTTATGTTTTGACGTTTCCTTATACCCAGCTAGGTGTATGGACATGATAAGCAGTTCCCTGGATACTGATATTTAGGTTTTGACATTTCTTTATACCCAGGTGTATGGACATGATAAGCAGTTCCCTGGATACTAAAGTTTATGTTTTGACGTTTCCTTATTATAGGTGTATGGACATGATAAGTAGTTCCCTATATACTAATGTTTATATTTTGAAATTTGTTTTATACGCAGGTGTATGGACATATAAGTAGTTCTCTGGATGCTAAAGTTTATGTTTTGACGTTTCCTTATTATAGGTGCATGGACATGATAAGCAGTTCCCTGGAGGACTCCGTGCTGTTCACGGCCTTCTGCTTCGCGCTGCGTATCTTCATGGCCCTGGGCTGCGCCGCCTCCAACACAGCCAGCTTCGCCATTATGGCTCAGCACTTTCCCAACAACATCGCCACCGTCTTCGGTGTGCTAGAGACGGCCACAGGCCTCGGGTACATGCTGGGGCCCGCGCTGGGAGGACCGCTGTATGAGGTAATGTCGGGGGCCCAAGGATATAACACGACCTCTGTAGCCTAGCTAGCTTGGCCTGCATGGACATTATAGCGCACGGATCTGTGTACATTGCGAGCTTCTAATTATCCACAATTAACAGAGTATCCCTTATAATAATCAAAACATTATATCAAGTACGTACTCGATGTAGTTATGATATTTGCTAATTTGGTGTTCATTTAATTTTAATTATTTAAAATGCACTGACGATTTTTGCAGGCTTATATAATGTCACCATCCGTTTGGGTGACTGACCCACTACAAATATCGATATACTTGTTCTCATGATAGATGGATGTTTTGCACTTAATTTAATAGTACTTATGTGTATTAATAAGGTTGCAATTAAATAAACAGTATTACGGGCACTGTTTCCCTTAGCTTGGCGGCTTTCTGCTGCCCTTCCTGTCTCTCGGTTGCTTCATGATGCTTACTGTGCCAGTGGGCATGCTTTTGCTGCCCTCCCGCCGCCGGCACCAAGGTATGCATGTCTGTGTGGTCCTCGAACGTCTGCAAATATAGTTACGTAAAATATCGTTTAAACCGCCAGACCTAGACTACCGTAGAACCGCCGTTGCGTGTTCATGCGCTGTGCATGTGCAGACCCCGTGAGGTCCGCCGCTTGACCACGTAGAACCGCCGTTGTGTGTTCATGCGCTGTGCATGTGCAGACCCCGTGAGGTCCGCCGCTTGACCCCGTAGATCCGCCGTTGCGTGTTCATGCGCTGTGCATGTGCAGAGCCCAGAAGCCCGCGGTTTAGCTATGTATGTAAACCTTTCAGCAAAAGCCACCTAAAATATCAACTCATTTGGTTTAATTTTACGTGTAGCAGATGCTTTTCATTAGGAGGTGGATCAGATTGCATTATAGTCTACTGCGTAACATTGTACTTGGTTCCCTGGTGTGTTCCCAGTGAGCGTCCTTGACGGGGAACCCGCCTCTATGCTGACGCTGCTGAAGAAGCCTTCCGTAATCATAGTGTGCGTCGCCGTTACCATGTCAGCAGTGGCCGGTGACGTCACGGACCCAACCCTAGAACCACATCTAGCCGTGGTGTGTATCTGTCCAATACTTCTTATGTCATAATATGTATATATGTATGTAATATATATATCTTACCGTGGCACAATATCAGTTAATGCACTGTGCACGATATTGTTTTAAGTTAAATCTGAGGGATCCTAATTAAGGCACCGGGTTTCACGCTTTACGTGGCCGAGTTTGCGTCAGGTCACCCTGGCGTCTGTTGACTGAATTATCATATTCAAAGCTAACTCTGATGGTCTGTCCTATGTGTCGTGTCGATATTGATAACCTCTTAAAGGAAACAATGTTTGCAGATCATGCATTCATGTACAAAGAACGCGCTGTATCACTGGCTGACCATTGTCTGACTGCATAGGATTTTCCACTGTACTGTCCGGTTGCAAAGTTGCATGATAAATCATCGGCGAGAAAATGTGCCATTGAAGACCGCTTTATTTTTTTTTCGCATTGAAATGCAAAGCTGATCATAAATTATTATGCAGATGTACTTTATAAAGTGTTATTATAATATTGTTGTTTTTATGCATTTCAGTTCAAGCTGAGCCCATCCATCGTGAGCCTGTTGTTTCTGTTAATACCCGCTTTCTACGGTGTCTTCTCGCCAATCTGGGGTCGCATTGCCGACAGAATGGTGAGTCGGCGTCGCCATGGATACGCGATCAATCATAATAATCATAAATAATGGTATCATCTTTGTGAAATGTGGTCACAAATATATGCAGTGTTTTATTTACCACGCGCACATTCCGTTTGGGAATTCCAAGAGTAGTTTTCTAATTCAAAAGTAACGAACTACCAGCAAGTATCTCGGATTACGCACCTCCTGATCACATTATGACGATATTTTGAACAATGTGCTTTGATGAAGAACTCTTATACCCTTGGACGTACAACACTCGCAAACGTACAACGCACGTCCCTTTACTGGCCTAAAACCAGTGGCGGATCTAGGGGGAACCAGAAGATACAACATACATGTTGACATGTTAAAGTCACAAGTCTTTAGAAAGCAACTCCCCCCCCCCCCCTTGGGAACCTGAATATACACAGTTAAAGTCGCCCCCGCCCCGGTCGCAAGTTTTCAGAGCCCCTGCCCCCCCCCGCCCCCTCGGCGGTCGCAAGTTTTCATAGAGCAACAGCCCCATTGGGAACCTGAACATACACTGTTAAAGTCGGCTTCTCCGAGCAAGCCCCCCCCCCCCCCCCGGTCGCAAGTATTTCAGAGCGCACACTCCTCAGTCGGAAGTTTCAGAGAGCACCCCCACTCCCCCTTGGCAAATTCCTAGATCCGCACCTGCCTGAAACAATGTTAAGCGCCAGGGAGAAATGTACGAAACTGGCAACAAAAAAGCTTTGCAATAACGAAATTTAATGTGTTCGGGGTATTTTTATTTAAAGTATCGAATTGCACGCGGTAATGCCATTGAAGGCGATCGATGTCCTAGGCGTGTCGTGACCTTGATGGATGCGTCCAAATCATTTCTGAGTTATGTTTCAACCAATCGGCCGCGTTACTCTGAGCTAAATCGTGAGCAGAAGTCGCCAAGCAATGATGCTGGCAAGCTTCTGTCGACCTCCCGATAAGAACAGTGTTTGAGGAAGCACAGTTAAGGAGGCCTGTTCATCATTAATTGGGGGTCTTTCTGGTGTAGTGGTTAGCGCGCTAGACCACAGATGAAGAGGTCATGGGGCCTCCCTGGTGTAGTGGTGAGCGCACTAGACCGCAGATCAATAGGTCCTGGGGCCTCCCTGGTGTAGTGGTTAGCGCACTAGACCACAGATCAATAGGTCCTGGGGCCTCCCTGGTGTAGTGGTAAGCGCACTAGACCGCAGATCAATAGGTACTGGGGGCCTTCCTGGTGTAGTGGTTAGCGCACTGGACCACAGATCAATAGATCCTGGGGGCCTTCCTGGTGTAGTGGTTAGCGCACTAGACCGCAGATCAATAGGTCCTGGGGACTTCCCTGGTGTAGTGGTTAGCGCACTAGACCGCAGATCAATAGGTCCTGGGGCCTCCCTGGTGTAGTGGTTAGCGCACTAGACCGCAGATCAATAGGTACTGGGAGCCTTCCTGGTGTAGTGGTTAGCGCACTAGACCACAGATCAATAGATCCTGGGGGCCTCCCTGGTTTAGTGGTTTATATATAATAAGCGCTTTAGACCACAGGTCAATATATAGGTCCTGGGTTCGAATCCGGGCCCCATCCAAGACACCAACGGCCAAAAACACAAATATTTTTCATTTTATTTCATTTCATCGTTGACATGTTGTTGTTGTTGCAGAATAACAGCACCCCTCTCCTGTTTCTCGGCTTTGTCATGTCCTCGGTATCTCTGATCCTGCTCGGGCCTTCACCTCTCTTCGGTCTGGGCCCGGACTACAAGTAAGGCCTTTGCTGGTGTGACCTTGTCGTTACTTCCTTATACTTATAGCCGCAGTATATAATGCTCCTGATAGAAGCCAGAGTGATCTTCAGAATCTGAAGATCACTCTGGCTTCTATGCTGAAGTTCAGATGCGAGATCTGATGTGAGATTTATGCATTTAAGATCCATAGAGGATGCTGTAATTACGGAAGTCGGTAAAGCGTCTTATGCTTATTCGGATGTGCACAGTTGTTCTCACGGAATCACCGACACGGCCACGACTTTAACATCAGGTGTCTTTATACAGTGAGCTGTGGCTGAACATGTTGTCCCTGAGTCTCCTGTGTGATACGGTGTGTTTACAGTGAGCTGTGGCTGAACATGTTGTCTCTGAGTCACCTGTGTGATACGGTGTGTTTACAGTGAGCTGTGGCTGAACATGTTGTCCCTGAGTCTCCTGTGTGATACGGTGTGTTTACAGTGAGATGTGGCTGAACATGTTGTCCCTGAGTCTCCTGTGTGGTACGGTGTGTTTACAGTGAGCTGTGGCTGAACATGTTGTCCCTGAGTCTCCTGTGTGATACGGTGTGTTTACAGTGAGGTGTGGCTGAACATGTTGTCCCCGAGTCTCCTGTGTGATACGGTGTGTTTACAGTGAGGTGTGGCTGAACATGTTGTCCCCGAGTCTCCTGTGTGGTACGGTGTGTTTACAGTGAGCTGTGGCTGAACATGTTGTCCCTGAGTCACCTGTGTGGTACGGTGTGTTTACAGTGAGCTGTGGCTGAACATGTTGTCCCCGAGTCTCCTGTGTGGTACGGTGTGTTTACAGTGAGCTGTGGCTGAACATGTTGTCCCTGAGTCACCTGTGTGGTACGGTGTGTTTACAGTGAGCTGTGGCTGAACATGTTGTCCCTGAGTCTCCTGTCTGGTACGGTGTGTTTACAGTGAGCTGTGGCTGAACATGTTGTCCCTGAGTCACCTGTGTGGTACGGTGTGTTTACAGTGAGCTGTGGCTGAACATGTTGTCCCTGAGTCTCCTGTGTGGTACGGTGTGTTTACAGTGAGCTGTGGCTGAACATGTTGTCCCTGAGTCTCCTGTGTGATACGGTGTGTTTACAGTGAGCTGTGGCTGAACATGTTGTCCCCGAGTCTCCTGTGTGGTACGGTGTGTTTACAGTGAGCTGTGGCTGAACATGTTGTCCCTGAGTCACCTGTGTGATACGGTGTGTTTATACAGTGAGCTGTGGCTGAACATGTTGTCCCCGAGTCCCCTGTGTGGTACGGTGTGTTTACAGTGAGCTGTGGCTGAACATGTTGTCCCCGAGTCTCCTGTCTGGTACGGTGTGTTTACAGTGAGCTGTGGCTGAACATGTTGTCCCAGAGTCTCCTGTGTGGTACGGTGTGTTTACAGTGAGCTGTGGCTGAACATGTTGTCCCTGAGTCTCCTGTGTGGTACGGTGTGTTTATACAGTGAGCTGTGGCTGAACATGTTGTCCCTGAGTCACCTGTGTGGTACGGTGTGTTTACAGTCAGCTGTGGCTGAACATGTTGTCCCTGAGTCTCCTGTCTGGTACGGTGTGTTTACAGTGAGCTGTGGCTGAACATGTTGTCCCTGAGTCACCTGTGTGATACCGTGTGTTTACAGTGAGCTGTGGCTGAACATGTTGTCCCTGAGTCTCCTGTGTGATACGGTGTGTTTACAGTGAGCTGTGGCTGAACATGTTGTCCCTGAGTCTCCTGTGTGGTACGGTGTGTTTACAGTGAGCTGTGGCTGAACATGTTGTCTCAGAGTCTCCTGTGTGTTACGGTGTGTTTACAGTGAGCTGTGGCTGAACATGTTGTCCCCGAGTCTCCTGTGTGATACGGTGTGTTTACAGTGAGCTGTGGCTGAACATGTTGTCTCTGAGTCTCCTGTGAGGTACGGTGTGTTTACAGTGAGCTGTGGCTGAACATGTTGTCCCTGAGTCTCCTGTGTGGTACGGTGTGTTTACAGTGAGCTGTGGCTGAACATGTTGTCTCTGAGTCTCCTGTGTGGTACGGTGTGTTTACAGTGAGCTGTGGCTGAACATGTTGTCCCCGAGTCTCCTGTGTGATACGGTGTGTTTACAGTGAGCTGTGGCTGAACATGTTGTCTCTGAGTCTCCTGTGTGGTACGGTGTGTTTACAGTGAGCTGTGGCTGAACATGTTGTCTCTGAGTCTCCTGTGTGGTACGGTGTGTTTACAGTGAGCTGTGGCTGAACATTTTGTCCCCGAGTCTCCTGTGTGATACGGTGTGTTTACAGTGAGCTGTGGCTGAACATGTTGTCCCTGAGTCACCTGTGTTATACGGTGTGTTTACAGTGAGCTGTGGCTGAACATGTTGTCTCTGAGTCACCTGTGTGGTACGGTGTGTTTATAGTGAGCTGTGGCTGAACATGTTGTCCCTGAGTCTCCTGTGTGATACGGTGTGTTTACAGTGAGCTGTGGCTGAACATGTTGTCTCTGAGTCACCTGTGTGGTACGGTGTGTTTACAGTGAGCTGTGGCTGAACATGTTGTCCCCGAGTCTCCTGTGTGATACGGTGTGTTTACAGTGAGCCGTGGCTGAACATGTTGTCTCTGAGTCACCTGTGTGATACGGTGTGTTTACAGTGAGCTGTGACTGAACATGTTGTCCCTGAGTCACCTGTGTGATACGGTGTGTTTACAGTGAGCTGTGGCTGAACATGTTGTCCCTGAGTCACCTGTGTGGTACGGTGTGTTTACAGTGAGCTGTGGCTGAACATGTTGTCCCTGAGTCTCCTGTATGGTACGGTGTATTTACAGTGAGCTGTGGCTGAACATGTTGTCCCTGAGTCTCCTGTGTGGTACGGTGTGTTTACAGTGAGCTGTGGCTGAACATGTTGTCCCCGAGTCACCTGTGTGGTACGGTGTGTTTACAGTGAGCTGTGGCTGAACATGTTGTCCCTGAGTCTCCTGTGTGATACGGTGTGTTTACAGTGAGCTGTGGCTGAACATGTTGTCCCCGAGTCACCTGTGTGGTACGGTGTGTTTACAGTGAGCTGTGGCTGAACATGTTGTCCCTGAGTCTTCTGTGTGATACGGTGTGTTTACAGTGAGCTGTGGCTGAACATGTTGTCCCCGAGTCTCCTGTGTGATACGGTGTGTTTACAGTGAGCTGTGGCTGAACATGTTGTCCCTGAGTCTCCTGTGTGATACGGTGTGTTTACAGTGAGCTGTGGCTGAACATGTTGTCCCCGAGTCTCCTGTGTGATACGGTGTGTTTACAGTGAGCTGTGGCTGAACATGTTGTCCCTGAGTCTCCTGTGTGATACGGTGTGTTTACAGTGAGCTGTGGCTGAACATGTTGTCCCCGAGTCTCCTGTGTGATACGGTGTGTTTACAGTGAGCTGTGGCTGAACATGTTGTCCCCGAGTCTCCTGTGTGATACGGTGTGTTTACAGTGAGCTGTGGCTGAACATGTTGTCCCCGAGTCCCCTGTGTGGTACGGTGTGTTTACAGTGAGCTGTGGCTGAACATGTTGTCTCTGAGTCACCTGTGTGGTACGGTGTGTTTATAGTGAGCTGTGGCTGAACATGTTGTCCCTGAGTCACCTGTGTGGTACGGTGTGTTTACAGTGAGCTGTGGCTGAACATGTTGTCCCTGAGTCACCTGTGTGATACGGTGTGTTTACAGTGAGCTGTGGCTGAACATGTTGTCTCTGGGTCACCTGTGTGGTACGGTGTGTTTATAGTGAGCTGTGGCTGAACATGTTGTCCCTGAGTCACCTGTGTGATACGGTGTGTTTACAGTGAGCTGTGGCTGAACATGTTGTCCCCGAGTCACCTGTGTGGTACGGTGTGTTTACAGTGAGCTGTGGCTGAACATGTTGTCCCTGAGTCACCTGTGTGATACGGTGTGTTTACAGTGAGCTGTGGCTGAACATGTTGTCCCCGAGTCACCTGTGTGGTACGGTGTGTTTACAGTGAGCTGTGGCTGAACATGTTGTCCCTGAGTCACCTGTGTGATACGGTGTGTTTACAGTGAGCTCTGGCTGAACATGTTGTCCCCGAGTCACCTGTGTGGTACGGTGTGTTTACAGTGAGCTGTGGCTGAACATGTTGTCCCTGAGTCACCTGTGTGATACGGTGTGTTTACAGTGAGCTGTGGCTGAACATGTTGTCCCCGAGTCTCCTGTGTGATACGGTGTGTTTACAGTGAGCTGTGGCTGAACATGTTGTCCCCGAGTCTCCTGTGTGATACGGTGTGTTTACAGTGAGCTGTGGCTGAACATGTTGTCCCCGAGTCCCCTGTGTGGTACGGTGTGTTTACAGTGAGCTGTGGCTGAACATGTTGTCTCTGAGTCACCTGTGTGGTACGGTGTGTTTATAGTGAGCTGTGGCTGAACATGTTGTCCCTGAGTCACCTGTGTGGTACGGTGTGTTTACAGTGAGCTGTGGCTGAACATGTTGTCCCTGAGTCACCTGTGTGATACGGTGTGTTTACAGTGAGCTGTGGCTGAACATGTTGTCTCTGGGTCACCTGTGTGGTACGGTGTGTTTATAGTGAGCTGTGGCTGAACATGTTGTCCCTGAGTCACCTGTGTGATACGGTGTGTTTACAGTGAGCTGTGGCTGAACATGTTGTCCCCGAGTCACCTGTGTGGTACGGTGTGTTTACAGTGAGCTGTGGCTGAACATGTTGTCCCTGAGTCACCTGTGTGATACGGTGTGTTTACAGTGAGCTGTGGCTGAACATGTTGTCCCCGAGTCACCTGTGTGGTACGGTGTGTTTACAGTGAGCTGTGGCTGAACATGTTGTCCCTGAGTCACCTGTGTGATACGGTGTGTTTACAGTGAGCTGTGGCTGAACATGTTGTCCCCGAGTCACCTGTGTGGTACGGTGTGTTTACAGTGAGCTGTGGCTGAACATGTTGTCCCTGAGTCACCTGTGTGATACGGTGTGTTTACAGTGAGCTGTGGCTGAACATGTTGTCTCTGAGTCTCCTTGGCATCGCGCTCAGTCTCGCCACGGTGCCCAGCTTCGACAAGCTCCTGGAGGCAGCCACGTGAGTACCCCAAACATCATTGAACTGAGTAACACTGTTCAGTACACGACCATACATAGACTAATAATAATAATAATTGCAAAGTGGCGTATAGGCCCAGTAGGGCTGGGTATGCCTATAGTACTGTTGTATATTGTTGTTGTATCATGTGCATCATTTATCGCTATAACAAACAACTTCATTCATTCGTTCACTACTGAGTCGCTACTATTCAAACTCGTATTCCGTTTTACTATATTCCATCAAATTAAATTAATTGTATTTGGATTTTATGTAGGAATGCAACTATTATCGTCTCGCCAATGAACACATCGATTCCTTATATTGTGTATTTAGAAGGCGTCTTCCATTTATCGAAGAATGGTGATAATTGACCTTTTGTCGCAGTATTCCTCAAGACTTACACCGTCATCTATTCCTTCTTCACAGAAATGCTGGCATGAGGGAAAACCTGGCTATGTATGGAGTGGTATCTGGCATCTGGAGCAGCTGCTTCGCGCTGGGGTACGTTATAGATAGCATCATTAAAAGCCAAACTGGCCCGACTTACGACGTAGATAGTAAAATTAAAGTTGTTTTTGATGGGGCCTGCCTGTTGTAGTGGTTAGCGCCCTTGTACCGAAAAACGTAAAAACGCCAATTTATTTCAAATGTCTTTGAGAAGCCGTAAATTTAGCAACAAAACGACTAAGATATGCACCTACATGTACAATCGACCGATGCCAGTCCCACGTGACAACAGACCCTCCTCCCCCTTGTATCAACTCGTCTTTCTTTAAAGATTGACTGGTAAACGTTGAAATCTCTTTGAGAAACCAAATGGTACAGAATAATTAGGCCAAAAGGACTAAAACTGAATGACTAGTACGTGTGTAGGCATCTGCATGTACATGTATTTATAAGTATGCAACTTATTGATGTCTATTTGAGAAACCAAAATGACTCAATTAATTAAGTAATAATTAACGGAATAAAACTGTATCAGAAACTAGGGATCTACAGAATGCAACATCTTAGTGTCTATTTGAGAAAGCAAAATGACTAAAGACTAAAACTGTATCACAAACTAGGCGTCTACAGTATGCGATATTTTGATGTCTACGTGCAGCGAGTTCATCGGTCCTTCTGTGGCTGGCTGGCTGATGGACATCGTGGACTTCGGCTGGACCATGACGTTCACGGCCGGCGCCTCGGCCATCGTGGCCGCCCTGGTCGGCGCCCTCTGGATCCACGAGACCACTGCCTGCTGCCCGCGTCCCTGCCTCGCACGCGGCCCCAAGGTCGAGACGCCGGCTTCAAGGTCATCGCCGGGGGGCGTCGGGAAGGAGTCGAGCGACACTGACCACGTGGTTCGCCGAGAGGGTTCTCCCAACGAGGCCGGGGCGACGGAGACGACCCCACTGCTGCGCTCATCCCCTGTGTGTACCTAGGTCACTGCTGCATTCATCCCCTGTGTGTACCTAGGTCACTGCTGCACTCATCCCCTGTGTGTACCTAGGTCACTGCTGCATTCATCCCCTGTGTGTACCTAGGTCACTGCTGCGCTCATCCCCTGTGTGTACCTAGGTCACTGCTGCACTCATCCCCTGTGTGTACCTAGGTCACTGCTGCACTCATCCCCTGTGTGTACCTAGGTCACTGCTGCGCTCATCCCCTGTGTGTACCTAGGTCACTGCTGCGCTCATCCCCTGTGTGTACCTAGGTCACTGCTGCGCTCATTCCCTGTGTGTACCTAGGTCACTGCTGCGCTCATCCCCTGTGTGTACCTAGGTCACTGCTGCGCTCATCCCCTGTGTGTACCTAGGTCACTGCTGCGCTCATCCCCTGTGTGTACCTAGGTCACTGCTGCACTCATCCCCTGTGTGTACCTAGGTCACTGCTGCACTCATCCCCTGTGTGTACCTAGGTCACTGCTGCGCTCATCCCCTGTGTGTACCTAGGTCACTGCTGCACTCATCCCCTGTGTGTACCTAGGTCACTGCTGCGCTCATCCCCTGTGTGTACCTAGGTCACTGCTGCACTCATCCCCTGTGTGTACCTAGGTCACTGCTGCACTCATCCCCTGTGTGTACCTAGGTCACTGCTGCGCTCATCCCCTGTGTGTACCTAGGTCACTGCTGCACTCATCCCCTGTGTGTACCTAGGTCACTGCTGCACTCATCCCCTGTGTGTACCTAGGTCACTGCTGCGCTCATCCCCTGTGTGTACCTAGGTCACTGCTGCACTCATCCCCTGTGTGTACCTAGGTCACTGCTGCACTCATCCCCTGTGTGTACCTAGGTCACTGCTGCACTCATCCCCTGTGTGTACCTAGGTCACTGCTGCACTCATCCCCTGTGTGTACCTAGGTCACTGCTGCACTCATCCCCTGTGTGTACCTAGGTCACTGCTGCACTCATCCCCTGTGTGTACCTAGGTCACTGCTGCACTCATCCCCTGTGTGTACCTAGGTCACTGCTGCGCTCATCCCCTGTGTGTACCTAGGTCACTGCTGCGCTCATCCCCTGTGTGTACCTAGGTCACTGCTGCACTCATCCCCTGTGTGTACCTAGGTCACTGCTGCACTCATCCCCTGTGTGTACCTAGGTCACTGCTGCATTCATCCCCTGTGTGTACCTAGGTCACTGCTGCACTCATCCCCTGTGTGTACCTAGGTCACTGCTGCACTCATCCCCTGTGTGTACGTAGGTCACTGCTGCATTCATCCCCTGTGTGTACCTAGGTCACTGCTGCGCTCATCCCCTGTGTGTACCTAGGTCACTGCTGCACTCATCCCCTGTGTGTACCTAGGTCACTGCTGCGCTCATCCCCTGTGTGTACCTAGGTCACTGCTGCGCTCATCCCCTGTGTGTACCTAGGTCACTGCTGCACTCATCCCCTGTGTGTACCTAGGTCACTGCTGCGCTCATCCCCTGTGTGTACCTAGGTCACTGCTGCATTCATCCCCTGTGTGTACCTAGGTCACTGCTGCACTCATCCCCTGTGTGTACCTAGGTCACTGCTGCGCTCATCCCCTGTGTGTACCTAGGTCACTGCTGCATTCATCCCCTGTGTGTACCTAGGTCACTGCTGCACTCATCCCCTGTGTGTACCTAGGTCACTGCTGCATTCATCCCCTGTGTGTACCTAGGTCACTGCTGCACTCATCCCCTGTGTGTACCTAGGTCACTGCTGCATTCATCCCCTGTGTGTACCTAGGTCACTGCTGCACTCATCCCCTGTGTGTACCTAGGTCACTGCTGCACTCATCCCCTGTGTGTACCTAGGTCACTGCTGCACTCATCCCCTGTGTGTACCTAGGTCACTGCTGCACTCATCCCCTGTGTGTACCTAGGTCACTGCTGCGCTCATTCCCTGTGTGTATCTAGGTCACTGCTGCGCTCATCGCCTGTGTGTACCTAGGTCACTGCTGCGCTCATCCCCTGTGTGTACCTAGGTCACTGCTGCACTCATCCCCTGTGTGTACCTAGGTCACTGCTGAGCTCATCCCCTGTGTGTACCTAGGTCACTGCTGCGCTCATCGCCTGTGTGTACCTAGGTCACTGCTGCGCTCATCCCCTGTGTGTACCTAGGTCACTGCTGCACTCATCCCCTGTGTGTACCTAGGTCACTGCTGAGCTCATCCCCTGTGTGTACCTAGGTCACTGCTGCACTCATCCCCTGTGTGTACCTAGGTCACTGCTGAGCTCATCCCCTGTGTGTACCTAGGTCACTGCTGCGCTCATCGCCTGTGTGTACCTAGGTCACTGCTGCGCTCATCCCCTGTGTGTACCTAGGTCACTGCTGCGCTCATCCCCTGTGTGTACCTAGGTCACTGCTGCACTCATCCCCTGTGTGTACCTAGGTCACTGCTGCGCTCATCCCCTGTGTGTACCTAGGTCACTGCTGCACTCATCCCCTGTGTGTACCTAGGTCACTGCTGCACTCATCCCCTGTGTGTACCTATAGGTCACTGCTGCGCTCATCCCCTGTGTGTACCTAGGTCACTGCTGCGCTCATCCCCTGTGTGTACCTAGGTCACTGCTGCACTCATCCCCTGTGTGTACCTAGGTCACTGCTGCGCTCATCCCCTGTGTGTACCTAGGTCACTGCTGCGCTCATCCCCTGTGTGTACCTAGGTCACTGCTGCACTCATCCCCTGTGTGTACCTATAGGTCACTGCTGCGCTCATCCCCTGTGTGTACCTAGGTCACTGCTGCGCTCATCCCCTGTGTGTACCTAGGTCACTGCTGCACTCATCCCCTGTGTGTACCTAGGTCACTGCTGCGCTCATCCCCTGTGTGTACCTAGGTCACTGCTGCGCTCATCCCCTGTGTGTACCTAGGTCACTGCTGCACTCATCCCCTGTGTGTACCTAGGTCACTGCTGCGCTCATCCCCTGTGTGTACATAATTCAGGTGTTAATTGTGGCACACTCGATCACTTGGGTGAAGACGTAATTCTTTGGCTGTGATATGTGCTGAAAAACTGCAGGTGCTTCCGTTAAGTATGTTCCTTATATTCCACCAGTGACGCAGGGTAATTATATTATGCACCCGTGGAAGTTGATATTTATGCATTTTGTTTTTTTAATTGCAATGTTAAGGTGATAGAGATATATATAATATTCCCACAAATAGTGTGTATAGCTGTTAGCTTTAGGTTTTATATCGTTTATTATGGTCGTGGTTCTGTTATTTTATTTTATTCTACATAGATACCTGCATTTAACTGATGAACAAGGCTTTTCATTCATACAGTTATTCACAAAGCAATCACTTTGCTACCACTGCATGTTACTGCCAACCGCTGAAGTATATTAACTTAAGTCTAAGTTAAACTTAACTGTTAATATTAAGGTGATACGGCTTCTCGCCATCTTACAATACGTGTAGCATGTACCGACAATACTATGCATGGAAACTAATCTCATAATTTCTTGCTCTCTGCCTTTTTGTGTTACTTTTCACGTGGCTATTTGTAAATTCCTGCTAACTACATGCAACGCTTGAATCCCTTTCGCGTCATCAAACTAAGAGGAGAGACAGTACACGTAGTGCTAACGCCCACTGCACGCGTTGTGCTAACGCCCACTGCACGCGTTACGCGTCGCCGCGACGGAAGTGACGCGGGACCGTCGCGGCTCCGCGTTGAGATATGGCATGTTCTATTGTTCGGTCGTCGGTCGGCGCGCCGTCGACAGTTCAGCCAATCAGAGTAAAATTCAGGAAAAGAATGAAATTCAGTGCACCGCATGATCTGTAACAAAGCGACTGTGGCAAAGAAACTTAGCAGCCGCGGGACGAGTCGCGTCCAGTGGGCGTTGGCCACCGCGTCCGAACCGCGTCGCTGTTCGGTTCGGCCGCCGCTCCGCGTACCGCGTCCAGTGAGCGTCAGCACTAAAGTTGTGAAATCGAGCCCCAATATATAGTGGCTAAAATACCCAACATTTTAATTACGCATTTAGTGGCCTAAAACATGTATTGATTTTAACGCGGCAGTGGCGGATTCCGTTATATCTCGTGGATTCATCGGGTACATTGGGTTTGTGGTAATAAATATATATATATATACATATATAAATTATTATTATTTAACACTACATAATAACCAGAACGGTCGCAAAGACCAGAGATGGGGTGACACACATTGCGTAACTCGTGTGCAAGATAGCTTGTTATACCGTCTGATCATGGTATTGCTATGTTAATTAAAAATCCTATTGAGACCAATACAAAAAAACATGCATATGTATTTCTGCTTCATGTTCGATACCATGGATCGTGAGTATTTAGAATTCTGTACTATTCTTGATATGATTCTGTACTTCCGCTTATGGGTTTGTTAGTGGGGAAACACATCAATCGGTGAGTTACGGAACCTGCCTTAATTATCATAGGTATTATTTTACAGTTAGCATCGTACCTATGTGTACTATGTCATTATTGGCGTATAATAGCTTGTCACATGCTATATTATGGTCAGGGGCGGATCCAAAAAATCGGATAGGGGGGCCGCTTTCAGGGTCGGAGCCAGATATGCTGGATAGGGGGGGGGGCGGTTTTGGTTTTATATGTTAAATGATATAAATTAATATTTAATAAACTAATAGGCCCCCCCCCACCCTGGATCCGCCCCTGAGGGTGGATGTCGAAGCGATGTCCACGGCTTTCCACTGTTTTACGTGTTGCTTACATTCCATTCACTCGTGACGTGTTTGTACGGTAAATATAGATCTGGGAATCCTCCAGAGCGCCCCCCCCCCCCCCCCGCCTTTCCCTCAAAGAGAGGAAGGCCATGCATTCTAGGTTCAGGGCAGATCCTGCTACATGATAATTAAGCATCCTCGTGTGCCAGCGACTCGTATGCGTTGCCAAAACCTCCCGTGTACACTTTATATACGAACTTTTTACTGCAATTTAACGTAATAAAATTTGATAGGCCTACCAAGTAAGAAACTATCTTGATCTTTATGTCTTTAGCCCGATGAGGCGATGGCGAGGCGAGAATCGATCTGTACCAGAAAGACCTACATACATTGTTGTCACAGTTTTACGCACTGTATAGCCACCCCCCCCCCCTCAACCCCAAGTCCCAAGTACCAATACAAATATACATATATATATATATGTACATATATATGGTAAATCAAAGTAGCTAAACTACTCGCTTTCGCTGCGTCCGTGCTGCTTATACTGCCGATAACGCCTGATAGATCCCAAAAACCTCGGACCTTTGTAGAATAAAATACAGTTTAAAGTTTGACCTCAACCATCACGGTTATCGCTCACACAACCATGCGTGACGTTTCTGAAGGAGTACGGGGCGGGGTTGGAGCTGAAAAATGATTGACAATTATGAACGAATGAGGCCAAAGGAGATCAAAGGTTTCTTTGAGTAGGAGGTGCCAAGAAATAGACCCCGGGGGGGGTCTAGTGCCCCCCCCCCCCACACTTCCATGACATATATATTTGAAACTGGAGTGTTTCTGCCTAGATATGTGTTATAGATATGTGCCCCGTCAAGGCGCAACTGGAGTGAATGCGGACCCTTGCTCGACACATGCGGGCGCCCACGACACGGCGATCGCAGCAGAGCGGGAAACTGAACATTTGTTCCTAGATTGTGCAGGCTGACGTTTTCGTCACTATGACGTTTTGGGTTCTAACATTTCTTCATACACTTTTTGACGAAGATGGTATAAGTACTTATTATAATCGCGGATTTCGTCGCATTACACAGACTTTTATCACATGAAATTCATCTTCAAACCCATATCTTAGGGGTCTGGAAGGGGTAAATGGCGACACGCGACACAGACATATTTGAAAAATCGATATGCGACATCGAGTATGGGCCCTAAAAATTCCGCCACTGATGGTCTGAACAAGCGACATCGACACAGACAGTGGCATTTTAGAAAGAATTAACGACACTAAACTCAGCTAAGAAGCGACACGGAACGTCGTGGAAAATCGACATAAAACGACACTGAGAATTTTGAAAAATCGACATTGGACACTCGATCCCCTCTTTCAGGCGCCTTGTTTTCCATTCCTAAATCTGTATACACTGTCATAGACTTGATAGACAACGTAATTACTAGGTAGGCCTATGTCGATTTCTACTGCCAGGGGATGGTTTGATATTCGTAGTCCGTTTGGTCAGTTATATATTGTGAGATATCGGTATACATGTATATATAACGGTTTCTTAAGCGCAATTCTAAACTGAGTGATATTATTATATCTCTAACATGCAATAAATCTGGTGTGGGGAGGTGTGTGTGTGGGGGGGGTGGGGGGTGGGGGGGGTGGTGCTGCGGATGGCCCTTGATGCATGGGAGAGTGAACATTTGTGATGAAAAGGATGCCGCTATAGATCGGATGTTATAAAACTTGCGACCGGGAGGTGGGGGGGTGGGGGGACTTGCGAAAGCGGGTTTGCCGCCGAAAAAAGAATAAACCGAAAGGGCTTTTACCGTGATATAAAGAATAAACCGAGCGGGTCTGCATGGAACTGTGACATAGAGCGAGTCAACGGAAACATGTACCCCTTCCGAGCGGATTTTGGCGGGAAAACGCCCCTAGCGAGCGCATTTTGGCGGTGAAAATAGAGGTTGTGGGGGGGGGGGGCTTTACCGCAAAATCCCCCCAAATTCCAGCAACGCATTAACTACCGCCGAGGGGGGGGGGGGGGGGCTGCATGCTGCATCTAAAGCCAATAACGTATATATTCTGTATATCTATATATAACATATCATTTTTATTAGACAAAAATGTATTTTCCCCACTTCCCAAAAAAACACATAGGTCTCAAACGTCTACCAGACCACCGGGGTAGTCTTAGCGGCCAGACTCATTAAAGGTTCTACAATACATTTTAATATAACCTATATTATCGGGGGGGGGGGTTCTCGGGAATGCATGAGCTTTTCATTTTCACTATTTCTTTCACCGGCAACTGGGAATTGACAGTCAACAATAATTCTTTTTGAACTGGGAATGGGACATTGGCCGACCGTCGTGATCAAGAATTTTCGTATTGATGGTGAACTGGGAATTTGAATATTAATTTAAATAACCGTGAATCGGCAAATCGTAAACTTAATTAATTTGGGCCTATATCATGTATCCGCCCTTCATTTGCATGCGACGGAGAGTTGTCCTTTTAACTAATCGTGATATGGGGATACATAAAATCTGCGTTAACTGCCCCCCCCCCCCCCCACCCCTCACACACACACACACCTCCAAACTAAATTCCGTTGCCGCAGACGTTTATTCGGTGTCCGGGTCGACGCGGCCTGTAGTTAATCAAAAACTTGAACCTGTGGCTTTAAGCGCTCAGGCATAGATAAAACAGTTGTGAATTGACATTTCTTTTAGTTGAAACAGTTATCATTGTATCCAGTATTACACAAGTATTAATTGAACATGCTTGACGGAATCTCTGCGACACGTTTACCAGTTTAAAAGGCAAGCTTCAACTTGCAGCTTTGTTTTGCCAGGGGACATTTAATGGTCATGTGACCAGCATACGCAAATCGATTGGCTGACACTAAAAGTACAGCATATGTAAAGATAGTCCTCTGCATTCGACCTCTATACGACTCAATCGGCATAATTTAGACGGTTTAGGTGACGAAAATAGAAACATTATCTATATTGGATCCAATAAATATTCAAAATGGAGCCTGTATGATCACTAAACGTGGCTATTGAGATATAAAATGTATCAATATTTACAATATGCTCGTTCCGGGCGATGAATTTTGATGTCATCTCGCGGGAAATACAATTTCGCGCCATTTGAAAAGCTTTGTTGTCATTCCTGAGAGCTTTGACGTGGCCGCTGAGAGTCGACCAACTCTTTCGGCAAATACGTAACTATTATTCACCATCTGCTAATCACGGAGGCGTGAGACACGAAAAACCGATCTCGCTCGAAGCCAGTGAACTTTTTGAGGGTATACACGCTCGGAAAATGCCTCCGCGTAGAATATTTTGGTCGACCAACAGCACGTAGCCGGCGGCAGCAGCCATAAACGTGGAGCGGAAAAGATGGCTTTGAAATAAACCGGAAGAAAGTGTGCTATTTCCCGAATCAATTACGGCGGCTCGCTATGTCCCGAGGCAATAATGTCCGGCTAGCTGCTGTGGTACCTCGTCGGCGCCTGAGTGAGGCATCAGACTTCAGTGTCTCCTCGCCTTCATCTGAATTGCTTTACCTGTCATCTGTGTATCCCTCGTCTCCGTCCGCGGCGACACCCCCTGGACTGATGATGGAGGCGGGGCATACCCCTCGCCACGGGCAGGGCGCGGGGCAGGACTTCTTCCAGGTGACCCCTGGGCCAGGCTCTGAGCTTTCCTTCTCGTCACCCACCACCCACTGTCTGCCTGAAACACCACATGGACATAACTACACCGCCAGTTACAGTAGTTCTCTCAGTAAACCTCAGGTATAGTATTTATATTCAATATTTGTGTAGCAGCTGTTTGTACGGGGTACGTAGGCTGTGGCCGCCAAAGATTGTGGCCGCCATAGGCTGTGGCCGCTGGTGGCAGCTCATGAGGGACGGGGTGGGTGGTGGGGGTGTTTTCTGTATACGATCTGTGCCTCGAAGTCTACTTATCTTCCACAGAAAATAACAGTACACGATCCACTTGTCAGGTCTTCCATTTTACGCCCTGAAAATATCAGTACACGTTCTGTGCCTTGAAGTCCACTTGTCAGGCCTTCCATTTCACGCCCTGAAAAAAACAGTACACGATCTATGCCTTGAAGTCCAGCCTTGACACATGGCTCTCTTGACCTCGCACCTAAAGGAGATAAGAGAGCCATGAAGCCAGTTTCGGTTGTGAGCGTTGATTTAAAAATCAGCGCCCTTCATCCGTTGATTGCAGAAAGTACAGAAATAAACGGTCCTTATCAATTTGTCAAGTTGTTCTTCATATCTTTATAGTTCCAGGGGGAATGAGATTGAAAACAAACAAAATCCACCACTTTTTGTACTGGTGAAAGTTTTCAACAACAATTTTCAACAACTATCCCCGCCGCCATGTCGCTGTTACGTCACAGTTCTTGTCGATCTCCCGGCAGACGGAGCTCGTTCCTCGCATCACCATTTTTCCTAGGACTATGGCGTAAGCGTAACCCCCTCTGCCGGGAGATTGACGAGAACTGTGACTCCTGCCAATCAATGCCATTGATTGATTGCCATTGGCGGCCACAGCCTACGTGGACCGTTTGTACGGGTCTGTATGAATTACCATGTGATTAATTGTACAGCACATGGTCACATGACGTACAGATTCTCACTGTAATTCGTGTTGTAAGATTATTTTGCTCGCCAAAAGGCATAGTAAATCAACCGACACATTGGGGGAGGGGAATAGTTACCATAGTATGTGAGGCTGTATACCCTCCCCTGCCCCTCCCCCCCCCCCCCCCCCCCCACCCACTGTGTATTTGTCAATTTACTATGCCTGTGCTCCTCCATCTGTATACAGAGCTGAGTGCTGTAATAATAGTCTGCTCTATTATTGGTATGTGAGGAGTTATTCACATCAGTCTATATATATGTAGAGCCAACTACTGTATATATTGTCTTATGTACTATTTGTATGTCACCCAAACATTCCCTGAGCTCAGTTAGCCAGGTCAATGGGTGGGGGGAGGGAGGGGGGGGGGGGGGGACATGAATTTCTCTTGACTTGGCATTGATTGGCAGGCATGTTAGGGGGCCGCGGATGTAGGTAAAATATTGGTGACATGATCGATGCCGTTTGAAAAGCAAATCAGCATATTGTTACAGGCCTGTATGAATAATCAGGGCCATTAATTTGATTACTGATCATTGCAGTCCAGACCAGGGAGCCATTTTTCATTAATGTTTTTTTGCTGGTATTTCCAGCTGCTCTTTTTGCATTTAGTTTCTCCACAACACAGATCTCATATGCATATGACAGGTGAACTTGCCACACTTTGGTTAACTTGGCACACTATGGCAAGTGAACTCGCTACACCTCCGGGTGAAGTCGCGCTGCTTTATTATACTTAGTATGTACTTACAGTTACTTTCTAAACAAATGATGTTCTCTTTGTTACATGCAGGCAACCTCTATTTCAAGCTTATACATACAGAATTGTTAATGCTTTGACGATGAAGACATCATACATGTGATATACATTACAATATGCAAGTTACCCAAATGTGTGGAGAGTTCACCTCACCTCTATGAGAGCTATTAACTATTAAGAACAGCTGGTCGACCTCTGTCACCTGGTGACCTGTCAGGGCCCCAGAAACCACTGCATGCCGTATCTTGACAAAGCGCTACAACTCATTAATCTGCTTATGAAAACAAACAGCGAGGCGTTGGGCAATCGCATGTGGTGCGAGTGTACTGTTGTGTGTGGAGAAGGCGGGGGTCAAGCTTGGGTGGTGGGATGATTGAGTTGTTTGCTGTGAAAATAGTGTGCATGGTAGGGATGTAGAAACTAGAAATGTAGACAGAAACTGAATAAACAGGCAGTTTGGTTTCAGATGTCTACCGAGTGAGATCTTTGAACCTGGGGGCCAAGCTGAAGAGTGACTTTTACTTTTGGGATGGGGCTAACAATTAAGAGAATACTCACTATAACAACAGTTATGGAGCTGCCGGATCTGAGGGGTCAATATTGATCTGTGGTATCAAATCTGGATCTAAGAAACTAAATACGAATATGAATGGTCAAATCTGGATCTCAGGGTGTGTCAGTGCACTCTTTGTAGACCACCAAACACAACATTTTGTCATATAAATTTACTCATCGATATCCGAACAAGTTCGTTAACAGGGTCTGTAGGTCACAGGTCAAAGTCAAGATCAAGGTCATTGTAGTGGACCGAAGACATAATCTGGATTTTACATGTTACGTCATCTCACCCTACGGGTGATGCAATCTCGTGTTACTATGTTATCTATTCCAAAGCGTGTCCTGCATATCATATAGACCATTTGATCATCTGGGGGGTGGGGGTGGGTGTCTCACTGGTTGAAATAAAAAGGCTAGTGGAATAGGACAAGTAACTACAAGGGTGAGCACTATATGTGCTATATGATATCTCAAAGGTTTTAAGTAAGAAATGTTTCGACTGAAGATGTAACTATGAGAAAGATAGACTTACTATGGATATCTCTATACCAGTACTTGAAAAATGTATTATAGCCTATTGTGATCTATCAGTCCAGGCCTAGTGAATGAAAGGACTAAAATGTCTCTGGCTAAATGGGAATAACTTTTTGAGTAATACACTTAATGCATGTCATCCAGAATGGGGTGGTCTCCCTGGTGTAGTGGTTAGAGCACAGGGCATGTTGTGTTCTTTATCATCTCTGGCCATTCCTTGTCCCATTTTAGCCCAAATGATGCTTCTTGGGTATGGAATTTTCATTGTGTCCATTCGGGTCTGGGGCAACAAATAAGACTGGGGATGTTAGACCACTTCACTAATTTTTGGTGTGACCTGAACATTAGTGCTGCCAGAGTGGATCTAAGTGGGTGGGGGCAGATGTCCTGTGAACAGCAGGCTATCACAATCTAGGCGGGTGGAGGCAGATGTCATGTTAGCAGGCTGTCACAATCTAGGTGGGTGGGGGCAGATGTCATGTGAGCAGGCTGTCACAATCTAGGTGGGTGAAGGCAGATGTCATGTGAGCAGGCTGTCACAATCTAGGCGGGTGGGGGCAGATGTTACGTGAGCAGGCTGTCACAATCTAGGCGGGTGGGGGCAGATGTCATGTGTGCAGGCTGTCACAATGGGGCGGATGTCAAGTGAACAGCAGGCTGTCACAATCTAGGTGGGTGGGGGCAGATGTCATGTGTGCAGGCTGTCGCAATCTAGGGGGGTGAAGGCAGATGTCATGTGAGCAGGCTGTCACAATCTAGGTGGGTGGGGACAGATGTCATGTGAGCAGGCTGTCACAATCTAGGTGGGTTGGGGCAGATGTTACGTGAGCAGGCTGTCACAATCTAGGTTGGTGGGGCTGGACTTTATGTGAGCAGGCTGTCACAATCTAGGCGGGTGGCGCAGATGTCATGTGTGCAGACTGTCACAATGGGGTGGATGTCATGTGAACAGCAGGCTGTCACAATCTAGGTGGGTGGGGGCAGATGTCATGTGAACAGCAGGCTGTCACAATCTAGGTGGGTGGGGGTGGATGTCATGTGTGCAGGCTGTCACAATCTAGGTGGGTGGGGGCAGATGTCATGTGAACAGCAGGCTGTCACAATATAGGTGGGGTGGGGGCAGATGTCATGTGAGCAGGCTGTCGCAATCTAGGTGGGTGGGGGCAGATGTCATGTGAACAGCAGGCTGTCACAATCTAGGTGGGTGGGGGCAGATGTCATGTGAGCAGCAGGCTGTTACAATCTAGGTGGGTGGGGGTGGATGTCATGTGTGCAGGCTGTCACAATCTAGGTGGGTGGGGGCAGATGTCATGTGAACAGCAGGCTGTCACAATATAGGTGGGGTGGGGGCAGATGTCATGTGAGCAGGCTGTCGCAATCTAGGTGGGTGGGGGCAGATGTCATGTGAACAGCAGGCTGTCACAATCTAGGTGGGTGGGAGCAGATGTCATGTGAACAGCAGGCTGTCACAATCTAGGTAGGTGGGGGCAGATGTCATGTGAGCAGCAGGCTGTCACAATCTAGGTGGGTGGGGGCAGATGTCATGTGTGCAGGCTTTCACAATCTAGGTAGGTGGGGGCAGATGTCATGTGAGCAGCAGGCTGTCACAATCTAGGTGGGTGGGGGCAGATGTCATGTGTGCAGGCTTTCACAATCTAGGTAGGTGGGGACGGATGTCATGTAAGCAGGCTGTCACAATAGGGCGGATGTTATGCGAGCAGGCCAGGGTGCGCACAGGCTTGAAAAGTGCTTGAATTTTGACTGATGCCTGGAAAAGGTCATAAAACAGAAATGGGCCTTGAGGTCGATCCAATGTACTTGAATTTGCTTGAAACTAGGGCAGTTACAATGAAAAGTGCTTGATTTCAAACTGGACGGGGCACTGGCAAAGACCCAAGAAAAAATCGAACAAAAGCTGGCTGAATTGAAGAAGTAGCAATTAATAAAAGTAAAGTGATTACCGGTAACTCCAATAAATGCTGTTGGTTGGTAATAAATAAATGTGAACACTGCCTTCTTGTTGTCATTCCTTATTTCCGCTATCAAAGATTGTATGCACAAAATTTAGTCCCCAAAGTTTTGCAATTTGTATGCTTGAAGTAGACAAGAGAAGGTAAAAATTGTCCTTGAAAAGTCCTTGAATTTTTCTAGTGCTTTCCTTAAGGCTTCAATTTGATGGAACCTTGCCTGTATGAACCCTGGCTCGCTGTCACAAACTAGGTGGGTGGGGGCAGATGCTATGTGAGCAGGCTGTCACAATCTAGGCGGGTGGGGCGGGACTTTATGTGAGCATGCTGTCACAATGGGGCGGATGTCATGTGAGCAGTAGGCTATCATAATATAGGTGGGGGGGGGCGGATGTCATGTGAGCAGGTTGTCACAATCTAGGTGGGTGGGGGCAGATGTCATGTGAGCAGGCTGTCTCAATCTAGGCGGGTGGGGGCAGATGTCATGTGAGCAGGCTGTCACAATCTAGGCGGGTGGGGGCAGATGTCATGTGAGCAGGCTGTCACAATCTAGGCGGGTGGGGCGGGACTTTATGTGAGCAGTAGGGTGTCATAATATAGGTGCCGGGGGGGGGGGGGCGGGGTATGAGATGCGGTATATAGTGGTATATACAGGTATGCGTCACATTCCGACTGGCTGGGTTCGGTAGTATGTCTTGGGGGGACAAGGTGCCTGGTGACCTTTGGCTGTATTATTTTTCAGTCTACAAGCTACAGTCAATCACTTGATTCATGTCATGGGTGTCTGGGGTCAATGTGTGTATTCCATGTAACAGGAGAATAATAAGCAAGCCCAAGAGCTCAAACCAAACACAAAGATTATGGAGGCCTAAAATGGTACCTCTTCAGATGCTCTGCAGTCAAGTCTTGTTATTATACTATTAGTCTTCAATCACGGATGAATTAAGAGTTTTGTAAAAAAAAAAAAAAAATCTCAATCCACTAGTTGCTGAGCCATTGAAAACTCATTACCTCACTAGTATGTCTGTGACGTAATGCTAAATATCGATGCAGAGTTCCACTTGCCTGGTATCGTATTAACACCGTGCCTGAGGCAATACAGAAGGGTTCTGTGTTGGAAATGAAATCTTTGCCATATTCTGACCTAACGGAGTACAATACATCCACATTCTCTGCTGGAAATGAAATCTTGGCCACAATGTGACCTAGTATGTGTATCATTACTTGTATATTTTACTTCTAGGTGAAGCGGAAATTAGAGCTCGAGTCGCCAGGTGACCGAGGTTTCAAGACGCCGCGAGGTAAAGGTCGACGCGGCGGCGGCGGCGGCGGCAGGACACCCGTCTTGTCCCCAAGTCCCAGAGGTGAGTCCTTCAGACACGTGGTCAAGGGGTGGCAGTGCAATAAGTTAGTGGATGGCTTCTCCTGTCAAGTAAAAACCTTATATTTCTGAAAAACGTCGCAAACAATCTCAAATGCATGAAATGCATCTGGACTTCCAGCGGGGTGGAACCGTGACGTACCAGTTAGTGCGTTCAACTATTGTCGTGTCTGCTCTGCTTGTACCACCGGTGCAAATGCCTATGTTTGTTCCAGGATAAAGACCCCCATGTCTTTTTTGTTTTCGCAAAGAGTAGGGACTACTCCCGAACACATGGTTCCACCACCTTTCCATTTTTGCCATATTATTGTCCTGCTGCCTGCCATCAGCTACCAATGAGACGCAGAGAACAAGTTCCATGCAGCTGTGTGGAGAGCCATATTTATTTACAAGTAGTATTGATTTCATGGATATGAAAAACTCAACTTGTGACGCCTTTGGTTTGTTTCAGGCGCGGCTGTGTCTCCCAGCGAGAAGACCCGGTACGACACCTCTCTTGGTCTCCTCACAAAAAAGTTTGTTGGTTTGCTGCAGTCATCTCCCGAAGGGGTGAGTAATAAAAGTTGCTGGACGTGATCAATATTGTGGAGATCAGCAAAGAGGGGTAATGCAAGAAAATAGTTTCGGCATTACTTTGGTATTCCATTTACGTACCGGTAGATAGGATTCTTTGGCACTCCTTCTTACGTACATAAGATTCTTTTGTGGAAAGCTTTTACAGAGAAAATCAAAATGGACGTTATTTAGTGCCCCGAATCCAGACCATTTGAGAAAAGTAATAAGGGCAAGAGTTTATCTTTTACGGACATGCAGGACACTTGACCATGACATTGTACATGCTTAGTCAACTATAAGTATTTTTTTTTATTTTTTTTTTAAACTATACAACTATAAGTAACTCCTGTATCTCATTCATGACACCATGACATTGTACATGCTTAGTCAACTATAAGTTGTTGTTGTTGTTGTTTTTTTTGTTTTTTTGTTTTTTTAAACTATACAACTATAAGTAACTCTTGTATCTCATTCATATTTCAGGTTCTTGATCTGAATCGTGCTGCAGAGTTATTAGATGTCCAAAAGCGCCGAATATATGACATCACCAATGTGCTGGAAGGAATTAACCTCATCACCAAAAAGTCGAAAAACAACATTCAGTGGGGGTAAGAGGAACCGACTGCTGTGTGGTCCAGGTCCACATACGCTGGTCACCCACCCCACCCATCACCACAGTGATAAGAGCTCTGACAACTGACATAAATATAGTCCTACCTATAACTATTTTAACACTTCTTTATTTTAAACTCACCGGTACATGAAAATAAACTTAAATATGTTACCGGCACGTACCGGCAGTTAGTTTGAGTGAATTGGAACTCAAGCTCCATATGAAATGTGTAACATGGTATAGCCAGTATCCCTATTTGTCGGACAAACGCTGGTTACTTTGCAGTTTGGATATTTGAGAAAGATGCGGAAGGCCCGAGCACACTAAAAATTAGCTGTAAACCCTAACCTTAATCAAGATACAAGTCAAAAGCAATATAGTTAGTTTTGCATTTTTGGTAGCTGGTAACTGGTAGCTTGGTAAACTGTTGCTTCGTTTTAGTATTTGAACAGTGTTATTTGCATCTTTCACGCCGTTAAACGTACATGTCTTAAAGATCCTTACTATTTTTCTTGTTAGAACATTTGTTTGCAAAAATGTCTTTATATGCGTTTGTGAGAGAAATCATTGTGTACTATCGAAATACGTTAGATTTGTCAACGTCTTTGTAAGTTGTTAGTTTGTAACTGTGTGCTTAACAAGCTTTTATTTATTGTCTTCTGCTTTGTTTTTGCAGTGGGTCCAAAAACTCGTCTGGCACCTCCTCTCACACCTCCGTGCCGACAAACACAAGTGTTGGCGCCGCTAAGTCAGGTCAGTAACCCATGCTGGACAGCGTCAACAATAGGTATATGATCCGGAGAACGTTCCAACGATTCTATGGTTATATGGTCCGGTAAACGCTCCTACGGTTATATGGTCCAGTGAACGCTCCAACGGTTCTACGGTTATATGGTCCAGTGAACGCTCCAACGGTTCTACGGTTATATGGTCCAGTGAACGCTCCAACGGTTCTACGGTTATATGGTCCAGTGAACGCTCCAACGGTTCTACGGTTATATGGTCCAGTGAACGCTCCATCGGTTCTACGGTTATATGGTCCAGTGAACGCTCCTACGGTTATATGGTCCAGTGAACGCTCCATCGGTTCTACGGTTATATGGTCCAGTGAACGCTCCAACGGTTCTACGGTTATATGGTCCAGTGAACGCTCCAACGGTTCTACGGTTATATGGTCCAGTGAACGCTTCTACGGTTATATGGTCCGGTGAACGCTCCATCGGTTCCACGGTTATATGGTCCAGTGAACGCTCCAACGGTTCTACGGTTATATGGTCCAGTGAACGCTCCAACGGTTCTACGGTTATATGGTCCAGTGAACGCTCCAACGGTTCTACGGTTATATGGTCCAGTGAACGCTCCAACGGTTCTACGGTTATATGGTCCAGTGAACGCTCCAACGGTTCTACGGTTATATGGTCCAGTGAACGCTCCAACGGTTCTACGGTTATATGGTCCAGTGAACGCTCCAACGGTTCTACGGTTATATGGTCCAGTGAACGCTCCAACGGTTCTACGGTTATATGGTCCAGTGAACGCTCTAACGGTTATATGGTCCAGTGAACGCTCCAACGGTTCTACGGTTATATGGTCCAGTGAACGCTCTAACGGTTCTACAGTTATATGGTCCAGTGAGCGCTCCAACGGTTGTACGGTTATATGGTCCAGTGAACGCTCCAACGGTTCTACGGTTATATGGTCCAGTGAACGCTTCAACGGTTCTACGGTTATATGGTCCAGTGAACGCTCCAACGGTTCTACGGTTATATGGTCCGGTGAACGCTCCATCGGTTCCACGATTCTATGCACCAGTTCGCATTGTTTCTTTTGCAAAATGAAATGCTGTGGGAGACGTAACGGCACAATGAACGGATACGTATCTTTAAAACGAAGGTATATTCAGCGCTATTATTAAAAAACCGATAAAAGTGAATGACAGAGCCGGATGACTAGACATGAGGTGATGTGAGTGCACAGAATGAATCTTTTTGCTGCCCTGCAGACTGTCCAGTGATGCTATTTTTCACTTCTTTTTTTTTCTCTCTATCCTATTTTCTAAGATTTCTTCAAAAATACCTGTTTTTTGATATTTGCTTTACCCGCAATTTCAAAAATGTGAATTGCTATAAAAGTGTGCAAATCGCTTGTATTATTTCTCTGTCAGGTTCTAATAACGAAAATGTAGGTACCGTACATGTACAGCTGAGCAATGTATAGGCAATTTTCCAACAAAATATTTTCTCAATAATGTAATTTTATTGTCATTCGTTTATCCGATATGAGCCTGAATAATGTTGCTACATATGCTGTTTGAGTCTTACTATTTGCTTCGATTTTCCTACTTTGGTCGTACGTTTGTCCTGCCTTTCGTAGGGTTGTGCTTCACAGCCTGGGTGAGGGGTTCCGTTATGAACAAAGTGTGAACTGGGAGGTATAGTGTACTTAATGTATTTATTTTTCATATTTTTACAGAGATCAATCGGTTAGCTGAAGAAGAAAGCAAACTGGATAAGTTAATAACGAACTGCACCCAAGAACTAAAAGTCATGACCGAGAGTGCTGACAACTCAAGATATCCTTTTTTTATGTACTTCAGCGAAAAATGAACGAAAAGATGTCGCACATCTGTAGCAATATTGCTTACTACTGTAAACTGCCTATTTGAAGCCGCGGCTTATATTAGGAAGTTGGAGGTTCCACTTTCCGGGTTTGAGTCGCAAGTCAGGGTACGGCGTTAAATAGGGCCTTTTGCTGATTTAAAGTGAGCGTGGCGAGACAAGCCGGGGGCGGGGCGGTAATACGAAAATTACCGGTGTTGCCAAAATAATGTATTGCATCATAACGTCATACAAGTCAACAAGTCGGGAGGGAGATAATTCAACATTGTAACATTGGTAACATTGTGCCTCCCTATTATTTATCTCAAGAATTCCTGGATTTTAGTTTCGGTTACTTAAGTATAATAATCTAATCAGCTATCTTCATGCTATGCTTTGCCCTCTGTTGTTAAAAGAAGGTAACAAAAGTTTCCGTTTGTGTACAAGTTTTACATTGTGTGGGTCCCGTAACATAACTGGAGTTACTAAAATGAGGAAAACGCCCGCTCATCTTGTCTGAAGCATATACATAAGTCGTCTAATGAACTGTTTTCATGCTATACTCATGCCCCATATTGACAGGTCATAATTCTGTTTCTATACGCATAAATATACGCATCTTACAACGCTTTCTTTCGTATAACGGGACTCCCGAGTAACTAAAATGAGGAATTTCCTTGACTGAGGACTTACGTTGGCGTACGTGACATACCAGGACATACGGGGAATCCAGTCGTTTGAGGAACAGACAGTGATCGCCATAAAGGCCCCTCCAGAGACGAGACTGGAGGTCCCTGACCCCTCACAGGTAGGTCAGCCCCTCCACTGGGGGGGTGGGAGAGCACAATCTGTTACCCTCCCCCACCCGCCAGTACACCGGACTGGAGGTCCCTGACCCCTCAAAAGTAGGTCACCCCCTTCACCGGGGGGAGGGCACTAATCTATCACCCCCCTCTCCCACACCCGCCAGTACAACAGACTGGAGGTCCCTGGCCCCTCACAAGTAGGTCACCCCCTCCACCGGGGGGGAGGGGGTGGCACTAAACTATCATCGCTAATTTTCACAATAACCAAGTAAGAATATTTTCCGGTCATCTGAAATATAAATATGTATATATATATATATAAATGTATCTCCATTTAATTTATGCTACTTAAACCGACAACTGTTTTGAGCCACTTTAGTTTTACATGTACTATAAAGGTTATCTAATGAGCAGTAAGTGCATGGCCGGAGTATACATGTTGAATCTGAAAGCTAAATCCGTTGGCCGTTAGTTACACAACACATCGTTTAATGATATATTATGTGCACATTTTTGCAGAAAATCCAGATTTGGTTGAAGAGCGCTAACGGCCCTGTGGAGGTGTATCTGTGCCCCGAGGAGCATGACATGTCAGCGAACGTCAGCATCAGCGCCCGGGCGGGGGTGGGGGGCGGGGCGGGGGCGGGGGCCAGGGCCGGGGCCGGGGCGGGGGGTGTGGAGGCCGCTGTGTCGGAGACCAGTCGCTCCTCGTGCGTCTCTGGACCCCCGTCCGACGAGGACACCACCTCGGTGGACAGTTTTCAAAGTAAGTGGCGAGCCCAGTCCGTGTGAGATTTAAGATACCTCCGACCAGGACAGGCTTGGAACGCCGTTCAGCCGACTACGGGGTTTAGTCGGCTAAAATGACCGTGTAAATGATCGGCGAATTTAGCCGACTAAGAGCCGTAACCGGCTAAACTATGTACGTGAAATAGGCTACTGATGTCCAGTATAACCCCCCCTCCCCCCACATATCACCTATTTCGTTATCCCAAGCGACTTCTTGGCTAGGCCTTGTGTGCAGTGTGCCCAGTTAAACCGCCAGGGGGCAGTAATGTCTCTTTTTCTATTCATGTCCAATGGCGCAATGACGACAACGTAACGACAGAAAAAAGGGAATACTCTTTAGTTTACGACTTCATTGTGACCTTGACCTTGTAGGCGCGGACCCCAGTTTCCGGCACGCGCTGCTGGACGCCCAGGACATCTCTCCCGAGGCGGACAGCCAGCTGTTGCTCCACACGGACGACCAACATCTGGATCCGCACTTCGAGAGTCTGGAGCCCCCGCTGGACGAGGAGGACTACATGTTCAGCCTGGGCCAGGGCGAGGGGATCACTGACCTCTTCGACATTGACGATATGATACAGATATAAGGCTCACCGCCTGCTGACGTACGCGTCTCGCAGCCTCCCTCCCATGGATCAGACGTCAGACATTACGGGCTGGCGTTTCGCAGCCTCCCTCTAATGGATCAGACGTCACGGGCTCGCGTCTCGCAGCCTCCCTCCCATGGATCAGACGTCACGGGCTCGCGTCTCGCAGCCTCCCCCCCATGGATCCCACGTCAGACGTCCTGGCTCCTACAGACTCCCCGTGGCCGCTGCTGATATTGTGGTCTGCGTTAACTGCCGGAAATAACGTTGATCCTAATCGGGGGTGGAGAGGGTTCAAAATTATGACATAATTTGGGGTTAAAAAGGCTTAAAAATGATTACTTAAATCGGGGTTGAAAAAGGTTAAGAATTATGACATAAATCGGGGTGGAAAAAGGTTCAAAATTGTGACCTAAATCGGAAAGGAAAAGGGTTAAAAATGGTGTCCTAAATCAGCGTGCAAAGGGGTTAAAAAGGATGATTTGCATTCGCCCGCATGACCGGCTGGTCCCGAGGTCTTCACTGGTGTTGACCAGGGTTAACATTATCGTCCCGGTCGTTCTTCCATGTTAGGGCGCCAGACTCGCCTACCAATTACTGCACTAGTCCATGTCGTGGGTAGTGACCTGGAAGATGGACCCCTTGCAGTCACCGCCAAACAGGCTGGTCGAGATGCAGGCTGAAAGGGTTAAAGGTTGTGATATTTAATGGCAGAACCCTCGTTGTTATGGTCATTTCAAATGGTTGGACATGATGGTCGCAGTGACGAAAAGTTACTTTGATTGTGGGTGTAAATGGTTTAAGATTGTGGTCTTCATTGACAGGGACGAGATTTTCTTGATAATATTGTATGTCTCTTTTTAATTATTTGAAGAGGATACTAAAATGCTTCCCACTATTTGCGCCAGCCATGGTTTTTCAAAGTTATTTGCGATGTTCTCGCAATGATATTTGATATCTTGTTAATTAAACAACCAATCATTGATTCGTTAATGCATCGAATTGTGCAGGAAAACACTTTGTGATTCAAATCAAGTTAAGTCTTCATCACTTCTGTGTGTTCGCGATGACATTATGTGGACCACAACGTCACCAAGGTGCTCAGTTATGTCCTCGATGACATTGTTCTGATCAGATCGTCTTCGATGGAATTGTGTCAGTCACGTCACCAAGGTGCTCAATTATGTCCTCGATGACATTGTTCTGATCAGATCGTCTTCGATGGAATTGTGTCAGTCGCGTCACCAAGGTGCTCAGTTATGTCCTCGATGACATTGTTCTGATCAGGCCGTCATCGATGGAATTGTGTCAGTCACGTCACCAAGGTGCTCACTTATGTCCTCGATGACATTATGTGGACCACATCGTCACCAAGGTGCTCAATTGTATGTTCTCGATGACTGTTTATATACATATCCTAATGGTTGATGATATTACACATGCGTGCGCTAATAATTCTAAAAAAAAAACACTTGTTAGACTATAATAAAGGTATATGTTATAATGAAACCCCACATCACTTACAGCGTAAATAAGACCAATTGCTTATCCTTGGCTGCTCCTTGAAATTGTACAGATTATGCGTTGCTTCCCTGTGTGTTTTCGCCGTGATACTGCAGGGGACCTGTCTAATTTAAAATAGGATGTATGTTTACTGGCGGCACCGATACTTCTCCGGATTATTTTCTGGGGAATGCTAATCTCTTTAACACGCTTATTATCTGTCAACCTAAACCGAGGCAAAGGTGATCCCCGTGTACCTGGTTCATTGTTAACCTCGGCAGTGCACGGCCCAGGTGATCCCCGTGTACCTGGTTCATTGTTAACCTCGGCAGTGCACGGCCCAGGTCGTGATCCCCGTGTACCTGGTTCATTGTTAACCTCGGCAGTGCACGGCCCAGGTTCACAGATGTACCTAATAATATCCGCTTGCAGACGAAAGCTGTACATTGTTACCTTAGTTAATGACATGAAATTCGTGCATTGGCACTCAATGATGTCAATTGACGAATGAACCAATCTGTGTATTGGTGCTTAATGACGTCAATTCACGGATGAATGACGTCAATTGACGAATATACCAATCTGTGCGTTGGTACTTAATGACGTCAACTGACGAATGAACCAATCTGTGCATTGGTACTTAATGACGTCAATTCACGGATGAATGACGTCATTTGACGAATATACCAATCTGTGCGTTGGTACTTAATGACGTCAACTGACGAATGAACCAATCTGTGCATTGGTACTTAATGACGTCAATTCACGGATGAATGACGTCAATTGACGAATATACCAATCTGTGCGTTGGTACTTAATGACGTCAACTGACGAATGAACCAATCTGTGCATTGGTACTTAATGACGTCAATTCACGGATGAATGACGTCAATTGACGAATATACCAATCTGTGCGTTGGTACTTAATGACGTCAACTGACGAATGAACCAATCTGTGCATTGGTACTTAATGACGTCAATTCACGGATGAATGACGTCAATTGACGAATGAACCAATCTGTGCATTGGTACTTAATAACGTCAATTCACGGATGAATGACGTCAATTGACGAATATACCAACCTGTGCGTTGGTACTTAATGACGTTAGTTCATAAATGAAACAGCCTGTGTATTCGTACTGAATGACGTCAGCTGTTGGGACGATATTTGTGCATTGGTGATATTACGATTGTGGTCCGGTACGACGCCCGAGAAGGAAATCTTCGTCATATTGGACTTGGTGACGAAAGTTGCGCGCATGCGCGACAGCAGCCATGTTTGGGGGATTTCTTTCAACAGACGAAACAGTCTTCTATTTTTGTGACCAGCAATCTAAACCACTTTGCACAGTATCTCTTTCGAGTAATTTTTGGTACTTTATTTAATTATGTAGCTGTTAATTTCTGGGTGCTGTCCCGCTTTCCCGTTCAAGTTATGCATCGAGCGAATCTTGTCTGAATCCCTCAGATTTTCGCAAGGTGTTACGGAGACTCCTTGTCAATCAAAGACTTTGGGGGCGTGGCGTATTTTTTTTATTTAAACATCATTTCTTTTCTGCGGCGTGTCTTACCTTTCGATGATCTAGAACCTTCTGAAAAAGTTGTTTGGCGTTGATAACGTTCCCGGAGGAGGAAGATAATAATTGAGAAGTATGGAGGATAAAGTCTATTTATAACAAGTGAGGTTGTGAGAGGGACTTGTCTGTCGTCGGAGGTTACTGTGTAAGTAGTCCGTAGAAGGTTCTAGTCAGTGTCTTCCTTTTGTCTCTGTTTTCATTTAAGAATATTTATTTAGTGTGCGTGTTTTTCGTACTGTTTAGTCTTGTCTTGACCGATTTAGGTGTGACAACATAATTGTTAACTTTGTGTTTAAAATTGTTCTTAGTTTTTACTGATCGATGTGGTAGTTCTACTACGAAAGTGCGATTTATAAATAGTATGCACGAAGGGTTTGATATATTTATGCAAATGAGCAACCAAGAGGAGGCGGTATGTTTAGGATGATCTGAATGTCCTTTGATCCGTTACTTTTGACCTGAATTGTAAAACACTGTAGATGGTGTGAAGATCGCGCTCTATCACTGTATATATATATATACAGAACGTTCATTATGGGGATTATAATATTACTCAGGTTTTCATTTTAGTAAATTACAAAATTTATGTACATATGTCATTTTCTTGTATCATCGTAACCTTATAATAGATGTGTTGATTTTAGCTTTTGCATAATATGCTTAAATTGTGTTCCTTTCGTTTCTAGCATTGATTTTGTAGATAGATTTGGCATGCTTAATTATTCAATCTCGCCAACTATTTTGGGGGGCATTTGTAATGTATCGAATTATGTGTTTTTAGTTCTGTTTGCTAGGACAGACATTTCCTAGCAATTAGAAGTTGAGAGAAATAGATTTTGTTGTTTGACTTATAGATACAATTCAAAAATTATTGGAAGTATTTTTTTAGCGCGTGGGGCATTTTGATACTGAGTATTTGGTTAGCGCACTAGACCGCAGATCCACAGGTCCCCGGGCCTCCCTGGTGTAGTGGTTAGCGCACTAGACCGCAGATCAATCGGTCCTGGGGGCCTCCCTGGTGTAGTGGTTAGCGCACTAGACCGCAGATCAATCGGTCCTGGGGGCCTCCCTGGTGTAGTGGTTAGCGCACTAGACCGCAGATCAATCGGTCCTGGGGGCCTCCCTGGTGTAGTGGCTAGTCCACTAGACCGCAGATCAATCGGTCCTGGGGGCCTCCCTGGTGTAGTGGTTAGCGCACTAGACCGCAGATCAATCGGTCCTGGGGGCCTCCCTGGTGTAGTGGTTAGCGCACTAGACCGCAGATCAATCGGTCCTGGGGGCCTCCCTGGTGTAGTGGTTAGCGCACTAGACCGCAGATCAATCGGTCCTGGGGGCCTCCCTGGTGTAGTGGCTAGTCCACTAGACCGCAGATCAATAGATCCTGGGGGCCTCCCTGGTGGAGTGGCTAGTCCACTAGACCGCAGATCAATAGATCCTGGGGGCCTCCCTGGTGGAGTGGCTAGTCCACTAGACCGCAGATCAATAGATCCTGGGGGCCTCCCTGGTGTAGTGGCTAGTCCACTAGACCGCAGATCAATAGATCCTGGGGGCCTCCCTGGTGTAGTGGCTAGTCCACTAGACCGCAGATCAATAGATCCTGGGGGCCTCCCTGGTGTAGTGGCTAGTCCACTAGACCGCAGATCAATCGGTCCTGGGGGCCTCCCTGGTGTAGTGGCTAGTCCACTAGACCGCAGATCAATCGGTCCTGGGGGCCTCCCTGGTGGAGTGGCTAGTCCACTAGACCGCAGATCAATCGGTCCTGGGGGCCTCCCTGGTGTAGTGGCTAGTCCACTAGACCGCAGATCAATCGGTCCTGGGGGCCTCCCTGGTGGAGTGGCTAGTCCACTAGACCGCAGATCAATCGGTCCTGGGGGCCTCCCTGGTGTAGTGGCTAGTCCACTAGACCGCAGATCAATAGATCCTGGGGGCCTCCCTGGTGTAGTGGCTAGTCCACTAGACCGCAGATCAATAGATCCTGGGGGCCTCCCTGGTGTAGTGGCTAGTCCACTAGACCGCAGATCAATCGGTCCTGGGGGCCTCCCTGGTGGAGTGGCTAGTCCACTAGACCGCAGATCAATCGGTCCTGGGGGCCTCCCTGGTGTAGTGGTTAGTCCACTAGACCGCAGATCAATAGATCCTGGGGGCCTCCCTGGTGGAGTGGCTAGTCCACTAGACCGCAGATCAATAGATCTTGGGGGGCCTCCCTGGTGTAGTGGCTAGTCCACTAGACCGCAGATCAATCGGTCCTGGGGGCCTCCCTGGTGTAGTGGTTAGTCCACTAGACCGCAGATCAATAGATCCTGGGGGCCTCCCTGGTGGAGTGGCTAGTCCACTAGACCGCAGATCAATAGATCTTGGGGGCCTCCCTGGTGGAGTGGCTAGTCCACTAGACCGCAGATCAATAGATCTTGGGGGGCCTCCCTGGTGTAGTGGCTAGTCCACTAGACCGCAGATCAATAGATCCTGGGGGCCTCCCTGGTGGAGTGGCTAGTCCACTAGACCGCAGATCAATAGATCTTGGGGGGCCTCCCTGGTGTAGTGGCTAGTCCACTAGACCGCAGATCAATAGATCCTGGGGGCCTCCCTGGTGGAGTGGCTAGTCCACTAGACCGCAGATCAATAGAGCTTGGGGGGCCTCCCTGGTGTAGTGGCTAGTCCACTAGACCGCAGATCAATAGATCCTGGGGGCCTCCCTGGTGGAGTGGCTAGTCCACTAGACCGCAGATCAATAGATCTTGGGGGGCCTCCCTGGTGTAGTGGCTAGTCCACTAGACCGCAGATCAATAGATCTTGGGGGGCCTCCCTGGTGTAGTGGTAGATGCCTGGACGGCAGATCAATAGGTCGTTGGTTCGAATCCGGGCCTGAGCACCTAATCTGGGGCATGGTTTATCCAATCATCCTTCATCGTCCCGGGGCGTTCCTTGGCCCAGCTTAGCCCTTGTGTTCACAAATGTGGCCTAAGACGCCTAAATTCAGTCCCACCTCTGAGATACCTGATACGCATCTCTGGGAAGGGTATTCAGGTCTTGTGTCTTGGAAAAGAACCGCGGGAAGGCCTCTTGACCCCTTGAATCCGAACAGGAGTTGTATGCCCCTATATTATTAGTATGTAATGACTGTCACCCTCCTAAAGTCCGCCCCATATAAACCTCTTAAAATACCTATAGTCAACTACCCCTATTACATAGGCACCCCCCCCACCCCCACTATCCACAGTGGTCACCCCTCTACAGAGACCACCGCTACCATCTCCACGCACTCCCCCCCCCCCCCCCATCCAGTTCTGCCCTTCCAGGTCTTGAGTCCCTTGGGACTCTTCCTGTACAACCCCCATCCCCTCCCCCTTTGCCTTCCTGAGCCACTCTCTGTTTACTCTACCCCTTCTTTAAGTCTAACCTAACACTAATGGGCCCCTGCTAAGTTTATGGTGATCTTATGTAATATGTCTGGAAATACCTGCCTGAAGAAACTATTTTTTTGTACGGTTTTATTGAGGCTGGTTTCTTAGAAATGACATTGTCGCTGCTGGGTCAGCATCTGTGTTTAAAGTTCATGATGCGGCAGTTCTACTCAATATATGGTCGACCACATCCATCTTCTATAGAGTTCAGTTCTCTCTGATTTATTAATGTATATTTGTTGGGCTAATGTTGATGGCATGGTATGTGTGCTATTGCCGCTGAACTAAAGTCGCTGACATTTTTTTATTTTTTTTATGAAGATAGGAGTGCAAGGCATAACGTCAGGCATCCAATGTTCTCATGGACATTGTTTATAATGAACTGGCACCGGGCACGTTGTGACTTAGATTAAAGGTAGCGTCTTGTTGCCTTAGGATTCCACAGGGACCACTAAATCACAGTGAACTATGACTTATAACACCCAGCTTCCGGGGATTGCTCAACATGGTTGGAAATAGTTATTGTTATGAAGACTAATCTGCAACTGACGGTCACTCTCGTCAAGTTTTGATGTTTTTTCGCGGTCCCGATTACAGACTACTGATTACAAACTCCGCCTAATATGATATATATTATGATCATATTGTTATCATATGTCAGGAATTATCATTTTAACTACTTGAATACTTTCTCTTTGTATCAACCTTGAGCCTCATGCACACAGCTGACCTTAAGCCTCATTCCCACATTTGACCTTGATGGAGCCTCTTGTTGACCTTGAGCCTCTTGTTGACTTTGAACCTCTTGTTGACCTTGAGCCTAATGCTGACCTTGAGCCTCATGCCCACAGTCCCGGGTTTGATCACCAATCATGTCACTGGCCGATTGTGTGCGTAAAAATGGCGTTAGACACTTGTTGGGTGTTTCTATCTGTGCATGCCTTGAATTGTCCTGGCTGGCCAATTAATCTCTAGACCCGTAAGTTCGAAAATTAAGGATATTAGCTTGGAGCTGGGCGAAATATTGCTCTGATCGTTTGATTCGAAGTCATTTGTCCTGAGTCCGCAAGTTCAAAACGGAAATCTTTCGCCCATCTCCACGCCAATGTAATATCCTAGTGCGAAATCTGCGGCCTCGTCTGTTTTTAACTCACGCGCCGTGACATATCAGCTTACTGGCGCTGTGCCTAGGGATCTGCAATTCAGTATGTGAATCACGAAGTTTCAGATGAAAAATGTGGTCTTGCAATAGGACACCGAGTTGGGGCTCAAAGGGATTTGGGGGCAGAAATGGCTAACCTCAGTACTTGGTTTACCCTTAACTATTGCGTGTGCCGTTACACGTTGTGGCCGAGAGCCAACAAACGGCTTATAAATCTAAGGAATATGTATGTTAAGTGCACTTGATTTTATACCTGTTTCGGTGGCCTACTTGTGAAAAGTCACCCTGATATTGGAGTCCGGCGTCCCCAAACTCGGCGACCCTTCGCATCCAGGGCGAACACCAAGCGGATTAGACCAAGCGGAATCGTCTCGAGGCCCTTGGTATCTGTTTATCCACGGGACCAGGGGGTCGTATTCACAAACCCCTCGGTGGTTACGCACGAAACGTGCATTTTCGTCTTACCAGCTTACCAGCCTCACCAGCGCGTTGCGATAATCGCTCGACAAATCTGCCACTTAGCGCTAAGTCTAGTGGCGTAGCGTAAGGTGTGATTGTGAATACGGCCCCTGTGCCGGGATCTCTCGCGCATTCCTTCTTCAAAGTATGACCTACATAACAGAAGCATCTCAATCTAATGACGTAAGGATATTTTTTCAGAACACCAAAATAACTACAGCTATGTAAGTGTTAAGTCGGATAACTTCCTCCTTCACTTGCGAATCGTTTTTTCTAGCTTCGCCACTTCACCGCGTTGTTTCGATCCGTTCAAACCGAGTGGTCGACTTACTAAGAATAATGTAATTTTATATATTTATAATAAACTATTTTCATGGAACAATTTGTTGACTTGATTTCTTTTTATGTGCCGAACACACACCGTGCTAGTATCTGGTGGATACTTATGGCGTGAAAAGTATTTTTGTTATGTGAAAAGTATTTTCGTTATGTGAAAAGTATTTTAAGTAAGTTATATAAAAAAAGGAACCATATGTGTATCAAAAAGACGATGTAAATCACGTGCAACGCTATTTATTATATTTGTATTTACATAATGAGTCTCAATTAATGTTCGGTTACATGCGTTGCGTTGTAAGTCCCGATGTAAACAGCGGCCAACAACTTGAAGAGTTGCTCGGACACCTATATTGAAGAGTAATTAACCTTGTTTACGACATCTGGTGTATTTGCTTAGCGAAATACTTGCGGTTTTAATATGGCGCACCCGATTCCCAAAACTCGAACGCTTATCGCTGCGCATTCATCTTCCACACGCGTACATGTGGACCGACCAAGCCACTCCTTCGCTGGTGTTTAGCTCTGATTACCACACTTATCATTGGCCACAGTGCGAGTTATATATAATCCCCGAGTTTTTATATGTTTTGCAGAGAACGAGGCACACACAAAGCGGTATCTCTAACACACTCCGGCGCATTCGACGGAACGAAATATGCAGATGGTCATGGGTACATTATGTTTTAATTGCGACCCCTCCCCTCCGGCCTCCGCCCCTGACGCGTGTTCAACCAAGTCTGGAATGACTTAAGGGGCGAGGGTGGCGTTGGTGGTCGCTTCGGGTATGCTCCAAGGCTGCTCTTTCCCTAACATCACATTGACCATTGCTGTTTAGTTTACACTGACCGCTTTTCTGCTCCCCCACCCCGCCCGGTGACTGGTTTTACAACCGGAGCTAACCGGAGCCGCCAACGCCCACCCAGAAAAGTGGGAGGGTCCCACATCTCGGCCAATCACACGCGGCTATTTTAACGATCCTCATGGCCTTGACATTGAAGCGTCGGTGAGTGCAGCTGTCGCGATTCGCGGATATCTAGGTAGATATGTTCAAGTAGTCACGAACAACAAGCTATCAGATACAAACACGCCAGAGAGACAGACAGAGACAGAGGACGAGAGAGAGAGAGAGCGAGAGAGACAGTGCAAGCATTTACAAAACACCACAGTCCTCAGATCGATCCACGGAGAATTGACTCTCGATCAGCCAGACATATCTCCGCCGGCCATCCTTCCGTCCCACCAGGCTTGCTACTACAGCGTGACGAACCAGCTATAGCTTGCCATTATGGGGTCTCCACTACCAATGGTGAAAATCCAGAACTTCATCGACGGGCAATTCGTGGAGGCGAGTCAGTACATAAACAGCTTCGATCCGTCCACGGATGAGGTCTGGGCACAGATCCCGGACAGCTCGGCGCAGGACGTTCAGGCAGCTGTCAAGGCGGCCAAACGAGCCTTCCCCAAGTAAGCCGTTTCCTATGTGTGGGGGGGAGGGGAGGGGAGGGGGGGGCGGGGGGGGTCAGTCGAGTTCGAGTAAACATTTGCACGTCGTGATCAATGATTTTCATTTATCGTGAACTAAAGAATTTTAATACTAAATAACCTTGAATTGGGAAATTTATATCAATTTTATATCAATTTAATCAATCAATTTATATCATGTATCCCGTCCCTTCCATTGTATGCGGAGAGTTCTACATTTAATTCGTCCAGAAATTTATTCTTCGTGATTTAGGAACACGCCCCCCACCCCCCCCCCCCCCCACCCCCCCCACTCCATCCTATATGATAGCTGTCCCGCGTGGGTATATTACTGTCACTGTAACTGTATAGATATACGTTATCAGTTACAGTTATCTTGCCGAACCAAGGCCTGCATGACGGTACGGTCCGGGTATGTTTTGAAGTGAGCCGGGCCCGATGGCAGTACCTTTCAGGGGTTGGGTAACTATAGCTACCTCTCACCCTGTAGCGTACACACTCATCATTTCAAGGAGCGCTCTGGCTTTGAAAACAAATTGGCAACCGGGGAAGGGGAACGGGGGTCCACTATTGAGAAACAGCATTCTACCTCAAAAAGGGGTGGGGGGGGCTGCACCTCCGGGACGCCCCCCGCCCGCCCCCGAATTGTCCCTAGGATCGATAATATCATATGAAATATTTAATGCGGAGATCGCTAGGATCGATAAATATTATATGAAATATTTACTGCGGACAAAGGCTAGGATCGATAAATATTATAGGAAATATTTACTGCGGAGATCGCTAGGATTGATAAATATTATAGGAAATATTTACTGCGGAAAAACGCTAGGATCGATAAATATTATAGGAAATATTTACTGCGGAGATCGCTAGGATCGATAAATATTATATGAAATATTACTGCGGAAAAACGCTAGGATCGATAAATATTATAGGAAATATTTACTGCGGAAAAACGCTAGGATCGATAAATATTATAGGAAATATTTACTGCGGAGATCCCTATGCAGGATAGATAAATATTACACTGATGACGAATGTACTGCTGAGATCGTGTGGAGAGAGGTGGAGGTGTGAACTGAAACTCGACTGCCCTCGATCCGTCGCGACGGTTTTTTGCCGAGAACGCTCATAATTCGTTTTTAATGATTATGAGATTCAAAGTCATTATGGTTAAGATAATGGTAAATATATTATCGTTGAGTATGGCAAGTTATTACCCAGCCATAATAACACATAAATTATTCGGTCAGTGACCCATTTTGTCACCGCCTGGGTTGATTGTGTGCTGCATGTACCGTCCTGAACTGTGTCCTGCATCGCATGTTCATCATGCAGACAGAATTATGGGGCGCCGAGTGGGAATTAAAGCTTAATCAGCCATCCTGAACTGAGTTATGCGCTGACAGGCATCAGCGCCTCCCTTGGGCAGTTTGGGGGTGTGGAGAGTGCGTTTATAAATAAGCTGTAAATATAAAGTGACCTCGATACTTTTTTTGTATTCTCATTTGCCCTCCCCCTCCCCCCTTCCCCCCGTGGTGGCCATTGAAAATTTCCCATGGTGATCTGCCTCAGTACTGATCCTCTATGATTATGCAATTGCTATATGTATGATTAACTTATGCCTATAATCTTGGCACTTTTTGCGTCTCAGTTTTATCGTTTCTATGTCTTCGTTCTCTCTATATATCACCAGCTCCCTTGTTACACCCTCCCCCCTTGTTAGTAACCACCTAACAGGGCTGGGGTTTTTTTTTGGGGGGGGGGGGGGTCGGTTTTCCACATCTCGCAAAATAAATTAATGCCTTCCCAGTTCACGAAGCACTGAAAGATGAAATATCAGTTCACAAAGCATTGAAAGATGAAATGTCAGTTCACGAAGCATTGAAAGATGAAATATATGCCAGTTCACACGAATTGAATTACGGAATATAACTATGAAATGAATAGAATAGGCCTATATCCCGCCATCCTCTGGATCCGCTCCTGTGTCAGACGTACACATATGTGTGAAAAATGCGCCAAAATCCAAGGATTCTTGCTTGGTTTGATCAGTAACAGTAGATCACGAAGGTCGGTAAATTGACGATTTTTCGATTGACGGTTATTTAATATTAAAATTCCCAGTTCAAGATGAATGAAACTTCTAAATTAAAAGGGTCACATTCACATTCACAGTTCACGCTGACATTAAAAGGTCCATTCCCGAGGAACAGAAATGCCTCTTGACCCCCCCCCCACCCCCCTACCCACCACCCCCCATTACAAGACTGGCCCCGGTGCAGTCAGTACTGGCTACAACCATCTGTCACCCCAAAACACATCACAACTTTATGGGCTTTGATTCTTTATAGCGCTCGTTGGAAGGCACTAAAAGCTGCGACCAGCAAATGAAAATCTTTGGCAACTGAGGCAGAACCCATGAGAACCGTGAACTCGTTCAGACCATCTGCGTTCTTAGTTTGACTTGGATTTATATGACTCTTTCAGACCTTCTGCGTTCTTAGTTTGACTTGGATTTATATGATACTAGCCGCCCCGCTCGCTCCGCTCGCGGGACGTCTAGCGTTCGTAGTAATAAGCAAAAGAAATAACAGTATGACAGTATTTAGGTTTATACGTCAAATAGTAGCAGGCAGAAGGTAGACATTGGGCAGAAATAATATCGATAATAATATTGACCGGGAGCTACTGAATAACGGGACATAAATGTTAAGGATAATTTCAACATATATGATAATTAGAATTGTTTCTGTACGTCGGTCTTTAACGACACGCGTCCGCTCAGTTATTTTGCACATGTTTCTTGATTGCAAATGAATGTTATAATTTCAACATATACGATAATTAGAATTGTTTATGTACATCGGTCTTTAACGTCACGCTTCCGGTACTATATTGGTACAGATTGCATCTAGACATGTTGTTGTTATTCCAACTGAGATACATATACGCCATGTACACATTTTTGTCAGCGTGCTTTAGCTGCAGTTTGCGTATTCTGTACTGGATACAATAATACTTGAAAATTGTAGAGGCTCGGACATGCCACATTTCCATAAAAAGTTGGTGAACGATAGCTGTTGTCGTTAAGTCAGTAGAGGGTACAAACAAAGAGTCGGGTGGATGGGTGTGGGGGAATGAGCAGAGAGGAGTCCATTAACCCTGGTTGGTGTGGGTGGAATTGGATACTGCCGTGACTGATGTTAAGAGCAGCGTATTATAGGTTTCCCGGGCAGAGTTTCCCGGCGGAGTTCGTTCTCTTGCTACTAAGCCATGATACATCTAAAAAGTTTCGGTAACTTTGTGTCCGAAACTTGTTTCGGAAACTTGTGTCCCAAATTCAAACATGTTGAAACTTCGGAAACAATGTTTCGGTCATAAAGTTACCGAAACATTTCA